>BTPG01000004.1:106380723-106461126 GCA_036245525.1 Semisulcospira habei
ATATACGTACATGTGTACCCGACCGTCAACCAATCAAATTGCAGCATGCGGGAAACAATTTCTTCCTCTTTTTTTTTTTTTCTTCTTCTACGTTCCCGAGTGAAAAGTCATTACAGCATCTCGCAGCCTTCATCTCAGAACAAACAAGTGAAAGAGTCTGACATTAGTGCACATGCAATGTAGTTTTGTTAACCCTTTGGACTGATGTCGATGGCGCTTTTTTCTCGAGGTGATTCCAACGGGAATTCCCGCGGGAATCACCTCGAGAACAGCGCTACCGACGCCCAGAGCGTTAAGATTTCAGAAGAGAAAATCTTTTAGAAAAATCTGTAACCAATGTTAGAGGTTTGAACCTAGCTTCCTGTCTCGGATTTTGTTTTCCTTTATACGTGCACCGTAAATTCTGTGTTGTAACTATGGTGTCTTGCTGTCACACCGGGGAATGGAAATTAACTTTTAAGTATTTTAAAATTTTAATTTTGGCGAGGATATAATTAAAGACGTAAAATAGACTCTAATTAAGAGTAAGTGGATATATCAGTATTTTTTTTAAAGGAGATGAGATAACAACAATTACATTATTAATATTTTGTGAAATTTTCCTTAGAAATTTAGAAAATACAGATACGGTATTTGACGTTTCAAGATATGCTTTGAAAACTATCTCCAAAGAACTGTGTACGGTGTTAAAAGCTGTACTCATTGTAACCCTCTACGTGTCGGTCGCGGTTTTTGTCGCGATGATTTCCAACAAGAATCATCGCGACAAAAACCGCTACCTTGTGACACGCAAAGTCGACGCCTGTATGCACACGGGGGTTAACTCTTTCAAGGTGTCTCGCACCAATACCTGCGGAAGTGTCGCATAACATTGACGGCGGCAATGCTGTGCGACTCTTCCGCAGCTGTTGATGCGGGCGCTTGACGCAACTGAGGCAGAACGCTTTGAAGGTAATACGTTGCACGTTGAAGAACCCAACGGAGAAAGAAACACGCTTAGAAATGACAGTTACATCTCAATTGTGTTGTAACTGTCGTTTCTACGCGTGATTCTTTCTCCGTTGGGTTCTTTTCTCTGCATTTGACAAACTTGCCAGTCACGGGGTCTGGGTTTCTCGTTTCACATTGATTAGAACGTTATCTGCCATTGTAAAGGAGACCTGTAAGACAGGAGGGACGGGGAGGAGCGGTGAACAGTTTTGCGTCACTAACCCTTTTTTCCGACAGCAGAAACCTGCAAAATGTTCATTCCCCACTGTGTTATGCTCTGACATTTCCACCAATTTCTTTATGCGTTGTTGCTCTAGCCCCAGTAGCTAAACGTCTTCGGGCCCACTGCGGCCGTCGTGGGTTAGAGGACCTTGGCTACTTATGTATGCTCATACATTTATTTACTTATTTATTGATTTATTTATTATAATATTTAATCATAATAATAATGATAATACTACTACTAATAATAATAATAATAATAATAATAATATGCAGAGAATATTATTATTATATTATATATTATTATTATTATTATTGTTGTTGTAATTATTATTATTATTATTATTATTATTATTATTATTATTATTATTATTATTATTATTATTATTATTATTATTATTATTATTATTATTATTATTATTATTATTATTATTATTATTATTGTTGTTATCATAATCATCAGCAGCAGCATTATTATAGTATATTTTTTATTATTACTAATATTGTTGATGTCGTTTTCGTTGTCGTCACTTGTAGCTGGCATCATATCATTATTTTATTAGTCGTTCTATTATTACATCTACTAGTTGAGCCATTCAGTGATACATGTCCCCACCAAGTCGAAGGTGCCCAACAAGTCCTCAACAAGTCGAAAGTGAAAAAGTATCGAAAGGAAAACAAATGCTGGCTTTGATCAAATTTTAAAACAAGAAACCGGCCCTCCCAAAAATCGTCCCAAATAATTACCTCCCCCCCCCCCCCCACACACACACACACACTAACAAACACCCCCCACACCATTCCCCTCAACCTCCACCACCACACCATTTTATCCATCTACTCCGCTTGCAGTATAAACACATCTATCATCCACCATCCCCACCCCCATCCCCACCCCCACCCAGCCGCTTCCCTTTTTCCTAACTCCATTCCTAACTCCACCTCCGTCCGCAATTTATCTGCACTCCCCCCTCCTCCCCCACCCTCACCCCCCACCGCCGACACCCCTGAAGTCATGTTTTATTGCATGCTACTCACTCTCTCAGTCCAGATCTCTTCCTATAGGCTGCCCTAGCGAGAAAGATAAGGAAATCATCATACATTATCAATCCACAGATGATCTCATCCGTTGACGTATCGCGGATGTACGCAGTAAGACATCCGTTTGCAAGAGACAAAGATCCTCATGAGCCCCCACATTCGCGAGGGCTCATGAGGATCTATGCCTCTTGCGGCCGGGTGGAGTTGGCCACGGTAGTGGACAACCCAGAGATAAAAGGAGGCCGAGGGTCTAGAAAGCGTACGTACAAAGGTATTTGACGCGAATCAGTTGCGTCTTTGTAAAAGCAGCAAGGGCGAGCCGGGAAACGCGAGACAAGGTACTCGGACCACACAGCTGTGGTCTGGCGCAGTCTGCTGCAATCATCGCATAAAAAAGGCCAATTGCGTTCTTACAGAGTGAAAGTAGCTCAGACGGTCTTCAGTCATCCTTTTGAACTGGTGATACGTGGCCTACATGCAGGTGACGGGACAAGGTACCGCTACCAGAAGTCCCGCGCGTAGTCAATCATCGTATCGTCAGAGTGAAAATAGGTCGGACAGTCTGCATTCATCTTTTTGGACTTAGGGATTACAACAGAGTGTAAACAAATCAGTTGGAAAGTCAGTCTTCATTTGTTCTTTTGAATTAGTGATATCAGTTGGACAGTCTGCACTCGAATATCCTCAAGTCACCCTTTCAGTTTGAATTAGTTTGACGTTGTGACAATCCGCTGGGAAGTGTTCGGTCATCACGTTCAATTAGTGATTGCGATCGCCTGTTTTTAGTGGCTGAACCATCTGCGGTTTGTTTACAGTTCATTCAGTCATCGAACGAACAAAAAACGTGTATCTCTGTGGTCCCTCCCTGCTGAGGCGCGAGAAGTCGCTATTACGTGGAGTTGGTTCTTGAGAAGATATTTCGATGATCATCAGATTTTCTGATGACGAATTTTCAGGTAAGTCTTGCTTTTAAAATAGTTTTTATGATTTGATGTCACACGTACAGAGGCTGACACACGACAATCAGCAATTTGTCCAGTAAGTTTGACATGTACAGGCTGTCCTGGTCTACGGATAAAAAAAATGTAACCTCGTCAAATGCGAACACCACCCAACTGCATGAGATAATACAAAAGAGTATCAAAATACAAATTAACCCATCTAACCCCACGGCCATATTTCCCAAATTTTGGATGTGTCATCCATGTACCAGTTGTAGGAGATGGATCGATCATAATAATTCATGGGCAGTGGCAGATGAGCTTGGCGCCTTCATGCGCCAAACCCATCTGGCACTACCCTTGAATTATCATGATCAATTCATCTCCTGTTACAGGGCGTTGGGGCTAAATAGGTTTTTAAAAAGACCACAATAAACACCCCAGCATCTGCGGGTTCTCCTGATTTTTATTCTCTTGCTGGTCCCACTGTATTCATGTTCTTTGGAAGGATAGTGTTTATATTTAGCCCTGAATTTGCCGTGAATTCAAAAGGGTGTCTCGTGTCTCCGACCGTGAGAGAGTAAGAGCCCTGAGCAGTGGAGAAGGTCTGACGGCCCCAGTCTCCGGCTCTGGTACTATTGTGAAACGTTTTTCCATTTTCTGCAAAGATGACAAGCGTGTTCTTTAACTGATCTGAAAGTTTTGCACGTTACCTTGAAAGTTTTGTTATGTTAGATTTGTTAGAAAGTTCATGCACTCTTTGCACCCATTGTGTACTACATTATATATAAAATATGCAATCCAGACCAAAAAGGTGACTGCCAAACGTGTAAAATGCAAAGAAGTACCCAACGGAGAAAGAAACACGCTTAGAAAAGACGGGTACAACACAATTTATTAATATACCCTTTGTCAAAATAGACAAACAAACAAACAGAGAGATTAGCCGCTACTTATCTTCATTCGCAGAAAGAATGTGGCAACTGTCGGAGACACGAGACACCCTTTTGAAATGTTGCCACTTTCTTTCTGCGAATGAAGATAAGTAGCGGCTAATCTCTCTGTTTGTTTGTTTGTCTATTTTGACAAAGGGTATTTACCCGAAATATTAATAAATTGTGTTGTACCCGTCTTTTCTAAGCGTGTTTCTTTCTCCGTTGGGTACTTCTTTACATATATATATATATATATATATATATATATATATATATATTATATATATATATATATATATATATATATATATATATTATATATATATATATATTATATATATATATATATATATATATATATATATATATATATAAAATTTTCAAAAAAGAAACTGATAGGAAAAAGGAGAACTAGCACTTTTTCCAGAAAGTTTATGTCAAAACTTTTGTAAGGATTTCTTTTTGGTTTTGTTTGTTTGTTGTTGTTGTTGTTTTTGTTGTGTGTGTGTGTGTGTTGTTGTTGTGTTTTTTCCAGGGGGGGGGGGGAGGGGAGGGGGAGGGTTAGATGGCAAGGTGGGGGAAGTTGGTTTCTTGTCGTTCTTAATTGATCGTCTTTAAATTTCAATTCGTTTTATGTCTCACTCAAAGTTGCAAGCGGCACGCCCCTCCCCCTTATTTTGCGCCTTCCCCCTTACCCATGGTACCCCCCCTCCCCCTTATACTCCTCCCCCCTCCCACCTCCCGCGCGCCCCGTCGTTTCCATCATCTTCGCATACCTTTATTTTTGAGGAAACGTTCTGAGTAACACTTGATTAACTTTCGCCTTGAGCGTTGCACTATGTCCTTGGATGATCCATCTCTATCCCTTTAGCCCCCCCCCCCCCCCCCCCAGTGTCAAGATAACTCAATTGTAGTGCCTAATTCGCTTGGCGCCTCCAGGCGCCTAGCGAATCGGGCACTAACCTTTGAGGTGTCAAGATCGATCCGGATCTTGTGTTACACGCCGTGCGTAGCGGACGATGTTGAAAAAACATTTGGCGTTTGAAGTGCATGAAAGGGTTAAAGTAAATTTACATATGATGTCCCGCGCATGTGTGCGGTATATTTATCCCGTGTCGTCAGTATAGACACATGGCAAGATGCTCGATTGCACATTCTTTTTGACGTCTGTTTGCGCACGCGGTATGTGTGTTTCTCTCTTATTTTTTTCGTTTTACTGACTTCTATTTCCATTTTACTAGCCAGTACTAGCTTTTGCAGGCCTGCCCATTTCCGATTGATTGATTGATTGATTGATTGATTGATTGATTGATTGAACGCGCGAGAGATTGATGCATTGAGTGAGTGAGTGATTTGCATGAGTGAGTGAGTGAGTGAGTGAGTGAGTTTGTTACTGCGTAATCGATACAGGCTATCTGATGGAGCTATGAAAGTCTTATTTCTACATAGATGTATCATTGCTATCTCTCGCGGACTAATGGCGAGCACTGGTCTGTGAAGTAAATCCAGTTGTGTGAAAAGCGATTTAAAAAAAAAATGACACTGTAATGCAATACTAACAATCTTGCTTTTCACAAAAGTGGACTTACTGTCTTTTAATACTACTACTACTACTACTACTACTACTACTACTACTACCACTACTACTACTACTACTACTACTACTAATAATAATAATAATAATAAAGTGAACTTACTGTCTTTTAATAATAATAATAATAATAATAATAATAATAATAATAATAATAATAATAATAATAATAATAATAATAATAACAGTAACAATAATAATAATAATAATAATAATAATAATAATAATAATAATAATAATAATAATAATAATAATAATAATAATGGTAATGGTAATTTCTATAGCGCCAAGCTTCAGATAGAGCTCTTCAATTTTTTTTTAAACACACACGCACACACGCACGCACGCACGCACGCACACACAGACACACGCACGCACGCACGCACACACAACACACACACACACACACACACACTCACTCACTCATCTAAGGCACCACAGCAAAACTACAGCAGAATCCTCGCGCAGTCAATGAGACCTTAGCAGTCATCCTTTGTTCTCACAGTGAAGCACTGCCCTGTAACGTACTGATTAAGACGGATCTGAACGCTTTCGCTGCCGGAGCGCAACATGCAACACCCACATGCAAGAGGCATAGATCATCATGAGCCCCCGCGACTGCGTGTGGATCTATGCCTCTTGCTAAGCCACTCTGTAACAATGTTCCTTGAACTGTTTAGATTTTTACCTTGAATTTTTTTAAAATTCAAAACACGATCTAAGTCCAATGCCACTGAAGGCGTTGATCGTACGCGGTATCTGTCCTAAAGGCCCACTGCCGCCGTAACTGTTTAAAGATACACTTCTGTAACAGATGATTACGAAACGCTACACACAGGTCTAGGTATGGTTCATTTAGGCACAGGACAATCCAGTTCAGCACACGTCGTCTTTATGTCAACCTGACAATGACTCCACTACGTTCTCGAAATACAACGCTATCAGTGCGAGAAACAGCTAAAAATAGACAGATCCGCTATAGGCTGCGCAGAATAAATAAGTGCGATTACGCGTGTGCTTTTGCTGCGTGTCCAAACTGCTGTTGAAGTTTATTAGGTGTGTCGACAAGGCACAACAAACACAATTGGTGCTTAAATGTGTCTTAGGATTTGTGCATAATGGTACTTTCATATTTGCTTGAAACAGACCAACATCTGACAATGTAATGAAATGTAAACCGAAAGAGCGAAATAGATTAACTCATTCGAAACGTGCCGCCTCCAGATACGCGGCTTAAGCCGCGTATCCGGATGCGGCACGTCTCGAATGGGTTAAAACAAACATAATCCAATAACAAGAACGGCAACAAAAAGTCGAGGGTTAGCGGGAGGGTAGGGGGCCGATCCAAACAAAGGAAGTGGTCAAAATTTCATTCTAACAATTTGAAACAAACACCAGTAGTTGTCGGGCCCCCCCCCCCCCCCCCCCGCCCAACCCCTATCACTCTTGCAATACAGACGCACATACACACATGTTCTTTCAAATCGACAGAGAAAAGCCCAACGGAAAAAGAAACACGCTTAGAAAAGACAGTTACAACACAATTTATTAAATATTTCGACACACTTTTTTTTTTCAAAATGGACAAACAAACAAGTATAGAAATCAGTCGCTACTTATCTTGTCGCTGACAAAATAAGTAGCGACTGATCTCTATACTTAGCAAGATCTGTAGCGACTGATCTCTATATTTCAAAATGAACCAAACAAACAAGTATAGAAATCAACTGCTACTAATAAAATGTGTTGTAACTGTCTTTTCTAAGCCCCTTTCTTTCTTCGTTGGGTTCTTTTTTTTTTTTTTTTAATTTCAGTTTTTGTTGTTGTTGTTTTTTTTGTGTGTGTGTGTGTGTTTTGCATTTTTACACGCTGGGCAGTCACTTTTTTGGTCTGCACAGTGTATTTTTTTTAAATCGACAGATTTCGGCTTTTGAAAAAAAAATTCTAAAAGGGTTTTAAACCCCTCTTCTTAGTGTCCTTTTTTCTCAACAAGGCGAAAATGACTACGAAAAATAAACTTTATGCGCGGCTAATACTCTGCTTTATGCGGTGAATTCATTGAGCAAAAAGTCTAGACTTCATAAGCATTGCGTCAGTGTCGCGTTATCCACAGTTCACGAATATGAACCACTTTTCAAGGCCAGGAAAAAGGCGAACATCATCCAACTTCAAGAGGCAAAGAGCCTTATGGGCCCCCGCATGAGGTTCTTTGCCTCTTGCTGCACCATTAGTATCCGTCTTCCTTGGTCGGATGAAGGGATTTTTGGCGTTGAGTTGAGCCGTGGCCGCTGGCAGTGAAAGATTACCATCTCAAACACTTTCCGCTCCATATCTCTTTGTTTTAGGTTTTTCTGTTCGCGTTTTATTTAGTTCCCAACCTTCTCGGCTCAAATGCTTTTTAGTGCATTTAGATTTTGACTCGTAAATGCCCCAGTTTATGCACGTTTAATGTATTTTGGCAGAGTTTTACTGAATAAAAATAAATGTTGAGATTTTTTTGTTTTGTTTTGTTTTGAGAACCACAAATTGTTTTGTTTGTTGTTTTTGTTTTTTTGTTTTTTGTTTTTTGTTTTTTTTTAAACATGAATGCATATACATACATTTACGCACAGTCCGACAACAAGCACGCATAGTTTATTTTGCTGTGTGATATATGACCGTTGTATCTAATGCGACAGTACTCGCTCAGCACCGTCACTGTCGAGAGAGATAAATAGCTTCAAGAGGCATATATCCTCAAGTACCCCCGCAATTGCTGCGGCTCATGAGGATCTATGCCTCTTGCTGAGACCACTTTGTACCCATGTTCCTCGGACGGCCGTTGCTTCTGGTCGTTGAATAAACGAAGATTTCAGAAACGAAATATACGTCTAGTGGAAGGGCAGGGGATAATGCCATGGGACGCGCGATGAGGTGTCTTTTCCTGATCGCATTAACTCATTCAGCCCGGCGCACGTATTTCCCACATTTTGGAGGCGTCATCTAACGACTATGCACCTGTTGCAGGAGATGGATCGACCATGATAATTCAAGGGCAGTGCCAGATTATATAATCTGACACTACCCTTGAATTATCATGGTCGACCCATCTCTTGCTGTAGTGCGTCAGGGCTGAATGGATTAATTATGGATGCGCAGTCGAACCAACAGAACAACATTAAGAAACAGTCGTATACAGCTGCACTACTCTGTATTTAGGAATTACTTTTTGTTTTGTCACGTGTGTTGCCAAAAATAGAATTACCACTGCACCTGTGAATTATTTCTAAAATGTTTGCGCATTTTAAAATACCGGAGGAAACAAATCTTCTATATCATAAACTTTTGTTATAGAGGAGAAGGAGCAGGAGGGAAGGAGTCCTGTTTAACCCCTTGACTGCTGTTGACGATACCTTTCGGCGGGAAAGACGGGAAAGACGCGTAACTACGCGTCTTTTCCGCCGGTACGGTATCGTCTATCTATCTATCTATCTATCTATCTATCTATCTATCTATCTATCTATCTATCTATCTATCTATCTATCTATCTATCTATCTATCTATCTATCTATCTATCTATCTATCTATCTATCTATCTATCTGTCTGTCTGTCTGTCTGTCTGTCTGTCTGTCTGTCTGTCTGTCTGTCTGCCTGCCTGCCTGCCTGCCTGCCTGCCTGCCTGCCTGTCTGTCTGTCTGTCTGTCTGTCTATCTATCTATCTATCTATCTATCTATCTATCTATCTATCTATCTATCTATCTATCTATCTATCTATCTATCTATCTATCTATCTATCTCCCGTAGTCTTGCCGACCGTTGAGGCACCACTGATGACTTTGCAACCAGTTCCCTCCATTCCTCTCTGTTCTCTGCCATTCTCAGCGTATCGCCCAGCTTCAGTCCTGTCCACTCCGAGATATTGTCCTCCCATCTTTTCCTCTGTCTTCCTTTCCTTCGACCTCCTTGCGCAGTGCCTTGCAGGATTGTTTTGGCCAGCCCTGTTGAACGCGTATCGTCAGTGGATGTCAAGGGGTTACTACACTTTCGGATCTGTAACTCTTGAAAGTAAAGCAGAGAACCCCCGGCGTAATCAATGGTTCAACCTTGACACGAAGACTACCCAATGCGCACAAGGTCATCTGGCCGACGTCGGCCCGATGACCTTGTACGTGCGCGGGCCAACGGCGGCCGACGTCGGCCCGATGACCTTGTACGTGCGCGGGCCAACGGCGGCCGACGTCGGCCCGATGACCTTGTACGTGCGCGGGCCAACGGCGGCCGACGTCGGCCCGATGACCTTGTTTTACGTGCGTGGGCCAACGGCGGCCGACGTCGGCCCGATGACCTTAATTGTGCGCATTGAACAAGAAAAAGTATGCAATTCTAGTACTTCTGTTCGCATCGCTAACACTAGCATATGTATTATGCCGTTTGAGAACGTTTAGTTACTATATTCTCAAGTTACAACCGTAATAATAATAGTTGCCATCATATGGCTGTGGGAACCACCATCTGCTGAGGGATTAGATATGGCCGAAGCCCGCCACTCTACAAGAGAAACTGTACGGACCTGAGGAGGCGCTACAGAAGACCACAGATTTCATTTTGAGAGCCAAACTCCAAGTGTGACGGCGTTCGAGAAAAAGAAGAAGAAGTTGCCATCATCATCATCATAGTTATTATCATCGTCATTGTCATCATCAGTAATAAGTCTGTAAATAATAATAGTAATAGTGATAGTGATGATGATGATGCTACTTATTATTATTATTATTATTATTATTATTATTATTATTATTATTATTATTATTATTATTATTATTATTATTATTATTATTATTATTATTGTTCTTGTCATTATTATCATCATCATTATTTTTGTTATCAGCAGCAGCATCATGATTTATTATTATTATATTATTAAGCGTCTTTTATTTCCTTCTTTACCTTTCTTCTAATATCTTAGGCGTCTAGCTATTCTTGCACCATCCTTGAACTATCATGGTGGATCCAGCTGCTGTTGTAGGATATCAGTGCCGAATGGTTTAATAGCTGGTGATGAGCACATTAGAAAATAAGATAAGGGCAATAACCGACACACGGGATCTTATTAGTTTCTGACAGATTAGTAACTAATAGCATACACCCAACTTCACCAAATTACCGCAGGAAATTTGAAGCATAGTAAGACGTAAAACATGGAAATGCAAGAAGGGCACACAATAATAATAATAATAATAATAATAATAATAATAATAATAATAATGATGATGATGATGATGATCATCATCATCATCATCATCATCATCATCATCATCATCGGATATGGGTCATCATCATCATCATCATCGGATATGGGTCGATCATCGGATATGGGTCCACTGTCTCTGGAAGCATATTTTGTTTCTAAATCTTTGTTTATTTAACAGTCAAAGTCTCCACCGTCCCAAAAACATGGATACAAATTGAACCCATCTCAGCAAGAGGCATAGATCCTTACGAGCCCCGCATTGCGGGAGCTCATGAGGATCTATACCTCTTGCAGTTGGGTGGTGTTCAATTCTTTTTTTTTTTTTGTGGTGAACTGGCTCCTGGCGGCACCATGCTGTTCTGACCGGCACCATCCTTGGGACTATCATGGTTGATCCTTCTCTTGGACTAGTGTAACTTTAAGAGGATAGCTTTCAGTTTCAACTTTAGTGCTCGATGTGTTCACCGGCTGTGAGATGGCCTTAGTTGCCTACTGGGTGTTAGACCCTAAAGACTACCCCTCTTGCTAGCATTTTAACAATGCATCATACAATAGTTTCATATACTGTGGATGTGATGCGTGTCACAAACAGTGGTCATACTATGACGTGAACCGTGCACTGCACGGACATGTCACGCGCTAATTATATTTATACACGCAAGCATGTTCTGGTGGAATCCGCAATGGTGCTATATACACGTGTTGGTATTATTATTAATTTTCTTAATAGCCGTGCGTGCTGAAGAGATTATGACCAGATTGATCACGGCGAGATTTCCGCATGCAGCTTATGCTATTGATAGAACGCTAGTGTATTTCGATCTATGCACAGTAGTCGCCCATCTATGTTCGCTCCAGCTGACCCTATAAGCGCGACAGTCAGTGTGAATGGACGTGTGCTGGTTGCTTCAGCGTGCGTTCGACCCATTCTGCCCCGATGTCGTCTGCTGGCACCTAGGGGTCGATGCCGTGGCAACATTTCGCGTCATCCTGTTCGTCTCCGTTTAGTGGGATGTTGATCTGTCTGTCACGCTTCGTAGTCGATACTGACGAGCACCCTAAAGAAAAGAAGGAAACAAATGCGACGACTTTTTAATACACTGACGTGTTTCCGATGATTTTAAAAAAAAATGTCGCATTTCTTTCGCTCGTCAGAATATACACTGAGCTGTGCGGTCAAACTTCACGCATTTGGGACCTGACCTCTGAAGAGTACGCTTCAGTTCTAGAGACATAGCAACCGATTCTTCAAGGGCGGTGCCAAAATAGCTTGGCGCCTAGAGGCGCCAAGCTATTTTGGCACCACCCTTGACTAATCATGGTCGATCTATATTTTATTGCGCACCAGGGCTAAATGATCAAGCTGAACAATCGACATCCTCTTAGAAACAAGCGCGCGTAGATTTAGGGGAAATCTACTTTCGACAAAATCGCTCTACACTGACATCAGCTTTTCGACGATTAGAGAGACCTTATGTGATTCAAAATACAATTCGCATGCGATCCACTAAAGATCACAAACATTGTGTTATTCGTTTCGTTGTTGTGAACAGTTTGCGATTTTGGCCGAATATTTTGCGATTTTAGATCGGTTCTGTTTATTGGGGCCTTTTATTTTAAGGTGTTTGACTTTCATTTCATGCGTGAATTTAATTTTCATTTTGACGAGTGAAAAATGTTTGCTTTAACTTTTTTTATATACAAAATTCATTCATTCATTCATTCATTCATTCACTTCATTCATTTATTCATTCAGTTTCGAAGATTAATATTTTTTTCGGGGGTACAGTTTAAAATGTTCGTTATGCAAAATGTTTATAATCGGTACAACTTCATGCTTTTGCACAATGCTCATTAATATATTTGTCGATGGTGTAGACAATTTTTGTTTGTTTGTTTGTTTTTTGTTTGTTTTGTTTTTGGTGTTTTTTGGTTGTTGGTTTTTTTGCTTGTTTGTTACCTAACAATAAACTGTTTGTGTCTGCGTAGATCTGCCGCAGAACGACCTCCTGACCCCGGACATGAGCTGCCCGCCCTCCCAGAAGCAGGGTCCTAGTCCCCACACTGACTCCCCCAACCCCTACACCCAGCACCCGGCCTTTTCCGTTCAGCACCCCGACCCCTCCTCCAGGGACCCCCACCGCCCGGGCGCCGCCACCTCTACCCCTCTTCTTGGACAGCTGAGGATGAGTTCATCTGGAGGGGCCATTGATCCAGGGAACAGCGTGCCGTCCTCCGTCGTGCCTTTGATGGACACCACGGCCGTGTTGCCAGCTTCTGTGACTGACGTGGCTTCCACTGCCGAGCGCATGTGCGGGGGGTTGCGTGTTGGGGGGCTGGTTCCGTCTGCCCAACACACGTCTCTCCACACAGCCGGCAGGGCGCGGAGTTACCATCGGCGGAGGACGTCCAGCAGCCGCTCCTCGGAGGGCGAGTCCGGTGACGTAGCGATCCGCTTGTGTGACGTTTGTGGGGAGGCAGCTAGTGGGCACTACTTCGGTGCACTCGTCTGTCTGCCGTGCAAGGTAGGCCCGTGTTTCTTTGTTTGTATTTTATTTGTTTTTGTGCTCTTTTGCGTGTTTCTCACATAAACGTAGATAACACACACACACACACACACACACACACACACACACACACACACACACACACACATACACACACACACACACACACACACTAACACACTAAAACAAACGAACAAACAAATGTTTTACGTGTGTATTTATTGTAGTGTGTTTGTCTGTGTATTGTTTATGTGTGTTTGTTTGTTTGTTTCCCATAGGGGCTCAGTTGTTTGTCGAGAAAAACATTTTAACCCTTTGGGTGTCGGTAGCGGTTTTAGTCGCGATGATTCCTGCAGGAATCATCGCGACTAAAACCGCTACCGACACTCAAAGGGTTAATCATTGTTTTTTGTTGTAAACATTTTGCTCGTAACGTGACACGTTTTGTTCCCTTGGTCACCAATACCAATAAAACATATGGGTAGTAACTTGCATTTTTAGCATAAACTCGAACAGAATGCGCACACACGCTTACAATGACACACACACACACGCACACACACACACACACACACACACACACACACACACACACACACACACACACACACACACACACACACACACACACACACACACACACACACACTGACCGATGTTTGTTTGAAACCATTGCAATAAACTGGACAACCTAAGCAACGCATTGCCGATGGCAAGCAGACACTCAGTCTTATGCAGCGGAATGGTAGGTAACCGAGCGTATGATTTTTTTCCGGCTGCTTATACATGAAACATAGAGGTAATTCGAGCTAGCAAGGGAGAAGATTCTCTTAAGACCCCGCACTCTGCGGGGCTCATGAAGGTATGTGCCTCTTGCAGATGTTGGGAGTTTTATTTGTGCTTTCAGACGGGTTTTCCGCCGCGGTGTGGCAGACACATACACAGTGAAATGTAAAGATATAGGAAGGACGTTTTAAAATGAAAATGCAGTCTGTATTCATCCTGTTGCACAGAGTCTAGAACTCCTTTTAGGAGTTCTAGGCCCTGTGCAACAGGATGGTCTGTATTGGACAAGAGCGAATCGCAGCTTGACGAAAGCATTAAACAAACAATGCAGTTTGATTTGTTTCCGTTTAATCTTTTCTTTTCGGAGTTGTCTTGAAATCATCTGCCTTCAAAAGTCAGTTGCAAAATAACACGAGCAAGCTTTGCTCAAATAGACTGTATAGTCCGTGTGCGCAAAGCTTGCCTCGTGCTTTAGTTTTATAATAACGTTTGAACGCAGATGTTTTTTAAGACAACTCTAAGAAGAAAAGACGATCACCAACCTTGGTCGTAGTTTCTTCTTTAAATGTTGTTGTAGCCCTGACAACAATGGTTTGTCCGCTGCCCTTGGAAAATTTTGAACATGACCTATTTAAACCTGCTAAAATATACCTTGATCGAGCCCCACTCGGAAACACTTGACACGTTTATTTCTGCAAACTGCACGCCCCCAATGTTGAATGTTCAATAGCTTGGTCTTGCAGTGGGTCTGATCCGTGCAGAGCTTGTCATAGTTCCTGTTTCAGTGATGCAGGTCAGTGGTCACTGACGTCTGCACAGGGTATATATTTAAACTTGTAATAAATTAGGATCAAGTCTGCTGATCACGTTTTGTTCTTAGTGTTGTCCTTAACTCATTCTGCCCTCGACACACCACAGCAAGATATGGCTCGACCATGATAGTTCAAGGGTGGTGGCAGAATAGATTGGCGCCTGTAGGCGCCAAGCTATTCTGCCATCACCCTTGAACTATCATGGTCGATCTGTCTCCTGAATTGTAATGCAGTCCTCAGAGGACAGCTCCAAAATGTGGATCTTTTCTACCTCGGGGACAATGAGTTAAATGTGTCTGGTTCAAAAGTTTAATTGGAAAAAAAGCACGAGGCAAGCTTTGCTCAAACGAACTATACGAGGTTTGCACGCCAACGCCATCGATACGAATTTGTCAGAAACTCACCCTGTTCACACCCAACTTTGTTTTGAAGCGCGACTCCATTAATAATCGTCCCAGGGTTTCCTCAGAGTTCAGAAAGACATTAATGGTGTGATGTCTTTCTAAGCGTGAGCCTTTCTTTGTTTGAGTATTTCCTTTGCATTTTAACTCATTTATCCCGACGCACAACAGCAGGAGATGGTCGACCATGATAATTCAAGGTAGTGCCCGATGAGCTTGGCGCCAAGCTCATCGGACACTACCTTTGAATTATCATGGTCGATCCATCTCCGGCAACTGGTACATAGTCGTTAGGTGACGCCTCCAAAATTTGGGAAAGGTGTGACATCTTTGCGTGTTGTACAGGTAGGGCCTACTCAAGGGACTTGCCCGTATACCACCTCTTCAAAAACCTTGACATCTCGATTTCGTTATTTCCTTACAAGTTAATTAAGCTACTAAGCTGGATGATGCACTGCACAAGGAAATTACTGATCTACCTCACGCTGCCTTGGTGTACATTTGTTGGCACGTTGTTGTTGGTCTTTTATTTTTAATGTGTGGCGGCGAGACCACCTGTTGTGAATATTACCCAAGTAATACATAGGTCTTCTTTAGTCAGAGGCCCAGATCTATATGAGCCCCCGCACTGCGGGGGCTCATGTAGATCTGCGCCTCAGACTAGTCAATTTCAGATCGTATCTAGAATGTATTACCAACCTTGCTCCACACCCCGTTAATAGTCCGGGGACATACACTGCGTCAAGCAAAGTTCGCGTATCGTATATAGAGAATAAATTATGCTTGACCTCCGGTTAAAAAATTAATCACGAGTGCTCAGTTTGTGCTCGCATTTAATCGGTGAAACTGAGCACGAGTAATTTATTTTGCGAGGTCAGGAATACTTTAATTTATTTTATACAACGACTTTTAAAAGTGTTTACCTAGAATGGACGTATTTTTCCCTTCAGAGACCTTCAAAACAGCGCGGTGCTAGGCCTACATGCCTTGCACCATGACCGAGTAGCTGCAAACTTATGCTCCACCACAGTATTCACACTGAGTTACGTAGCTTTGCAACAAAATAGAAATTCGCCAACACAGCTTATCCCATCTTCTTTGAAAGACTGTAGGCTTCCGGCCTCTTGTATGCCTCATATGCTAAAATGAACTTGGGAAATACGGGACTTATGACGTCGAATGTATAAAAAAGCTAAATATGAGGTACAGAAGTGTATTAAGACATCAAAAAGACAATACCGACAGAAACTGGAAAGCAACCTGACTACGAACAATTCTAGAGATAGGTGGCAAGGCATAAAGAAAATCACAACCTACAAACAAGCATCAAAACGCGCAGACACTCACAACCCGACATTGGCAAACGACCTGAACGTGTTTTATGGTCGTTTTGACAGGTAAAATAACCACCCCGTTAATGTGCCACCC
The DNA here is from genome assembly GCA_036245525.1 of Semisulcospira habei. Classification (NCBI taxonomy): domain Eukaryota; kingdom Metazoa; phylum Mollusca; class Gastropoda; family Semisulcospiridae; genus Semisulcospira; species Semisulcospira habei. The sequence goes on from BTPG01000004.1 coordinate 106,397,609, forward strand.
CAGCTTAATACCGATGAGGATTTTCTTGTGGTGTGTGAAACGGATGTGAGGCGGCTTCTCAGACGTTTGAATGTGCGTAAGGCAGCAGGCCCTGATGAAATTTCTCCTGGCCTAATGCGTTACTGTGCCGACCAGCTCTCGAGCGTTCTCACAGTCATATTTAACTGGTCATTATGGGCATGCAAGGTTCCACACTGTCTCAACAAGTCAGTTATTATCCCCGTACCAAAGAAGGCAATATTAACGACTACAGGTCTGTGGCATTGATCTCCGTCATGATGCCGGAAAACTTTTGAGCGACTTGCCCTGCAGCACATCAGTAGAGGACGCCGTGTCGCTAGGGCTGCACTATATTCTGCAGCATCTGGAGAAGCCAAATGCGTATGTTAGGCTGCTTTTTGTTGATTACAGCAGCGCATTCAACACTGTCATACCGTCCAAACTGCATGAAAAGCTGCTGCGCCTTGGCTTTGCACAGTCCATCTGTAACTGGGTTCTGGACTTCCTGTTAAACAGACCCCAGATTCTCAAGATCTGTTCGTGAGGTCAGACCTGTGATCAGCTGTGTCAGTTCCCCACTCCTGGTCAATGTGTTCATTTATCCCAGTCTTTGACCGTGAGTACGGGAGCTCCCCAAGAATGTGTTTTATCACATTGTTGTATTCTCTTTTTACACACGACTGTGTGTCCCATCATGATAGCACACGCCATAGTGAAATTTGCTGATGATACGACAGTCAAGGGTTTTGTACATAACAATGACGAAAGTGCATATCGGGATGAGGTAGACATGCTAGTAGGCTGGTGTTCTGACAACAACTTGGATTTGCATGTTGGTAAGACCAAGGAAATCATAATCGATTTCAGGAAAAAGAAAACTGGCCCCCTTCCCTTAACCATACAAGGTAAAAAAAAAAAAAAAATTGAAAGTGTTGAAACGTTCAAGTTACTGGGTACTCTCATTTCGCACAATCTTCAGTGGGAGAAGAATATTGAACAGCTAGAAAAGAGAGCCCAGCAGCGCCTGTTTTTTCTTCGGCGATTGAAGTCTTTTTGCGCCAGTCAGCAGATCATGGTGCAGTTTTACCGCGCCGCCATTGAGAGCGTTCTTACCTTCTCAATGACGGTGTGGTATGGCAGCGCAACCGACAAAGCCCGCAAAAAAATTAAATAGGGTAATCAAAACAGCATCTCATATTGTTGTAGCTGATTTCCTCTCGATGGAATCTCTGTACCACGCAGGCACCATCAAGAGAGCGAGCTCCATCATACATGACGAGCACCATCCTGCACATAGCCTTGCCATCTGGCTCACGCTTTAGATCCATAAGGCCAAAACCACTCGTTTTCAGAAGAGCTTTTGTCCGTTGGCTGTTCAGGCCCTGTCTAATGTGGCGAAAAGTGGAACACCACAGCACTCTGAAACTAATCCCTTCAATGTCGTCCCTGTGCTCTTGTTTTATCTTTCCGGGGCCTCTTTTTTCCCCTCGGCAATACGTAATAATGGCTGTGATAAGATAACTCAGCAGATTGACTCAAAGTCCCTTTAGAAATTACCCAAAGCCCATCTCAGTTGTTTATAGTTCTTTATATGTTCTCTTAGCCATTTCTTAGACAGGATATACAGTTTTGTAAATAGATATTGAATTTAATTAATCTGTTTCGTTGCGGCTCACTTGGCGATTTTTGTTGTTAGAATATGCTTATTATGCTGATTTAGCTTATTTTACTTACTTAGATGTGTGTGCATATTTAGTAGAATGACTGCTATACATATGTGTGGCTTGGTATTTTAGAGTCTGCTTGATTGTGATGTATGTATGTTCTCTGTGTTGATCTTCACATGGACGCTTGTCAGTTATGCCGCAACAAAAAAAAAAAAAATCCTAATGTTTATGCATATGGCAATAAAGTGTATCTTATCTTATCTTATCTTATGTCACACGATCTGGCGTCACCGACTGACGTTTTAACGAAACGCCCAACGAAGGAAGAAACGCGATTAGAATGGACAGGTACAACACAATTTATTTGTTCTTCTTTAAGCGGGCGCCTTTCTTTGTGTATTTCTTTGCATTTTAACCCATTCATCCCCGACGCACTACAGCAGGAGATGGATTGACTATGACTATGATAATTCAAGGGTAGTGCCAGACTATCCTTGAATTATAATAGTCGATCCATCTCCGGCAACTGGTAAGTAGTCGTTAGGTCACGCCTCCCGGCAAAATCTGGGAAATGGGGCCTTGGGGTTAAATAGGTTAAAACATCTTGCAGCCTGACATGTTTTAGAAACTCCGTTGACGTCGATTTATGTATGTGTGCCCGTCTGTGATTTTGCACCGTACGGCCTATAGCGTGAAGGACAAACACAGATAATCTCAATGGGTTTTTGTTTCTGTTTTTGTGTTTTGGTGCAGGTGTCTAGTGGTTTCTGTTTGCCGAAGGAAAATTAGTTGTCTAACTAAGCCAGGACTGATCGATCGGCTATTGTAGGCAAATACACTGGGTGCATTTCTTTATGTATTCTGCTGCGTGTCTATGGCTATGCAGCTCTTTAAAATTTAAGGTTATATTCGAGCGGTGATAAAATGCACGCGGTGCTTTTTGTAAACTCATGTTTGCACACGCGTCGTCTCGTTTTACAATAACACGTGGAATATAAATTATATATATATATATATATATATATATATATATATATATATATATATATATATATATATATATATATATATATATATATATATATATATATATATATATATATATATATATATAAAATCAAAAACACACACACACGCATGCACGCACACGCACGCACACACACACACACACACACACATACACACAAACAATTTGTAAACTCATTTCGCTTGGGCAGAGCTGGGTGGGCTCGGTGGTACTGCGTTCGACTCTCGACTGAAGATTCGCGGGTTCGAATCCAGCTGAGTCAAAATTTGTTCAGACTTTAAAATCACCTTCGTGGTGGACAGAAGACGTTCAGCCTTGAACGTTTGACGACTAGGTTCGTCTCGTTGCACAATAACACATGGAATCTTCTTTTAACTCATTCGAGACAAACTGTATCCGGATACGCGGTTTCAGCCGCGTATCCGGATGCAGTTCATCTCTAATGAGTTAAAGAAAATCAAGTCGATTAGACGTGCGTTTTAGGTAATGAGCATTCTGCTCCGGTTTACGGCAGTTGTAATCTTTATGGGATGGCAGTTAACTACTAATGAGCCTAATCACGTTGCTTTCAATCGACATTGCCTATTGTTTTTGGGTCTTTTGAACTGGCTATGTGATGATCAACACCACAAGCGACAGCAGCAGCAACATTCACATGAACGGCCAGAAGCTAGAAGAGGTCAATAGCTTCAAGTACTTGGGAGCCACCCTGTCCAAAGACGGTAGTTGCGTAGCAGAGATCCGTATCAGGATAGGTACAGCAACATCCGCAATGGCCAGGCTGGACAGGATATGGCGAAGTAACTCCATCAGCTTCACCATCAAGTACAGGCTTTACAAGTCCCTCGTAGTGTCTATTCTACTCTACGGCTGTGAGACTTGGACACTGCTTGCAGACTCAGAAAAGAAAATCCAGGCCTTTGAGAACAAGTGCCTGAGGAAGTTGCTCCGCATCTCGTACCGCGAGCACAAGACCAACGATTATGTACGGAGCATCGTCACTTCCCTGGTGGGCCCACATGAACCCCTTCTGGCAACCGTGAAACGGCGCAAGCTTGCTTGGTTTGGCCACGTGACCCGACACAACACCTTGTCCAAGACTATCCTCCAAGGCACTCTCGAAGAAAGTCGTCGGCGAGGTCGTCAGAGAAAGAGTTGGGTCGCAAACATAAAAGAATGGACCGAACTCGAGATGCCAGACTTGCTTGCCACCGCCCAAAATAGAACTCAGTGGAGAGCACTGTCTGTTGCTGCTGCCTTTCAGTCCCCCCAACGCCCAGTTCGGGCAAGGGACTGATGATGATGAACTGGCTATTGCACTGTATATCATTTGGGATCCAGCATCATCCGTACATCAGGCTAAGGTAATGGGACAATCAAGATTATTATCAAACATCCCGACGCTTAGTGTAAGTCTTCTGACACATCAACCCTAAGGTCGAAAGTTTCTTGACCCCTTCGCTGCTAGTGCTCACGAATCGCGCGTCCGAAACAAACTGCACACTGACCGACATTCCCGTTAACCCATTCAGCCCTGACGCACTACAGCAGGAGATGGGTCGATCATGATAATTCAAGGGTAGTTTCCAGATTAGTTTGGCGCCTGTCGGCGCCAAGCTAATCTGGCACTACCCTTGAATTATCATGGTCGATCCATCTCCTGCAACAGGTGTATAGTCGTTAGATGACGCCTCCACAATGTGAGAAATACGTGCGTGGGGCTGAATGAGCTAACAGTTTCTGTCCCAGAGGTCCAGGCAGCCTACTGCACTCACTGCGCAGGCCTCCAGAGCCCAGCAGCACAGCGGGCCATGGTCACTTCAGAAAGAAAAAAACAAACACTACAACTCCTATATTTATCAACCTATGCATATGATTTTTGACATGTTTTAGAAAAAAGGATTTATCTTTACTATGTACCTACTTGCATGTTATTGGTGTGTGCATATTTATGTTTGCTTTAGCGGATTTTTTTAAGAAATTATTTTTTTTAAATCTTCTTCCCCTGCCTCTCTGGCACGGTCGTCTTCAGCCACGCCCTCTTCTGGAAATTGAGTCTGATGCTGTAGATGTCCACGGCTGAGGTTCATCATCATCAGAAGATTACTGCTCACTGTCTTCCCCGTTTCAACTCACTTTTCCGAGTCCGGCCGTTGTTGTCGGAAAAATTCCCTTCTTCATCGCTATCATAGTTCATAATTATTTCAGCAATGATCTCGCCGTGACGCCATCTTGTAAAGCGTTGCAAAACATTCACAGAAAAACACTCCAAACACCTCCAAAACGCAGAGAAAATTCACTGCGTGCGCCGAACAAAGGAGAAGAAAGACGGAAGAGGCTAAAGCTAAGTGGTGAAGCCGCAGAGACAAGTAAGAATCAAACCGTTTGAGGATAACAACGACCATATGGGTAGAGCCGGTTTGTCGGCACCTGTGCACCTGGGACAGTCATTCCGGCACCCGGGACAGAATCAGTTAAGAACGCAGATGTCAATGGGACCGAAGCATAAGCGTAAAGATCGTAGGACCAACAAGAGACATAAATCCTCACGAGCCCCCGCGACTGCCGCGGGGGCTCATGAGGGTTTATGTCTCTTGCAGCTGGGTAGAGTTCGCCTTGCCCCGGCAGTGAAGGGGTTAAATTAGATGACGATGACGACGATGATGATGTCCACTCGTAACGCGCGTCCACTCCGTTAGGGCGAGAAAAATGGAAGTTGTTTCTTTGAAACTACCTAGGGCCGTTGGCAAGACAGTTGAAGGGTGGTGCCAGAATAATCTTGCGCCTGTAGGCGCCAAGCTATTCCGGCACCAACCTTGAACCACCATGGTCGATCGGACTCGAACCATAGCTTGCTGTAGTAAATTAGGACTGAATGGGTAATTCGAGTCGGGTCTTTTGCCTCTCCGTTGACCATTATGCGCAGTCGTGTCGGTGGCGGTTTTAGTCGCGATGATTTATCGCGAGGAATCATCGCGAGTAAAACCGCTACCGACACGGAATAGGGTTAAATTAGTATACTGTGCGAGGTGCACAGCAATATTGTGTGTGTGATATGTCAGTAAATCCGCCAAAAGCGCCCGACCGGCACATTGGGCTTCTTTTTTGTTGTTGTTGTTGATGATGATGTTATTGTTAGAAGTACATATTAAACCCATTCAGCCCTGACGTACTACAGCAGGAGATGGGTCGACTATGATAATTCAAGGGTAGTGCCAGATGCTTGGCGTCAAGCAAATCTGGCACTACCGCCTTGAATTATCATGGTCGATTCATCTCCTGCAACAGGTGCATAGTCGTTAGATGACGCCTTCAAAATTTGGGAAATACGTGCGTCGGGCTGAATGAGTTTAAATGCTCATAGTCCGTAGGCGCCATTTCAGAAACCCGACTGACACACGTGCTTCGAAAAAATGACATTTCCCACCTTCCTTTTCTTTTTTCCTTGTTGTTGTTGTTGGCGGTGTTGATAGAAATACATGTAAACATGCTATCCGTCAGCGCCAGTTTACACAAATAGCAACACTGTCATAGATATGATAGATCGAAATAAGATTTTATAGAGGAATTTTCTAAAATGCTGGTTACACTAACAAGAGTAACCTATATGGAAGAAAATGATAGCTGACTGCCCATAAGAAATACTCCGACACTTAACTCATTCGAGACGTGCCGCCCCCGGATACGCGGCATAAGCCGCGTATCCAGAGGCGGCACGTCTCAAATGAGTTAACCGCCTGAGCTATTTCAGTCTCTGAACAAACATGGTAGATCGAAATAAGATTTTATAGTGGAATTTTTCTGCAATACTAAAATACTAAAACAAACATCAAGAGTACCCTATATGTAAGCAAATTATAGGTGACTGCCCATAAGAAATAAAATACAACATTACACAGTTGTAGGCCTATATAATGTACAGCAAGGTAGATATACATTCCGATATATGAAATCGCTAGGGGACTCACATTTTCTTGTTGCTATATCCGAAGTTTGTTATAAGCGAATTAATTTACAACTGACTAAGGAAAACTGCCGTGGGGGACCTCTGAAAAAGTGTTGTTATATCCGACTTTTGTAATATCCGACCTTGTTATAAGCGGAGTAGACTGTAGTCTATACACCTGAAATGTCTGTGTACGTGTGTTGGAGTGGCACGTCCGATAAATTCGTATGTCGAGATGTATGTCTATCTGGACGGCAGATTCGTCGTCAGGACGTTTCGTTTATTTCAGAGCATGCTGGATTAGTGGTATCTCAAAGCTCACGATGCAGATGCCGCCTAGCGCCATTCACATTCTATACTGACGAGCAAAAAAAATACGACATTGTAGTGTGCCCGATGAGTCCAAAAATGTTGCATTTCCTTTGCTCGTCAGTGTGTGTGGCGACATGAAGCATGTGGGATATATTATTATAGCATAACCTGAGCATAAAGCATGATAATCTCATAATAATTCAGTCGTTCATGACAAGAAGTAGTAGGCTAGTAGCCCCTTTCAGCCAGGGATCCGAGGCCCACAGCTGCCATACTGGAAGCCCTATAGCCCACTCTGCGGGTCAGAACAACGTCAGCAAAAAATACATTTGTGTGTGCTGGTCTGTACACACATACCAACACACACAGCTTGCGGGGCTCGTGAGGATCTATGCCTGAGATTCAGTATTGTAGCGCTCGCTGTGAGAAAATCAAGTGTGAATGGCCAGGCAAGGGCAGTCGCTAATCTGTAAGAACAGCCGGGGTCAAGGTTGAGGCATGATTAACAGAGTATACTATAATATTGTCCACAGCTCACCCGGCAGACAGAGGCGTAGATTGTCAGGAACCCCTTGAGACGTTCAGGTGAGGTATGCACGCTTTAGGCACGATGGAGCCCTCAGAGCAGAGATTTCTGGGGCATGAATCTGGTGGCAGAGGGGTCTGACAGTGGCAAGCACTTCAGTTTTGACCGTGGTACTGGATCATATCCGAGCCAGAACGCAGCGAGCCTGGCCCTACGCCCCATGCGCGAGACCCTGCTTAGCCGTTGGTAGGAACTTGAACTCATCTCATTTTTTTTTTCAATTGTTCATTGAGCGTTTGTTATTGTGGCTATTTACAGACCCGAGCTATGCAATGTAGTAGCTTTGAGTACATATTCATGATATACGTCGTGCAGAAAGTCTCGTTGCTGGGGTGACTTTAGGCAATGTACAACCAACTACAACCAACATATTCATCACATGTCGGATCCTACACTGTGTACACGCCCGATTTCGTCTGCGCTCTCCTTCAGGGAACTCCCTCCGTCTGCAAGAGACACGGATCTACATGAGGCCCCGAAGGACTGATGCGGGGGCTCATGAAGATCCGTGTCTCTTGCAAGCCCAATTTACGTCCGTCCCGATCAGGCGGAGATGGTGATCCGCATTCACTGTGCAGTGGTACTCGGATACCGACGTATTATTTATCACGCCGCGTAATTTGCTGTTGACCTGATGGGTTTTGTAGTCTGTCCCAGCAGGTACACAAACCCAGGTATCTATCTACATTGTATCTTGTGTATACTACTGCATTACTCATGCAGATGTATTGTCGTAAAGTAATGTCCTATGTTTGTCTGTGATGTACGATGCAGATTTGTCCTAACCCTTGGCGTGTCAGTAGCGCTTTTTGTCGAGATGATTCTTACAGGAATTATCGCGACAAAAACCGCTACCGACACGCAAAGGGTTAACGTACTCGGGTTCCGACCAAGCAGAATAAATTATTATGTTCATCTATATGTAGTAATGCAGGGTTTTTGGGGGTGACATGGAGGGGGCGGGAGGTTAGGGGGACTTTGGGTGTGCAAGAGAGGGGAGTAGCCGGGGGCGGGGCGGCGATGAAATCAGTAGAAATGGCTTTCTCTGAGGCAGATCTGTTCATTAATTGTTAAATCCGGTCTACACATAGAAATGCCCGCCGTCACTTCCCGACGTTCTGATCTATACCTCATTCATCCGACCGTCCGTCCGTCTGTCCATCCATTCATTCATTCATTCATTCATTCATTCATTCATTCGTTCATTCATGCGTTCCGTTTTCCCCTTGATTACCTTTATATATATATATATATATATATATATATATATATATATATATATATATATATATATATATATATATATATATATATATATATCCCTGGCTATCCCTTCGGTGGCTGCACGCGATCCCTCGTTACAATAATACTCCTTACCTGAAAACAAAACAAAATTAATTACTGGCCAAGTTCTCATCCGGGACTCACTGCAAGCTATCACACACAGACAAACAACCGCCTACACGCGAAACATGACGCCTTCACTCTTGGTCTCACATGGTCCTTCAGCCAGTTTCTTCCACCTGCAAGAGACCTAGATTTTGCTGAGCACCTGCGTCTCTTGCCGACAGAAGCTGAGTTGAAGCCTTGGACTATGGAGACGTTAGCCTATTTTCACGGACGAATTTGAATCTGGGGTAACTGGTGCTAAGGTTGAGTCGCAGGTGGTAATAAAAGTGCGGGCTGACGCAGGAAGGTATGTTTTGTCAAAGTGCGTCTTGTTGTTGTTGTTTTTGTTTTTTTTAATCGTGTTATTCTGTCGCGCATTTTGTACCCTTTATGTTATTTGTGAAACTGGTCATTCATTGATTTCTTCACTCATCCATCCATCCATCCATCCATCCATCCATCCATCCATCCATCCATCCATCCATCCATTCATTCTTGTCTATGTTATATGTAAAATCCAAACAAACAACAAACAAACAAACAAACAAAAAAACGCCCATCTGCGTAAAACAATGGCCAAAACTGCATTTCCTCACATACAATAAAACCCCACTGAGGAATCCAAAACGAACATCAAAGTAACAAGATTTACTCATTCCGAAAAATATCTGTCACTCGTTGAACTGTTTAATTTATTTTGTGTTGGGCGATTGTTTCAGAACGTATGAAACAATCGCCAAACTGTCTGAGTTTTCAGACTGCATGGTGATACGTCGAGTCTGTACTGTCCACAATCACTCGAAACGTACTATGGTGCCGCAGTGGTCACCCAGTGAAAAAAAGGTATTGGGGCCGACGTCGGACACAGTGAGCCCGTGCACTGCCGTGCGCGGAGCCCGTGCACTGCCGTGCACGGGCCCACTGTGTCCAACGTCGGCCCGAGGATTTTTTGCTTATCCGAGTGCAGCACGTTGTGAATGTGTTACTTACCATTACAGCAGACTGCCCTACTAATCAGGCACCACCATTGAACTCTTGTGATCAGTCCGCCCCAGCTATAATACACTACTGACAATACGTTAACCGTTTCACTGACGAGAAAAAAACGTGAACATGATCCAACTGCAAGAGATATAGATTCTCACGGGCCCCCGCGACTGCGGGGACCCGTGAGGATCTATGTCTCTTGCAGAGACTGATTTGTGCCCATGTTCTTTGGACGGTTTTCGGTCGTTGAATGAACACAAATTTCAAAAACAAAATATGCGACCACTGGGGTTGGGGGTTGCGGGGGTGGGGTGGTGTGTGTGTGTGTGTGTGTGTGTGTGTGTGTGTGTGTGTGTGTGTGTGTGTGTGTGTGTGTGTGTGTGTGTGTGTGTGTGTGTTAAGCGCCACACGGAAAAACCGGTCGCGATTTCAAAGACGAATTCTTGGAAGTTCACAGGGTCGTGCTCACTTGAAATCGTGAAAAAGGTTCAGTATGGTCCTTATCTTCTTGCGGGCAGAATATTTCAGAGGCTGACCGACTTCTTTATGTTGATACTGTATGCAGGTGCAACGAGGCAATATCTGATTATTTTTTTAACTGCATATAGATCGCACGTGCGGCAATTGCGCGCTTGGTGTTGCAGAAGTGACATGTCGGTGAAAGTGACGTCATGCTGTGCCCCGAATATTTCCAACCCCCTATGTTGGCTTCATTCGTGTTCGATCGCAAATAGCCGCAGCTGTGAGCTGTTTGACAGCTCAAAGTATTCTTCTATGTGAAAATAAGCAAATACTCGAACCGGGTTGTTTTTTTGTTTGTTTGTTTGTTTGTTGTTTTTTTTTTTTTCGTTTTTTTTTTCTTTTGGTTGTTGTTTTGTTTGTTGTTGGTTTGGGTTGCGTTTTTTTTGTTGTTGTTGTTGTGAGTTTTCTTTTTTCTAAAGCGTGAGGGGGCGTGAGGGTGCTGGATGGGGGAAGGAGGGGGGGGGGGCATGACCTGTTTTAGATTGCGAGACGTTATTGCCGTGAAATTTATTTCCGTGACTCGTGTCACAACATCCCGGTACGCAAAAGGCTATCGGGCGTAAGTCGGCTGCAGTATCTATGGGCCCGCGCACAGTCGTGCGCGGGCCCACTGCGGCCGACTTGCGCCCGATGGGGGGAAGAAAACCATGATAGCTCAGATCTTCACTGTATGATTCGCGATTAACGAAATCAAGTGAAGGCAGAAGGTGGTAAGTTACAATGAAAATATCGCTTTTCACAAAAGTAGACTTGCCGTCTTTTGTCTTCACAGGGAAGATCCCACGACATAGTCTTAATACAGAGTTATTAAATTATGAAGTTATGTTACACAAACTAAATCACAGGTGCTCAGTTCGACGGATAAAATGCGAGCTAAAGCTCCTCCCGTAACACAAAATAAATCGCAAGTGCTTTATTTTTTGTTACAGGTCAGGCATTGTTTATTTTATTTTTACAACGAATTTTGTAACCTCAAAATCGACATACCTTTTTCCGCTGCGAAGTGGTACGGTGCCGCAGTTGGGTCGCATTGACTTTATCCCGCCACAGTGGCTGATCGTGACGTGGCATTGCGACGGAACAGTCAAAAGTGCGGCGAAGAACGCACAAACTTTATCACCACACATAAATTGAGACAGCCTTGTAACACATGGTCGGGAAAAGCGTGCGAGATGTATAAAATTACTTACATTGTGCTTGTTGTTAGATGTAGCAACGTCAAGTGGGAAAAATGGAAATATCTCTGACTGCTCCATTACATCCAACCTCTCCCCATGTCTCGAAAGGTTGTTTGAAAAATGGCCATGTTATCTCAATATCGATGCCTCAACCGTTCAATATAAGTTTCATTGATTCTCTCTCTCTCTCTCTCTCTCTCTCTCTCTCTCTCTCTCTCTCTCTCTCTCTCTCTGTCTCTCTCTCTCTCTCTCTCCGGGAGCCAGCAGCAGCGCAAGGACTTTCTTCCGTGCGAGCGGGTCTTTGATCACAACGTAGAGGTAGACACAACCACGCTCGTCATCGGGGACTCCGTCGTGCGAAACTTCAAGGGAGAGAAGATGACCATGTACCAGGGCGAAAAGGTACAGGTCATCTCAATATCCGGCCTGCAAATCTCCCACTTGACTGACTGGCTCAAGCAGCAGCCGCAGTCACCCCGCGTCCAACTGGTCACCTTCCACGTAGGGGTGAACGATTGCAAGACGCATGAAATCACCAGTCAGCAGTGGGAGAGACTGGTCACTTCTTGCAAAGGCGTGTTCCCCAAAGCAAGCATCCAGGCCTCATCCATCTTGCCTGCTGCCCAGGGGAAAAACTCTCGCCTTAACCAACGTATTTCCCCCTCCAACGCAAATCTGTGCCACGTGGCAAAGAAGATGCGCGCTATCTTTGTTGACAATGCGGCGTGTTCCTAGCCCCAAGCGGTCTTCCCCGGAAGGCGCTGTACCGTGTGGACAACAAAGGCCGACTTGACCCCATTCATCCATCCCACGTGGGAACCCGGAGGCTTGCCGGCAATATCAAGTACGGTGGTCCAGCTGTCAACCAGGCTGATGCAATTACTCACCAGCACAGAAGCTCTCAGGCGACCACTAAGACGAAACTCTACTCAGAGGCCTTAGCTGGTGATAGCTTGAATGTACAGAGTGGCACTTCCACTTCTGACACTATTGTATCCGGTTCTGCTGGTCCCACATCACCAGTACAACTACCTCTACGCCAGGAGCCTCAACCACAGGACCATGAACAACTTCAACAGCAGGAGCAGCTGCAGCTACAACAGGCGCAGCAACAACATTTACAACAGGAGCAGCAACATCTACAACAGATGCCCTTCATGCCGGTTCCTGACTGGCAGCAACTCCAGTACCATCATCTGCTGCAAATACATACCAACTCTTCAACTGCAGCACCCTGGCAACAACCACAGTACCCGGATGGTTGCCATGGTGTGTGGTCGAATCATCGCCCAGCAACCAGTGTATCTGCTTATCCGGTTAATAGTCTGCCACCGTACCACCAGTTATGCCAGGTGCCCACAGCGAATGGTGCCAATGGATACGTCAGCTACTTACGCGGTTGGTAATTCAGTGTCGTGTGATCAGTGATCCTTCACCGTTGTGCTTCGCAGATTTCACCGTGGGTGTGTGAGGCAGTTCATTATTACGTCAGTGTTACGTGTGCTTCTTTATATACGGTTCTTCTGCGTTCGCTTGTGATTTATTCCAAAGCAGTGATTGACTGTGTGCCTCAAATTCTGTGATTTTCTTGCCTGGTTTGATTACCAAAGCTCCGCTAAGTTTTCATTGTGACAGTACGGTTTCAAGTGTTCAGCCTACGATACTTCACATCGCAGGCTACACCATTTGTTCATTTATTTAGACAGCTTGCGCAGCATTAATACGTGGATACACTATTAATCAAAAGCGATCTTCATTTGATAACGCTGTGTTGGACACCATTTGTGACGTTTTGATACGAGGTGCTATAACTTCAGCCGCGCTTTACTGCATTGAAACTTTATTCCCTATTCCCTCTGTTTATATATTTTTTGTATTGTGTTGCACTTCATTTGGGAAAGTTAAAATTCAACATGACCCATAATGCTCAGACACACGGAAGCCTTCAAACTGGTCACTTGAACATCTACCATCTTTTTAACAAGGTGGCCGATTTGAATGTTTTTCTAAACTCGTCTGAACCATTCCACCTGTTTGGTCTTAGTGAGACGCGACTTAACTCCGACATAAGCGATGAAGCCGTTCACATACCTAACTTTAGCATCACTCGACGTGACCCTCGTGTACTTGGTCAGACTGGGCTTGCCGTTTACATCCATAACTCAGTCCAACATTTAGTAAAAAGGCGTGAGGACATAAAAACTCCGGAAGTTGAGTGCATTTGGTTGGAATTTAGGGCTCCAAAAACTAAACCCGTCTTCATCGGCTTTTGTTATCGTAACCCATCAGCCAAGTTTGAATGGTACGACGATTTCTTGCATGCAGTAGAAAAAGTTGGCCTACCTAACTGTGATGCGTTGCTACTAGGCGACTTTAACATAGATATGTTAAAGCCCCATACCGCGTGGGATTGCATCACCACACAAACCGGCTTAGAACAATTAGTTTCGGCCCCTACTAGGATCACAAAAACAACCGCAACACTCATTGATCACATTTACACCAACCGTCCCCTTAGTGTGTTCAATGTTAGTGTTCCTGACCTCAGCATCAGTGATCACTTTCCTACTGTGTGTTCCTGGTCAACAAAACTGCCAGTGCATCGTAAGAACGGGCACACAACTATAACGTACCGCTCATTTAAACAGTTTAATCAGTCTGCTTTTTTAGCAGACCTTGATCAAACACCATTTAATGTCGTTAATAACGAAACTGACCCTGAAAAGGCTCTGACTATTTGGTATCGACTCTTTACAAGAGTACTTAACAAACACGCCCCTTTACGGCAAAAGCGGGTAAAAAACCACACGTTACCGCCTTGGCTAACGCAAGGAATAATTGAAGCTATGAAATTGAGAAATGACTTAAGAAGACACAAGCTATTTAACGAATACAAAAAACAACGTAACCGTGTCAAGTCTATGGTACGCAGGGCTCAAAAGTCTCTCTTTGAACGAATGATTAAAGAAGACAGAGATACTGCCGCACTCTGGCGCGCAGTTAATCTCATCACCCGAGGTAACAGCAAGAAATCGTCAGCCATTCCTTCTAGTATTACTGCAGACATCTTTAACAAACATTTTTTGTCTGTTGCCGAGTCAATCATACCCTCAAGCGGAAAAACGTCTTACACATGCCCGGAGTCCCTGCTTAACTTCTGTAAGCAGAAGACTAAGGACAAACCCCCCTTCTCTATACCGCCTCTAGCTGTGTATGAAGTAGGAAAACTGATCGGGTCACTGAAAAACAAAAAATCATCGGGACCTGACGAGATCAGTCCTAAAATCCTGAAACTGTCCCTTCCCTATACAGTAGAATCGTTAACGTATATTTATAACTTATGCATCCAACAAAATATATTTCCATCAGAACTGAAGCAAGCCAAGGTTATCCCTTTGCCTAAATCAAAAGATCTGTCTGATGTTAATAACTATAGACCCATCTCAATATTATCCAGCCTTTCCAAACCTCTTGAAAGACACGTGCACAAACACCTTTATCAATATTTGGAGAGTCGTAGTCTATTGCACGTATTTCAGTCCGGCTTTCGCCCCAAGCATTCTTGCCACACGGCACTAACAAGACTTATTGATGCGTGGCTAGCATCCATAAATAACTCCCAAATAACTGGGTCGATCTTTATTGATTTTAAGAAAGCTTTTGACCTTGTAAATCATAACATTCTTTTGTCAAAACTTCAAGCATATCTTTGCAATGCAGGTGCTGTCTCATTGTTCACTTCATATTTAAGCGGAAGGAAGCAAAGAGTACTGTTAAATGGATCCTACTCCTCGTATGGTCACGTCAAAAGCGGCGTGCCTCAGGGCTCTGTCCTCGGGCCATTGCTGTTCTGCATATTTATCAATGACCTTCCACTACATATTAGTTGCCGCGATATTTCTTGTGACATGTTTGCTGATGACTGCACACTACACACTCCTCACAAAAATGTAGCTGCAATTAACACGCGTCTGCAGGAAAGCCTGCGCGAGGTCACCGACTGGTGTCATTCCAACTCCATGTCCCTGAATCCGTCAAAAACAGAATGCATGGTTATAACCACACGTCAAAAGCACCAGCTATGCCCGCTCTCTCTTAGTCTGTCTATAAACGGCAGCCCAATTGAGCAAGTATCACACCACCGCCTCTTGGGGGTCACTATAGATGATCAGCTTAAATGGCAACTGCATATTAATAATGTGTGCAAAAGAGTTTCCAGAAGCCTGTATATGTTGTCAAAATTGAAAACAATTACTGACACAGATACGCGTCTTCTTTTCTACAATGCTCATGTCAAGTCGCACATAGACTATGCATCAACAGTGTGGGATGGTTCTAGTGATGTACATTTGAAGAGGCTGAACTCCCTACATAGGAGAGCTGCTAAGCTTATATTTCCCGATCCCGAACTCTCAACTGACGAAAAGCTTAAAACTTTAGTTCTTTTTTCTCAGAACGGACATCTGTAGCTTCTAGACATGGACAACAATTCAAAGTACCCCTGCCGCGTATTGATTTATTCAAAACCAGCTTGTCATTCTCGGGAAGTTCATTCTGGAATTCTATTCCTGCAGAAATTAGAAACGCAAAGACGCTCACCTCATATAGGGACAGCCTCTTCAAACACCTAGAATCTCTGACGTAATCAAATCATTACAGTATTGGGATAACTTACACGTGTGTTCAGATGTGTACATGTGCGTGCTTGTGTGTGTGTGTGTGTGTATGTATGTGTGTGTGTATGTGTGTGTATGTGTGCGAGAGAGAGAGAGAGAGAGAGAGAGAGAGAGAGAGAGAGAGTCCCTTTTTCCCATAGCCGTACCATAATATTTGAATGCCAAAGAGTACCTTTGAATACTGCATGTACTGTGTATAATGTTTTTGCCTTCATATGTGTGTGCTCGATATGTTGGGCGCGCGCTCGCGTATGTGTGTGTGTGTGTGTGTGTGTGTGTGTACTGTATGTGTGACTCTGTGTGTGTGTGTGTGTGCGCGTGCGTGCATGCTGTGTGTGTGTGTATGTGTGTGTGTGTGTCGGCGTGAGAGAGAGAGAGAGAGAGGGGGGGGGGGGGAGAGATAGCACCTGCATTCATATTTGCCCTTGCTGTATGAACTTTAATGTACTTAATGATTCTTTGTTTATTGCTTTACTTTGTATTTTTACTCATTTTATACTTTTGTGCGTACGCGTATGCGGGTAGGTATGTCTGGAGTGCGTGTCCGAGAGCGTGTGTTTGTTTTTGTGCGTATGTGCCTGAGTGCGTGCGTGTGTAAGTGTGTGTGTGTGTGTGTGTGTGTGTGAGTGTTCGTGCGTGTGTGCATGCGTACTGAATTGCGGTGTACATGTGTGTGTGTGTGTGTGTGTGTGTGCGTGCGTGCATGCGCGGGTTGCGATGTGCATGCGTGCGTACCTGAGTGCGTGTGTGGGTATGTGTGTGTGTATGTGCGTGGTGCGTGCGTGCGTGAGCGAATGTAGCAGTGCATGCAGCAGTGTGTGGTATGTGTATGTTTACATGTCTATGTCACTTATGTAGTAGATGTAGCAACGGCAAGTTTGAAAACTGGTCCTGTTACCAATAACTTCTACCGTTGGAAAATAAAGGTTCATTGTTCATTGTTCATTGTTCTCTCTCTCTCTCTTTTAACTGCTGAAAAAAAATTGGCAGCCTTACAAATTCTGCTCCCGAAAGATCATTTAACTTACAATAAGGGGATGGTTATGTTCAAGGCACTAAACGATAAGCTACCCCGATATATCACAACGCTATTTACCGTCCAGTCATCAACATACTCCAGATCAAGAAAATCCCTTATTGTGCCGCGACCTAGAATTGACCTCTATAAAAACGAGTTTGACGTTGTCTGGCTCTAGTCTTTGGAATGCCTTGCCTAGAAACGTCACGACATCAGCTCCTCGTTTAAAGTCAGCCATCATCAAGTACTTATTTTTGTCAGCAGAATCTCCGAGACTGTGCACATATTGAAAAATACTATTCTAATTAGATCATTAATTGCGTGTATCCCAGGTTTCGATGACTCATTTTTATTCGGTACAGCTTGTGTATAGCCAGCTACTCATATGACTGACTAGCTTAACGTCCTAAGCCGCGCAAACGCGCGCGCGTGTGTGTGTGTGTGTGTGTGCGTTTGTGCGTGTGTGCGTGCGCGTGCGTGTGCGTACGTGTATAGTATTAGAGACAGAGAGTGGCGTGCTGAAATGTGCATGCGTTATGTATGCGTATTAGGTTGCGTGTATTCTTATATTATTTTAGTTAAATCTCACAACATGTCATTATGCCTGACCAGTAAAGCTGGTAATTCCTATGTCACTTCCCCCTTACATTTTTTTTTTCTTCTCTATTGGCTTATTTTGTGTCAAGTAATTTTTTCCCCTGTTCAGTAGTAGAAAATAATTAGTGCGATAGTAACTCAGTAATCAGTAGATTAGCTACGGCAAGTTCGAAAAATGGTTGTTACTAACAACACTTTACCGTTGTCAAATAATGGATCTCTCTCTCTCTCTCTCTCTCTCTCTCTCTCTCTCCTCTCTCTCTCTCTCTCTCAGGTGTAACCCGTAACCCCTTTCTATGCCGAGAAAAAACTGAACACCACAAGAGACGTAGATCCTCATGAGCCCCCGCAGTTGCGGGGGCTCACGAGGATCTACGCCTCTTGCTGACACCACTTTTTTTTTATCCACGTTACTTGGACGTCTGGGGCTCTGCAATGGCGTTGCGTAATTAACAAAAACTTCAGAAACACTGTCTGCGGCTACCTTTGTGAAAGGGTTGCTCAGTGCGCACGACAGTTTAGTGATATCGTGTTTGTTAAAACCTCTTCCACGGCTACTGCGCAGTAGCCATTATCATCGGTGTGTTTGAATTAGGTTATCAGTACGAAAAAGCCGCAATGACTCTTTCTGGTTCGGCGCCAACTGCGCAAGATAGAGCGGCAGTCCAGCTCTTGAGCTGCTTAGTTTGACGTAGTTCTACTCAGCGGCCAGCGGATACTTTTTGTCAAATGCGAGACGCTTGACTGAGGTGACAAATTACGTCGCTATGCGTCTGTGTAAACAAAGAGTGCGAGTCGTATTGACTGAATGTGTCCTGGTTTTCGTACGGCCTTGAAGACCTCATATCAAAAGTACTATCGCGAACAATGATTCCGTCACACTCGTCTTCATCTTCAGCTTTGGTGATAGATTCAGAGGACATCCCAATGAGAGAAATAGAATTTCCAGTGCAATGTCTCAGATATATTCGTTTTTTGTGTCTGCGAGGTGTCCTGAAGGCGCAGATATTGTTTTGACCTATTTCTGTATCAGTATTGAGAATGAATGAGTAAATGAATGAATGAATGAATCAATCAATCAATCAATCAATCAATCAATCAATCAATCAATCAATCAATTACGACAGCCACAAATAGTACCCACAACTTACTTTTACTGGGCTCAGACTGAGATCCTTTGTTTTTGCTGAAGAGTAAGGAAAGTTTATTAAACCCGAACAATTACGCAAATGGTTGACAAATCAATCAATCAATCAATCAATCAATCAATCAAGCAAGCAAGCAAGCAAGCAATCCATCAAGCAATCGAACAATAAATAAATGAATCACTTATTCAGTGAGTTGAGCAACGCGCCCTTCGGCCGTCAGTCAGACTACAAATATAATAAATAAATAAATAAATAAAATAAAATAAAGGGGAGGATCGTTCAGAGAATTCCTGTACAAGAGTGATCTTAGCTCGTCTTTCGGTTTCGAGTTAACCCATTCAGCCCGGCACACTTGCTTGCTTGCTTAACTTGCTTAATTCCTTGGATTCCGGTCTCAGGCCACTTTACAAAATTTCAAATACAAGCGATCAAAAATCTCTGTAACTTCAGTAGCTGACTGGCCCTTCGTTTGTCTTGTACTGTGTTTGTCTTAAATGGCGTAAATCCGTGTCTGTTTCGTGAGTGTGTGTGTTGGGTTTCAGGCGCGGCGCTTTGAGTCGATTTCCCCAAAATTGAGAAAAAGCGCCTATATAATAACGGTATTATTATTATTATGATTCCTCGTGGAACAAAGGGCCTCTGCAACAGTCCTCTGTTGCTTTGGTTTCTGTAGCTTGAGGGTTTTTACGGGGTGGGGTTGCTGGCCCCACGCCCAACCCTCCTCCTTTCTCATGCGGGCTTGGGACCGGCCAGGGCGGCACACGTATTTCCCAAATTTTGGAGGCGTCATCTAACGACTATGCACCAGTTGCAGGAGATGGATCGACCATGATAATTCAAGGGCAATGCCAGATTAGCGCCGACAGTCGCCAAGCTAATCTGGCACTACCCTTGAATTATCATGGTCGACCCATCTCCTGCTGTAGTGCGTCAGGACTGAATGGGTTAAGTCAACCATAGATATCTTAGTCCAAGACTGCGTGATATATCATATAGCAAGCACGGATTGAGAGGTCACGCATTACATCCTTCACGCTTCATGCAAATGACATATAGTAGCTGTGATTAGAAAGCGGGTGAGTGGAGTACAGAAGCGCGTCACCAATCATCTTTCTTTTAGTGAATGCCATATACCACCCCCTTTTACTCACTGTGGGTTGAACTGCGTAACCCTTTGGCTGTCGGCAGCGCTTTTTGTTGAGGTGATTCCTTGAGGAACCACCTCAACAACAAACAAGCGGTAACGACAGTCGAAGGGTTGACGTGATTTCTGCAGTAATCAACTCGACAACAAGCGATACTGGCAGGGGTAAAGGTCAAAATTGTCCTCTGCAGACTGCATATGAGTTAGATCGGCCATGATATTTCAAAGGTGGCGCCTTGAGGCGTTAACCCTTTAGCTGTCGGTAGCATTTTTTGTCGCGGTGATTCCTGCTGGAGTCACGTCGACCAAAAAAAACAAACAATCAACTGCTTCCGAAAGCCAAATGGTTAAGCTAATCCGGCACCAACTTTGAACTTTCATGGTCGATCGTTTGTTGTGCAGGAATCATCGCGACCAAAACCGCTACCGACATCAAATACCCTCCGCATACCGTGTAACATGCGAACATAATCAAAGGCACGGAATGATCGTTGCGTCATTGCTCAACTCCTAACACGGGTAGAACTAAATAATATCCGTGTTAGAAAAACGTTTGGGGCTTAACGTCTTCTGTCCACCACGAAAGTGATTTCAAAGACGGGGCCGCACCGAATACTGAGGGTCTGAACAAATTTTGACCCCTGCTCAGTGGATTTAGTCGAACCCGCGACCTTTCGGACGAGAGTCAAACGCTTTACCACCGAGCCAACCAGCTCTCCTAGCCTCGCAATGACGCAACGATCATCTAGTGCCTTTAAACGTACTTATTGGCAGATCGGTTGCATTGGACTTTACGCCAGTAAACCTCAAAATGAGGAAGTCAGGTGAGTGCCCGAGTTTGGTCTTTCTAATGTGCAGGCCCGTGCCCAGTGCGCAAAGCTCATCGGACCGACGTCAGCGCGATGGTCTTTCGCGCATTGGGTGAACTTGATGTGACTGACTTAATTTCGCTCTCTCGTGTTCAAGGCATGAAACTGAAGTCGTGAAATACAAGTCGTGAAATTGTCGTGAAATTGTAGTAGTCGTGAAATTGTAGTCATGAAATTAAGTCGTGAAATTTAGGTCGTGTGGGTGTCATGGCATCTCATCACGAACAGTCACAGATCACTGCCGTACAGGGCACTGACCCTGCGTACAGGTATATGTGAGGATCAGTCAAGGGGTGACTAGCAGAGATTTGAAATTAAGATTTGTTTGAGTTCGGACCAAAAGATACGAAAGTCTGATTTGAAACTGACTTTACATGAGGTTTCGTCTGACTTACAATTGGAAGTCAGTCGAAACCCAGGGTTGTGTCATCCTGTGCCTGTGTACATTTGAGAGGGGCGCTGTCGTGATATGGCAAAAGCCAGTACGTTTTTTTTTTTATTTAGAAAAGCGAGATTTTCATTGTGTAACAATGAAAATCTCGCCTTTCTCAAAAATTGATTTTCTGCCTTGCGCAATATAACGGCATTGCGTGCAAGCCCATACTCCCACCACCCACCCCACCCCACCTCCCACCTAACCCACCCACCTAGCTTCCCCTCCCCTCCGGCCCGCCCACCCGCCCACCCGCTCACCCGCCACCCCCTTCCTGCGACACCTCCAGAGAATCCACCCGCACACCGCTCGGGTGGATACAGTACACTGTCAGAAACGAGTATGACGCTGTCAGTCGCTAACCTTAGACCGGACTTGACCTTCTCCAAATACTGGATCAGTCCGCTGTGGGCAAAACAAATGTAATGCTCTGTAAGATCTTTTACGACTCGCGTGACCTAGGTTAGTTGGTTGGTTAGATCAGGGTTTAACGTCCACGGCACCGAAGTGATAATGGACGCCCCTGAGGGGCGTGTTATGGGAGACAGGGACATCTATTGCCCATGGAGTACGACCTGAACACTGTTCAATTCAGGCGCACTGCAACTGTGCCACTTTGATTTACCGGGAGACCTTTCAACGGACATCCTATGGAACAAGCCCGTCTTTCTTCCCTGGATTGCGAGTCCAGGTACCGGGGCCGGGTCGGGGACTCGAACCCACGACCCGGCGATTCCCTTCGCTCTCTTGCTCCGACGCTTAACCGCCTGAGCTATTTCGGACTCTTTCGCGTGACGTAGTGCGTCACAGGCAAGTTTTATAACCCCGCAACACTTCTTGACTTATTTCTAGGTCAGGCATTTGCGTTAGACCCTTCAGGGCTGTACCAGCTTCATCCAAGTGTGAGAGGCAGAGAACTGAACTACATGACCTCCTGCATCCATAGCCCCCCCCCCCCCCCCCCCCCCCCCCGCCACCTGCCCCACATCCTGCCCCCCCCCCTCTGCCCCTCCCCCTGCCCCCCCCCCCCCCGCCCCCAACAGCTTTCAACAGGCGAAGAACTTCATGCGCGGGGGAGAGGGGATGGGGGGGGGGGGGGGGGCTCATGATTTTCTTTGTCTGTTGTGGGTCCTCAAGTTTCTTGTACGGATAGTTTTATCCGGATGTGAATCTGCCATGGTTTCGAGTCACCGCTGGCAGTGATGGGGTTAAGAAGCATTCCTGTATCGTTAACATGCAAGGCCAAACGGCCCTGGGGTCAGATGCGTGAGTGAGCGGAGGCCTGCACCAGCCACTAAGCAGGACTAAACTCGTTCATGCAGCTTCACCCCAGGAGCCAGTTGCATGAGCGAGCTTAGTCCTGCACCAGCCACTAAGCAAGGTGCGCCGCTATAGCGGCGCACCTTGCTTAGTGGCTGGCGCAGGAATAATCTCGCTCATGCAACTGACCCCAGGTTCGTTGACTTTAATATCTCCGTAGTGAAATGTCGCACTGTCTGTGCCCCGAAAAGGTAAAAATTTCGTCAGTAAAACAAAGATTTAATTTATACTTACTTTTCATCTGTGTGGACACATTCCCGGTTCTTACTTTACGTCAGTTTGCGACATGTACGACAGCCACAAAGTGCACACAGCTTACTTGTAATGGGCCGCACACTGAGGTCTTTCATGTTTTGCTGAAGAGTAAGGATAGTTTATTAAACCCGAACAATCACTCAATCGATCGACAAATCAATCAATCAATCAATCAACCGATCAGTCAGATAATCAATCAATGAACCAAACAATCAATCAGTCAATCAGTTTTATTTTCTAAATAGTAAATACGACAGCATCGATGCATTCTGCACAAAACATGATATGCAGGCAACTCCATCCAGCAAGTCACCAGATTCTCGAGAGCCCTCGCACCGTGTGATGGATGGATGGATGGATTGATGGATTGGCTGATTGATTGATTGGCTGGCTGGCTGGTTGGTTGGTTAGTTGGTTGGTTGACTGAGGGAATTGTGTGCCTTTTCCGGACGAAAACGCCCAGAAATTACTACAGCATTTTCTGAAAATTAATGTTAACCAGGTATCACATAAAATTAGTTCCAGCACAACACAGTCTATAACTCAACGGACAGAGAAAAAAAGGTCCCTGAATTCCGGCAAGTGTGGGTGCGAGTCAGTTATCATCAAGCTGTCGTGAGAGATACCTGGCACATATCAAACCCGCTGCGACCGTATTTCCTCCCCTCCCTTTGGCTCCTGCGGCTCCATGCCTGACCAAAAGCTTTTCGAATTTTTCAGTTCAGTCACGGATAGTACGACTGTGTCTTCACTTAGACCGTGTATACACTATTTAGTTATAACCATTTTTTACACTTTATTATCACTAGGCTGTTTTTTTTTTTCTTTCTCTCTCTTAATAAAGTTTCATTTCATCTCTCTTTCTCTCTCTAAGAATGTTGTAGTTTAGCAAGGACAAACACGAAAAGAGGCCTGTGCGCCTATTGTTTCCCCAAAAAATGCGCTAACCCGTACACGCACTAAAAAATGCTAGAGTTCATTTGTTTTTAAATGAAGTTGATGTAAATTTTCAATGAGTTCACACAAGTTCACCTTATTTTGCGCACGCAGTCAAGGAGACAAGGGACAAAAAAAGGAAAGTGAGAAACGGGACGGCTTCGCCTGCCGTCCGCTGTAATATAAACAATTCCGCGATAACGCGGATGCTAAGGAGCTCTTGGGGCCATGTGTTTTTGGAGCTGTAGCGACTACCTCAGTTCGGAGTAATCTCTGTGTCCGTTGAGTTATGAACTGAACATGCACATGGAATTGTCAGTATAGCTGACTAGTCATGTCAAGAGTGAGTTGCCTGCTATCACGTCCTGGTCACGCATGACCGCGGCACGAGAGGGCATTCACCGTACTGACCTAAAAAGTGGTAAAGTTCTCTACCCTGCGTACCGTATCGTAACTGATCCGGCTGGACTTATATTTTTACGATGGGTTACATAATTTGCATTGCAGCCGTCAGTTGGAGCGACATTATAGGGGCAATAAACGTTAACCACTCATAATCTCCGTTTTAACTGATGTATTACAGTAATGTTGAACAAAAGAATTATGGTTTTTAAACCCTTTGGGTGTCGGTAGCGGTTTTTGTCGAGATGATTCCTGCAGGAATCACCTCGACAAAATGCGCTACAGACAGCTAAAGGGTTAACCCTTTTGGCTGTCGATAGCGCCTTTTTGGGGGTCAAGGATTAACCGATTTTGATTTACTGTCTCCTCACAACGGCGATGCGATTTCCAAATGACATCACTATTACTAGAACTAACACTACACCACGCTAGACAATAACTACAGCTACACTAGGCTCCACTGCACCTTCAGTCTGGCTTGTCACTTTTAGCGCTCGCAGCGGTAGATCGATCAGGTTAGCTCAAAGGTGCTGCCTGCAGAGAGTGGCCGGCCCAAGATAAGCTACCTATGGCTTCCAATGGCCACTTTTGACTGACGCAGAGCGTAGCACACGGTGGAGTCTCCGAAGGCCCCTGTCACACTAATGTCAGTTAACACTTGTGGTTTGTTTGCGAGTACCCTGCTACAAGCTCTCTGCAAGTCAGGGATTCAAGGCAAAGCCAGCATTGTCCTTTTTTTTTAAAGAAAAGAGCGAAATTTTCATTGTTGTTCAATGAAAATCTCGCTTTTATAAAAGCGTGATTTTCATTGAACAAAAATGAAAATGGACGTACTGTTTGTTTGTTGTTGTTTTTGTTTGTTTGTTTGTTTGTTTGTTTGTTTGTTGTTGTTGTTTTGCGAAAGGCAGAAGTGCACTGCACCGGGCTCGCGAGATTTCACGTGGAGGGACAGTGAACGTGTATTGCAGACGTATGGACTTGACGGGCGGCTGTGGGTATGTTCCGTCCAAAATTGGGGGCCGATTTGAGGCTGATCGAATAAAGGGATTGACAGTGACGGCGAGCGGCAGCTGATTATCGACTGGTGAGAAAAGTAGGTCGTCCTTGTAACTGCATACGAGGCTTCTAGTGCACGAAAGTCTTGACACACTGACTCAGTCTATTATGGCGGTGTATTTTCTTTCAGCCTACCCCTCCCCTTTTCCCTCTCCCTCTTCCAGCACTGCCCCCCCCCCCCCCCAACCACCACCACCACCCTCCCGCAACCCGACACCCTACATCTACACTCACCCACACCAGGTCCACCGCTGCCTACCTTTGCGCAAGGTTTTCCCAGACCCAGTGTGTTTCTATACAAACATTTCTCCAGCTATCCGCGTTCAATTGCTGGAGGATTCGGTTCAAATCATCCCCAGGAGGCACAGAGGCTCATATGAATCTGCGTCTCTAGCAAACGGCATTTACATCTTGAGGTTTTGCGAGTGTAGGCTGAATCGTGCGACCGTACCTGCTGGTGTTCTTGACTACCCGGGTCTGCCCTGGGGGACGTAGGCGGGATTCACTTCTGTTTTAGTTCCCATGTACTGCTTAGTTCCCAGGGTCACCCTGATCTGTTCAGTGGCATTGGAAATAAGATGGGTTTTCTCTTTGTTACTGAGACTTGCACGGTCTCTATTCCATTAACCATTTGCGTGTCGGCAGTTTGTCGCGATGATTCCTACCAGAATCATCGCGACAAAAACCGCTGCCGACACGCAAAGGGTTAAAAACGTGACAAATCGATCCGCCAGTTTTCTTCAGAAAGTTTGATTTTTAAATGCAGCAAAAAGTTTGCTACCTGACAATTCATTAATGTAGGACCACTCACTATTTCCCGAGTTCAAACTGACAGCAAATTAGCAAACTTCGCTAACACACTGGCCGTCTCAGCGGCAGTGAGTCGATGGAGACAACCAGTGTGGTTAGCTGCCAGACGTGTTAAGTCCCCTTTGTGCTGACACTATCCACCTTTTCCTTCGTGCCCTCCGGCGTTGCCTAGCACCAGACTGCTCGGATATGTGGCATCGAACAGGAAGCGACGCGCAAAGTCACTGTGATGAAGGCTGGAGGCACCAGGTTTCGCAGTCGCTAGATCTCACGTTAACGCTGCACCGCCCGCGCGTTCGTGAGTTGATTCACCAGATGGTTGATGCGCAAATCCGGTCTACAAGGAGTCGTTGAGGTCTGCTTTTGTTGGTGGAGATCACACTGGCTGTCTCTGTCGATTCGCTACCGCTGATCAGGGCCAAGGTAGGCAGCGGTGGACCTGGTGTGGGTGAGTGTAGATGTAGGGTGTCGGGCGGAGAGACGTGCAGCGTGATGGGCAGGGGTGGCGTCGTGCTGGAACATGTTGCGGCGTCTTCGAGCGAAAATGAGCCTTCAAGAGTATGGGGTGCAAAACTTAGTGGGGGGGGGGGGGGGGGTACAGCTCTGTGCCATTACCCCATCATCATGACCGGGCTTGAAGGTTGAGCAATTGTACATTGCTTAACGTCCCGACATTGAAGGTTGAGCAATTGTACATTGCTTAACGTCCCGACATTGAAGGTTGAGCAATTGTACATTGCTTAACGTCCCGACATTGAAGGTTGAGCAATTGTACATTGCTTAACGTCCCGACATTGAAGGTTGAGCAATTGTACATTGCTTAACGTCCCGACATTGAAGGTTGAGCAATTGTACATTGCTTAACGTCCCGACATTGAAGGTTGAGCAATTGTACATTGCTTAAAGTCCCGACATTGAAGGTTGAGCAAGCCAGCAGGTCCATTGAGTCGATTACAGCACAGACCATCCACCATTCCTCCAATCATCATTCCCGATTGTCTGCCTCAGGCGCACACTGGTTGTCTCCCTGGATTCGCTACCGCGGTAGCGGTAGCGAATCGAGGGAGACAACCAGCGTGGCTCAGGCGTCGTGTTGTCCGAGAGTCTGCAGCACAAACCGTTGTCCTCGCTTGTGCCGCCAAACTGTGACTTGGTTCTCGATCCTGCTAGCGTCAAATGCCGTCCAGCCGGTAGATCGTTGACCGGTGTACCCGAAAGGCGAGGGCCGCTGCTTGGAAATTCTGTCCTGCAGCTAGCGTGTCGTCAACCCTTCTGCCACTCCGGCTTTTCCTGGACGTGGCACCACGAAGGCGCCCTTAGATAACCACTCAACTGCCATCTCGGACCGCTTAACCCTTTAACTGCCGGGGCGGAGCGAACACTATACCTAATCTGCAAGAGACATAAATCCTCATGAGCCCCAGCAGTCGCGGGGGCTCATGAGGATTTATGTCTCTTGTTAGTCCTGTATATATTTTTTTGTATCAATGTGCTTTGATGTCCCTATTTTATGTATAGTTTGTACTTAGTTAGTCGTAGTTGTATCAACGGCAGGTACGAAAAATGACATAGCCACTGACTGTGTTAATATCTTCACCGTTATATATATATATATATATATATATATATATATATATATATATATATATATATATATATATATATATATATATATATATATATATATATATATATATATATATATATATTATAATTTACTTTACGCATATGTTTTGGTCTCAGTTACGTATGTGTTCTTGACGCAAATTCGGTTAGAGTGTAGTGGTAGGGAAGGGGTTAACTCGCTTTGCTGACAAATTCTGCCGGTGCAGTTCAGTTTTAAGTGAACGTTGGGCTCCTCGGTCAATTGTACAGCTCGTGTCACGAAAATATATTTTGCGGACAGTTTGAGGACATAAATGGTGAGGGGTGTGAAAATGCAGGCATCCTAAGTAAATGGCCGCTACTTCTGCTAGGAAAAAACGCTCCAATGCCCGCACTCAGCGCAGTACAGTACCAGGAGCTTCATCGTAACACCAGAATCTGATGAATCTGTAATAAAAAAAATGTAAAATGTGAGTTTTAAACGTTAGGTCCAGATTGTAAAAAAAAAATCCTTGTCGCGGTTTAACCCCTTTTCTGCCACTGTACGTACATTTTTGTTTCTGAAATCTTGGTCCATTCAACGACCAGAAGCCAAAACCGTTCAAGAAACATGGATACACATTGGTCTCAGCAAGAGGCATAGATCCTCATGAGCCCCCGCAGTCGCGTGGGCTCATGAGGAGCTATGTCTCTTGCAGTTGGATCTTGTTCACTTTTTTCGGCAGTGAAGGGGTTAATGGACTAGCCTGTATGTCTGTCTGCGTTTGGTTCATTCACCTACTCTTTTACCGATTGTAGATTCTCCCTCTGATCCGCGCAAAGTGTACCTGCAGTCCCTGATATTGGATTTCAGTTGCGTCGCCAGATTGTCTCTTGTATGAGATAATGTGGGTGCTGACAGGGATTCTGTGTATATAAAATTCCTACTGATGGTTATGTATTTACGGTTGATGCAGTCCTTATGTATTATTTCCATGTACATTTCTTGTAAATGTATGAGGATTTTTTTTTCTTACTCTTGCGTATTGTGAGGTCGACTCCTTTTAAGTCTCACGGATGACTGGTTTCGTTCCGTGCGAAAGCACGTTACAGTGCTTACAGGTCATGCGCAATATTACGCAGAGGACGGCCGGATTCCAGGCCATTGTAAATAGGAGCAAGGTCGGGCATCGACCGAGATCGATTCCGTGAACGCAGGCTTACCCCCACCATTCACACGGCTGCGTCAGCGTAGAACGCTCTTTTTCTTTTTTATTGATTTGAAAAAAAAAAAAAAAAAAAAAAAAAGGTTTCGGTGCAATCGCACCGAAGCGTCACGTCTGCAAACGCGTTAGTTTTTATTCCCTATCTGAGCTAGATTTTTAGAAGCGACAAGTGCGAGTTCGTTATCACTAGGATTATTATTTTAATTTTTTAACCTCTTCAGTGCGAGTGGACCCATATGATGTTCTGAAAGTTTTGTTAACTCAGTACCAGAAAGCTCCACCCGTCCAAGGAACATAGATACAAATTGGTCTCAGCAGGAGGCATAGATCCTTATGAGCCCCTGCCGCTGCGGGGGCTCATGAGGATCTATGTCTCTTGCGGTTGAGTCATGTTCACTTTTTTTGGCAGTGAAGGGTTAATGTGAAACTGCTATGATGGAGCTATTTTTGCCAGAATGTGGAATAACTCCTGGATTTTTAACAAATCTAAAATGGGATTTTTATTTTTTTGAAGGATTAAACTCACATGGCCCTGAAGTTGTATACTAGGAGTATGCGAGACCTAGTTTAAGTGGGACTGGCCTCCACCCTTAAAGTTCCAATGGAACCCACCGGCAGTTCTTTCCGTTTTAGAAATCACATTAACCCAATCAGCCCTGACGCACTACAGCAGGAGATGGGTCAACCGTGATATTTCAAGGGCAGTGCCAGATTAGCTTGGCACCGACAGACCATGATAATTCAAGGGTAGTGCCAGATTATCTTGGCGCCTGTCGGCGCCAAGCGAATCTGGCACTGCCCTTGAATAATCATGGTCGATCCATCTCCTGCGCCTCCAAAATTTGGGAAATATGGCCGTCGGGCTGAATGAGTTAATACATGACTCGTGTCGCTAACACATCTTTTGCAATGAAAACAGGTTATCGGAGACGGATAGCGATAAATCTAATCAGCCAATCACGAGCGCTGCGTGTCTACAGAACTACGGCCGTTAGAAGTACGTGTTAGTAGCACTACCGCTCAACAGCACTACTGATGCTCTATTGCACTACGGCCGTTAGACCTACGTGCTAGCGACACGTAGTGCTAGCGATATGTAGAGCTAGCGATTGTTGTGCTATCGACATGTATCGACGTTTTCGAAGGTAATGTTAGCTATCAGAGTGTTATCAACTTGTAGTTCTTGTGATATGTAGTGCTGGCGATAAGCGCATGATTAAACAAACCAACAAACAAACGAAAGAACACGCTAGACTGCTTCTCATCCTAATGAACAACTGACAACGTCACAAAGTCAGATTCACCCCTGCAGTGCCAAATTAAACGCAAGCAAACTGGAAATCTAAACTGTTAATCAGCTGGATGTGTATTGCTCGCATTTCAGAGGTCTTTTGCGATACTGTCGTTCTGGCATCAGGATGGAAAGCAGTTGAGGGTGTTTGTTTGTTTGTCTGTTTGTTCTTGACTGCTGTTCTAGTATATTTCAGCCGAGTGATTTTCTCATGCCTCCATATCATGAACACGTTCCGTATTTGCCGAGGCCGCCGTGAGATGGCCTTAGTCGCCTGCGCCGCGTTAAACCCATTAACTAACTCATTGCCGAGAAAACTGAACACCAACTGCAGGTGAGATCCTGAGCCCCGCAGTCGCGGGGCTCATGGATCTACCCTTGCTGACACCAACATGTTTCTTTGACGGCTGGGGAATTTGGACTCTAAATTTATCGTTTCAGAAGCTCAGTCTGCATCCACAGACGGACAGTAATCGCATGTTGCCTCCTCCCCCTCGCTCTGTGGTCCCATGTGACAGAAAGTAAACGACGATACGCGATACGCGCTTGTCGTGATACAGTCGTCCTAAAACCGAACTGACAGTCACGCAGATAAGCATAAATCTGGTTCCGTCAACCCCTTCTAGTACCGGTGGCCGCATGCACATGGAGTGTGTGGTGGTGGTGGTGCCGATAAGTCCCACAACTCTGCCTCTGCGAGAGCCCTACTGACATTTGTGCGGTAGTGAGTGAAGTGGGGGGAGGGAGGGGAAAGAGGAAGGGGGGGGGGGAGGAATAATCGAAGCCGTGTACACAGACGGAGAGACCTTTTTTTTCCCCCTGGCTTGGCATTGAAACCTTCGAAGTGGGTCAGACTCGCACAGGCCTCTATGAGAAATTGCTTCTACACTCCGTTCTTCAGCCGTCAAGACTCTCTCACTCTCTCTCTCTCTCTCTCCCCGCGTGCAAGAGGCATAGATTTCCATGAGCCCCTGCAGCCGCAGGGGCTCATGGAAATCTATGTCTCTTGCAGGCTGATATGAGATGTAAGCGCATGCCCTGTTTGACGAGGTGGTCTGTGATTGCACCGCCGGCTGAAACGTGTTTAGGGGTGAAGGTCGAAGTTAGGGAAAATTTTAATTCAATGCGTTTTCGCTCGGATGACAGTCAAGAGTGGTCCTTAATATCTCTACAAGTGCTTTTTAGTCCTTACATTTCTTATCTGGCATTTGTAGGGTGTAGGCAGACGTATTTGTCATTGCGAAGTGTACTTTAAAATCGATCGGCAATGCGTGAAAGATGAACTGCGGAGGAATCATAGACCGTATCATCATACACCAACGTGGCATGGCATATAGACTGTATAAGCACTGGTGTGCTTGTGGTGTATCGACCATATTCACTGATGTCACGTGGTATATCGACTGTAATCTGACGTGGTGCATTGCATGCATACACAACCTTGGCGTCAGTGGGACATTTTTGTTTGTTTTATTCAGTCTCCCCGAAAGAACCTTGCGGGCCGTTGTGGAAAAAAGCCGGTTAGTAGGTTACTCATTCATACCCGTGTTGACGGGCTTGCGCTGACGGAACGACCCGTGTCGCTGTAAGGGGTCCTGTCAAGGTTGTCATTAACCCGTTACATCCACAGGCTTTTAATTTTTTTTAATGCTTATTGTCCTATGAATGCTACGTTACAGATTAGGAGATAGATCAATCGTTTTAGTT
The DNA here is from genome assembly GCA_036245525.1 of Semisulcospira habei. Classification (NCBI taxonomy): domain Eukaryota; kingdom Metazoa; phylum Mollusca; class Gastropoda; family Semisulcospiridae; genus Semisulcospira; species Semisulcospira habei. The sequence continues at coordinate 106,429,695 of BTPG01000004.1, forward strand.
CAAGGGTGTTGCCAGAACAGCATATGGCTTGGCGCCTCAGGCGCCAAGCTATTCTGGCAACACCCTTAAACTATCATAGTCAAATTTATTTCGGGCAATAGTGTATCAGGTGAAAAGGGGTTAACACATTGGGCCTTGACAGTCTACAAAAAAGAGGGACCGACATGAAAGTTCAGTGGCCTCGTTCGTTTGGTGCTTATTGGCTATGGCAGTCCAAGGGTAGTGTTTGATTAGCCTGGCACTCCATGCGCCAAACTAATCAGGCATGGCCTTGAACTGATGTGGTCGCCGAAGGGTCGCTGTGTCTGGACCTTTTTTTTTGTAAGAACCCAATGCGCAAAAGGCCATCGAGCCGACGTCGGTCCGATGGCCTTTTGCGCATTGGAAACCAGGTGGTTTTTTTTTTTGTTATATAATTATATCACTCTGAGCACACACAGCAGACGACCAGCCGACCCGATCGTTAGAGCCTTGACTGAAATGTATTTATTTATTTATTTATTTATTTATTTATTAGTTCGTTCGTTCGTTTGTTCGTCCGTTCGTCCGTCCGTCGTTCCGTCCGTCCGTCCGCCCGTTCCTTCATTCTTCGAGAGAGATCAGTGTTTCAAGCTGTGCTTTGATAGACGCAGCTTCCACTGACACTACGCAAACGACAGTGTGAGTTAATTGTTTTCTTTACTACCTGCCGCAAAGTTGCCTATTAATTTGTTACAAGTATGTCATAATGTTTTATATCAGATGATTAATGTCATAAAAAGTGAGAACACGACCACCTGCTTGGCAAAATCGTATTTTTACTGTGTGTTATATATAGGCTACTTTGCGGCAGCTGTTAAAAAAAAAAACCAACAACAACCATTAGATAACTCTCTCTCTCTCTCTCTCTCTCCTCTCTCTCCGGACGGGTAGATGGATACATGGAAGGGTATATAATTATTGATTGTCATATTGATGGATGCGCGGATGGATATGTAGGCTAATTATTGATTCAGATATCGACAGATGGATGGACAGGCGAACGAACGGGTCGATGGATGGAGGGATGCATGGATGTATATATAATTATTGATTGCCATATTGATAGATGGGCGGACGAACTGGTTGATGGATGGAGGGAGGGAGGGCGAAAGTATGGTTGGCTGGAAGGATGGATAGGCCGGCGGACGAGGAGGATGGATGGATAGATAGATTTAGGGAGGGAGGGGTGGATGACAGATGGATGAAATGAATGGACGTGGATTTTTCTCTTGAGCCATACAAATAATAGATACAAAGTCTTACGGGGAAGGGGGGGGGGAGGGGAGAGGGGGGAGGGGGGGGGGGAAGAAGGAGCAAGAAAAACTAAACACTTCACGAAAGTTCACTCACGTCCTGCAGGAATCAAGCGCGACAGATTGAATCCGCTCACGACAGCCAAAGGGTTAATTCATTCGAGGCGTGCCGCCTCCGGATACACGTCTCGAAAGAGTTAACGTCCTTGTCAGTCCCCAGTGCGCAAAACTTGAGGTCACCCGGCCGACTCGGCCACAACTGCCTCAGTTGCGCTCAAGCCAAAAGCGACCGATCGATGGCCTTGTGTGCACTGTATGTCTGACTCGTTAAAAACCATAATATTCCGTCTCGGACTGCAGCTTACATTCCTTTTCAAAGACAATGGTGGCCTGTATTGATCCACTGTCCCAGGGGTCGTGTCCGTCAGTCGCGCGCACTGAGACGATCAGCGACGAGTCGTGCGACTGACGGACCAGTACGCTCTTCTCGTGTCCTTGGGTGCTCCTAGGGTACATGTGCAAGATATGACGCGCAATGACAGGCTATGCTGAAATCCGATGTCTTGCTCTGTCTGAGTAGCAAAGACAGAGGTGAATGGTTTATATTAGGGTCATTTAACAACATTCCTGTCGCGGATCACTTTAACTCCGTGCCGTTCTTGCGCTGTTTTGCTGACGATCAAACGTAGTGGCCATGTCCAAAGGCGCCTGTCACGCTGATGTAATACAAAATACCGCTGCCCCTTCCGCTTGAACTACGCTCGCATCCACGGTAGAAGAAGCCCACTCATCTTGGAGTCTGTATTAATAATAATAATAATAATAATAATAATAATAATAATAATAATAATAATAATAATAACATTAATAAAGAAGATCTGTTAAGCGTTTATTCTAGAAGCAGCTATAAGCGCTGATACAATGAAAAGGCTAACAGCTCACACACACACACACACACACACACATACACACACAGGGAGACGCAACCATCAGAGTGGGTTACCTAGCATTTCATGTGAAAATGGGTTCCCATATTTCTATTTATTCTAGGGCTCTGGAATTGATGCCAATGTTTAGAACTCACATTATAACTAAGCTCTATAACTTAAAATAAAATAGACATTTTCTAGAAACAGAGCCACTAGATGCCGAAAAAATGGGTTTCTGCCAATAAAGTGGGTGGCTGTCTCTCTCACACAAATGAAACTGGCATTACAGTCAAAATGGGTGTCTTCACAACAGTAGGCGTCTGTAATAAGGTCAAGTTCATGGAATACTTCTTTTTCACATTAATTTTTTTTCCCAACTTAAATGTGTATGTGTGCTTTAACATTCTTTACATAGTATGGTGCAAAATTCAATAAACACTGGCCCGAAACCTTTCGATTATGATTTTTACAGAGGAAATCGTTTAAACATTGCTGCGTTTTGTCCTTTTGAAGCAAAACAGTTTATCATGGCATTGATGTGAGAATCAACATAATGTATTCTGGAAATTAAAGGACTTTTTTTGTGTGTTTTGGGGTACTCTGGAGTTTCAGACAAACAGCAACAGAGCATTTTGAATATTAACCCTTATCATTCGGAATACACCAGTGTGTGCAACTAGTGTAACTGAAATAGTCCAAGGGTTAGTGCCAGAATAGCTTGGTGCCTCTAGGCGCCAAGCTATTGTGGCACCACCCTTGAACTAAAGCCATTGGTCTATGTCCTCATCTGTAAGTACTGTAATGTAGCTTGCATAGAATTATGGCAGTGAACAGATTTGAAGCTATTAGCCTCAGTATGACTATGATGCGGGTCAAAAAGTGTGGAAAAATATCAAAGATAGAAAAAGACCCAGACGAAGAAACGAACACTTAACTTATTCTACCCCAGCAAAATTTAAGATCCACCACGATAGTTCAAGGGTGATGCCAGAATAGCTTGGCGCCTATGGGCACCAAGCTATTCTGGCATCACCCTTGAACTATCGTGGTGGATCTGTGTCCTGCACTGCAACGCAGTCTTCTGAAGACGACGTCAACATTTGGGGATTCCGATCTTGGGGTAGAACGAGTTAAAACGACAGAACAGAACACTGACATTAATTAATTAACTGACAACATAAGAAATCACTGGAAACTTCAGCCTTTATTTAACGTCTTTCGTCTCCAACAAACAACCAGCCATTCTTTCATTTGCAAAATGGTATGGCAGTACAACCAACCATTCTTTCATTTGCAGAGTTTTTAAAATGGCATGCAGTTTATATTACAAAATGATCCGCCCCCCCCCCCCAATAACACTCTTGTAATCAATTTTTACATTGTCAATGGTTTTCTTATCTTATTATATTGTCTTTTGTCCCCAGCCGGCTGTTTCGTTTTGCAAATCCAAAGGTTATACAGTATACAAAATGTGACCCTTTCTCACGAAACCAGTCTTAACTCGCAGCGAGCCAATCAGCACTACACGCAATAATATGTGGTGGGGGGGGGGGGGGTGGAGGTCAATCTGGGGCATTTTCACTTTTTGGGAGAAATGTATTCTACATACACCAAAGTTAAAATCTTTATCATGAAAAATGCCATTAAATAGGTAAAAAATGATTTTAAAAGTCTGCCCTTGGCCCCAATTATGCTGCACACAGAAACTTCACAGGCTGTTTTCTCAAAATGGCCGCCGGAGGCTTTAAAAACTTTAAACACTTAAGAGCTTTTACAATTTTTGCACTACAGCATACAGTCATATATCACAGTAATCAGCAAACACTGTAGTTTTCATAAATGTATATATGTCAAAACATCCAAAATGCGAGTTCTTAAGACTGATTTTGTGAGAGAGAGGGTCACAAATGATCCAGGCGTCCATCAGATAAAAAAAAAAAAAAAAAAAAAAAAAAGCAGGCTATACATGCTGAAACCACCCCAATAATAACACTGATGTAATAAATCTGTATGAAATCGAAAATGCCGCGAGTGGCAGCTCAATTCATTTCTTTTGTAACTTTTTCAGTCTGTTGCGGACGTAATCCTTAATGTTTGTCCAGCGCCTATGTCTAAGGGCAGGTTCCTCTGCCATTGCATACTGTATCTCGGCCTTTCCAGGAAGTTTGTTCATGACGAGGTGTGTCTTGAAACGAGTTTGAACAGCTTTCTCTTCAGCTTCCCCCCATGGTTTCCTTGTAAATCTAGCTTTCTTTCGAACAGGAGCTGACGCAGTACTGTCATCATCAAAACTATCTAGATTGTCATCAGGCTCTGGACGTCTTTTCTCCGTCATGCTCATCGATTCCTGTGTTGCTGACTTGCTACTTGCTTCATTCACAGGTGCTGTTCCCCCCGAGACCTCTCTGCCAGTTTCTGATGCGTCTTCATTGTCAAAGTCAATCTCTTCATCATCGCCCAGCTCAGCTCTAATGCAACTCTCAAAATCTGTCATCCCATTGTTAACCGACAGAAGAATCTTTGCCACTTTTGCCTTTTGAAGGACGTCTTGAGGTTGGCGGTAGATATGGCGATGTATCCGAATATCATGGCCGAGGAAATCTGCCAGCTGATCCTGGTCTAACTCCGAGATGGCCATTGACTGAGCCAAAGTTGCAACCTGCTTCCGCAACTGAGTAAATGTGAACATGGCTGGGTATGACACCCCTGCTTCTAGGGCATGGGCCTTCAGAACATCATGGCCTCTGTAAGGCCTCTGACCAGAAGGTGTGGCAAAGATGTACTGGGAATCAGCGAGAGCTGGCACCGATTGCCTCATTTGAAGGATTCTGTCCACAGTTGTCATCATCTTCTTCGTCAGCAAAACAGGAACACTCCTATTAAACTTGCCTCTGATTTCCACTCGCTGAAAATGATTCACCATTTTCTTCTCAACCTCTGTGAGACCTTTCAAGATATCTTGATTGGTGATCGATCCAATCTTAGTATTCTGGAAGTCTGACACCTTCATTCTCTGAACTTCTCCCCCTCGTTTTCGGTTGAAAAGTGATACAGCACAAAGAGTTGCTTTAACCACTGTCGGATAATCTTCCGAAACCATCCTTGTCTCAAGAAGCTGTTGGACCTTCCTCACATCTTCACATGATGGGATCAGCTTGGGTTTGTTCATGGTCATTTTCCCGACCGACTGGGCTGCTGTAGCGGACACACAATCATACCAGTCCCCGTTGAAGACAGAGTCAAACCGCTGCGCCTCAGAGAGCTCCTGTCGCCACCTGTCGTCTGAACCCTGCCCAAGCTGTTTGGATGCCTGTGACTGTTTGATCTGTGAACACTTTTTCAAAGCATGGCCTATGCGCATTGCGAGATTGCCTTTTTTGAACTGATGTGTGTCCTCATCAAAATCTGCTAGCTCTTTTACAGCCAGGACAACATGATCAAAGCTAGCTGAATTGATCACAGCATTTAAACTTGCGATTTTCATTTCTGACCTCACTCTGATAATCTTTAACAGTCTCCCTAACTCCCGCATCCTGGAGCTGATTTGTCCAGCCGTGTGTTCTTCAATGTCCCTGCGGTCAAATAATCTCTTTCCATACTCAAGAAGCAAGGGGTCAGTTCTGATGAGACGGCTTATCTCATCAACTCTCTGGCTAGCCAAGACCTTGTGGTAGAAGGAAAATTCAACGTCTAAGGGTATTGGAAGCATGAGCCGACCAAGACGGGCGGCGTCCCCTCGCCGAGTGGTCTGAAACCCTCCTGGCTTCTGACAGCAACGTTTTGAGTGTACAGAGATCAGCTTTTTTTTTTGATAGAGCCCTTTGCAATGGCTACAGGCGAGAAGGTCGTCTACCTTACTAGTTTTGGTGCGATACTTAGGAATCAAACATCCGGATTTGTTTTCAAGAACAGCAACGTTATGCATGTAATCACCCTCATCTTGTAGTCTGATCCATGCTCGACGTCTCTGCTTGGTCCCTTTTTTCATCGACAAAATTTTAGCAACGTCTGCCTCATCTGCATGGACATCTTGTAAGTGCGTGCTCATTTTCAAGACAAGCTTGCCACACAATTTGCATGCATGTTTCTTGTCCCATTTGTACTTTCCTTTCCCTCTCTGCGACACGTGCACACCTGTTTCTTCTGTAAGTGCTCTTTCCCCACTCTTTCCAGCATCATGTTCCTCCTGCCTATCCACATTCTCATTGCCACCCCCTAACGCACACTGCACCTTGCTGGTACTAGCGTCACCAACACCTGGCCACCCCGAACCTGCCACTTTGATGAAATCTAACATAGTCGATACAATACTGTCTATGTCCGAGATCCCAGCAATTGATGCCGACACACCCTCTGAATCCGGTGAGCTCGAGCCAGGAACAAACTCCTCGTCATCACTGCCCTCGTATTGCGATGCGCTGGCACTGCTCTCAGTCTCGGGTCCATCCCAGGCGCCATTTGCCAACTGGAGAAAGAAAGAAAGAAAGATTAAAACCAAAGCTGCATTAGAAACAGAAACAGCCCAATTTTGGTTTAAAGGGGCCTTGCACAAGAATAAAAAGAGTAATCCCGTGTATGACCGATTTACGTATGTGTGACCTCGGTGACGAGGGCTGGCTTCTGCAGCAGTCAAAATCCACGTTTTCTGAAAATGCAAGCAGTTTTCACACATTTGTCAACCCTGCGTGACCCTTTGAGAGAGGTCACTCAAATTGGCATGTTTAAAAAGGTCTTGCCACAAAGTATCCTTGGGCCAAGCTTGAAGAATGTGGCTTGAATAGTCTCCGAGAAAATGCCACCGTTAACTCATTCTACCCCCAGACACACCACAGCAGGATAACAGGGGTGGGATTCTAGTAAGAAAGAAAACGCGGAAAATCAAACGACATTGGGGGGGGGGGGGGGGGGGGGGTTCATGTCCTTCATTTTCAGCGGCCGAAAAATCAAACGACAGGGGGGGGGGGGGGGGGGGGGGGATAGGCACGCGTGTCCACCGTTCGCCAAAGTATCCAAAAACCGACAGGGGGGGGGGGGGGGGGGAGCGAGACCAAACACACCCGAAAATGGACTTTGTTATGACACTCCTGATCTGCAGTATAAAAATGGAATGTGCGTACCAGTTTATGTTCAGATGCACACTAAACGGCACTCTGTCTTGGACAATATCCTTTTTCACCGCCATTTTCCACTGCGACCTAAAGCTACCGGAAGTGTCGGGCGATAGTGAACCAAACTACATACAAATCCAACCCATTTGAGATTTTTTTGCCATTTAAGAAGATTTTTTTTTTTCTTCGTCTTTTTCGTTGTTATTAGACGCGGAAAATAAATATGCTTCAGCGGAATTGTGAAAGAATTTCCACGGAAATCCGCGGAAACGCGGAAGAATCCCACCCTGGGATAAGGATCGACCATGATAGTTCAAAGGTGATGCCAGAACAGCTTGGCGCCTACGGGCGCCAAGCTATTCTGGCATCACCCTTGAACTATCATGGTCGATCTGTGTCCTGCGCTGCAATGCGGTCTTTAGAGGACAGGGGCAAAATTTAAGGATTTTGGTGGTGGGGTAGAATGAGTTAAAGTTTACCATGGACGACGGACGGACGACCAGTGGCCCAGAACATAAACTCACTTTTGCTTCGCACGCACGCCAGCCAATAAAATGAAGATGATCATAGAATCACTTTACTTACCAGTTTGTAATTGGGAGCATTCCGCTGCCGTCCATGCACCCTCCTACCAGACGCACCCTCTGTGGCAGAGGCTGGGGGGGGCCATGATTCTGCAGCATAGATCCCGATGGGTTTGGACATCCTGCTGCCATCCGGCGCTGGGTGTGTGCCAGGAAGTCCTGAGCCGGTGTGACCAAAATGGTGTTGCTGAGAACATGTCCAATACAACCATGTAAACCAACTGACATTTTGAATCAGATTGATTGTACATTGCTTAACGTCCCGACAGCCACTAGGCTTTCTCAGGACGTGCCTGCACTGCTTGTGAAAAAAACCCACCTAAACAGAACATTGCCATGTATGTCGCCTGCCGGTCAAATACGTTAACTCATTCTACCCCAACACCAAAATCCTTAAATTTTGCCCCTGTCCTCTCAAGACTGCATTGCAGTGCAGGGCACAGATCGACCATGATAGTTCAAGGGAGATGCCAGAATAGCTTGGCGCCCGTAGGCGCCAAGCTATTCTGGCATCACCCTTGAACTATCATGGTGGATCCTTATCCTGCCGTGGTGTGTCTGGGGTAGAATGAGTTAAATAAACCTAACACATGGGGCCAAGACATAAAGCTAAGACCATTTAGCAACACACATCCAATATCAAGAGCTACAGGCAGTGCAGACAGTAGGGAGAGTTTTAAAAAGGCAAATTTATACAGGTGAATGGCCAAAGGGTAGACAGAAACACATGCATAGAGAGAAAAACCCACCCTGTGGGGCTGACCAGGGTGACCCTGAGAACTAAAAACTGGCAATACAGTAAAAAGCGATACTTCAGTTGCACATTCCTAAAGACCTGTTTGTGGACGTTCGTTCTTCGAATCGCGAGGCAGTTTTGCGAACGAGGATTGAAATCTGGCGCCATTTTTGTTTTTAAAAAAAAAAAAGTCAACTGATACTGTGCATGCATGTGGCAAGTTAACACGTCAGAAAAAAAAAGAAAAAAAGAAAGAAGAAACAAAATCGCGTGGCAGATTGACCTTGTAATGGGGTTATTGAACGAATTCCTTTCATTGAAGAAGAAAGCTTTTGTTAAAATCGTGGGGTTCTATTATCATTTACTACAAGACTCAACGGTCAGGCCCGGAGCGGCCGAAGACACGTTTGAAGCAGACGCCTTATTCAGTTTTCTGGGCCAAACGGGTATCGGGGATTGGAGGCATCTCTCAGTTAAATAACTGCACTGAACAAGTACATTTGGGCGTGCTCTTAACTAAGAAATATTGCATAAAGTACCTCTGCAAGCGCGAGAGAATGGCCGGTGCGTCCGTTGGAGACGAAAGACGTTGAAGCAAGGGAAGCAACTGCGTTCATCGGTGTTGGACCAATCAAATTGATCTGAAAACACTCCGGCCGCTTCCGTGTCAACACACAGGCCCAGGGCATCCCTGAAACACAACGATGAAGTAAATCTGTTAAAATGGGGACATCGTATTTTGATATTTTTTTCTGAATTTTGAATGAAAGATAATACAGAAACAACCCTCAGAAAAAATGGGTGTCTGATCTGGCCACCCAGAATTTCACACCACCCCAGATTGCATAAGGATGGTAAAGAAAGTAACCCATTTTAGTCACTTGGTGTACGCACACACACACACACACACACACACACACACACACACACACACACACATGGAGACAAAAGCCTCAGAGTGGGTTACCTACCATTTTATGTGAAAATGGGTTCCCATATTTCTATTTATTCTAGGGCTCTGGAGTTGATGCGAATGTTTAGAACTCACCTTATAACTTAGCTCTACAACTTAAAATAAAACAGACAGAAACAAAGCCACTGGATGGAGAAAAAAATGTGTTTCTACCAATAAAGTGGGTGCCTCACACACAAAAACTGGCATTACAGTGAAAATGGGTGTCCTCTTCAAATCATTCATTTTAACATGGACTATCTTAAGAAAATTAGGCGTCTGTAATAAGTTCACGGAATATTTGATGCTTCTTTTCCACATTTATTTGATTGTTGTCATTCTTTTTTCAACTTAATGTGTATTCCTTCTTTTTCCTGCATTAAAAATGTCAAGCACAATGACACAACACACAATGAACAAATACCTCACTAAACATACCTCTGGTTGATTTTATTACGATTGTTTGGGTGGGGTTGTGGGGGGGGGGGGAGGGGGGGGGGTGGGGGGTCATCACTTTTGGTTTTATAGAGCTGCTGAATGCTCTCTTTTGCCGGAATGAAATATTTTCATTACAAGTGGAATCAGTAGGTCGTTTCAGAGGCGCGCACCGAGTTGCACGTCGAACCACTCACAAATACACATTTGGAGTGCACCAGATGGATCCAGTTGGCCAAGTCCCACATTCCACACTATAGGACAGCTAACATATGAGACTGAGAAGCAATCGCGGCGTTTATGGCGCGGTACAAGGTTTACAAACTAAGAAACTGTTGTTTTTAGAAGCGTGTCGGGCCAAAGTTTTTATTAAAACTGTTTTAGAACCTCTTTTAACTCAACTTTTGTTAATATTAAGTGTTTTAATTTACAAGCGTGTCGTAACTGTTATGCATCTATTGCAACGTATATTCACGCTGGATATTTTTCCCATTGTCGCCTTCTCTCTTCGCTCAGCACTCGACTTTCCAGTCCTTCCCTCAAACGGGCAACATTCACACAAACAATACTTTACTATTACACCTTTTGGCAACATTAGGTTTCTTTCTCTGACCTAGCATTACATCCGAAAATGGCCCACCCAAGCCTGCACTCTTTCTACTGCACTAAACGACCGACTGCACAGACGACGCACGTAACGACGCTGACTGTGTGACGTCATTTGCATTCAATCAATTTATGCATACAATGCAAGAGGAGATGCAGCCAAAAGAAAAAAGCATTCATAACACCGACAAACCTACAAACAAAGCAACAGGTTGAACCAAAAGGTCGGGCGGGACACAAGACAACAGCAGCCTCACCCAAAGTCTATACGTCCTCTCTATCACACTGCACACTCGTACAATCACTTCACGTCACAGCAAATCACTTGCGTACAAATACATTGGCCAAGTCCCTGGCGCACAGATACATTGCTCTCAAATTTGCCACTAGACATCACCTCCCACCACATGACCCCGGAACCACAACACAACTCAACACTTTTTTAACAAAACAACCACACCCTCAAATAATAAACCTCATTTTGCAGCAACATAAACAATTTATTCCCTCACACAACTACAATACCACCCCCCTCCCCCCCCTACCTTTCGTATCTCTCCGTTTCACTTCAGCTCACCGACGCAGTCGACCAATCACAGGTATTAAGTTATTTATAGCTGAGAAGGGTGATGTCGCAGTCTAACGAATGGAATGGATCCCTCTATGTGGTCTTTGTAGACTTTGAGAAGGCCTTCGACAGTCTGCATCGAGACTCCCTTTGGAAAATCCTGCGATACTATGGAATCCCCCAGAAACTTGTCAACGTCATCAGGTCCCTGTACAAGAATTTTGAGTGCAGAGTCGTCCACAACAACCAGCTCACCGAACCGTTTAAGGTGGAAACCAGAGTGAAACAAGGATGTATTCTTTCGCCAATCCTATTCTCAATGGCAATTGATTGGATCATGCGCCGCACCACAGAGGGAAGGAGGCAGGGAATTCAGTGGACGCTGACCTCAATGCTGGATGACCTCGACTACGCCGATGATATCGGGCTGCTGGCAAGCAGAAACCAGGACATGCAACAGAAGACACAACAGTTGACACAGTCAGCAAGCTCCATAGGTCTCGGGGTCAACATTAGGAAGACTCAAGTCATGAGGAAGAACACCATAGTGGGCGACCCAATCACCATCAATGACCAACCTCTGCAAGAGGTGGACGAGTTCACGTACCTGGGCAGCAAGGTTACCACAGATGGAGACTGCACAAGGGAGATCACCACAAGAATCAGCAAAGCCAACCAAGCCTTCGCAATGCTGAAACCCATCTGGAGGACCACAAGCCTGAGCATCCACACCAAGCTCCGTATTTTTAAGAGCAACGTGCTGAGTGTCCTTCTATATGGGTCAGAATGCTGGAAATCCACTACCGCTACGGAACGCAAGCTGGATGTCTTCCAGAACAAGTGCCTGCGACGGATCATGAAGGTCTTCTGGCCAAACATGATTACAAACGAGGAACTACGGAAGAGAGCAGGCGCAGACAGCATCGCTGAAACCATCGCCACACGGAGATGGAGATGGCTAGGCCACGTTTGCAGAATGTCACCTGACTCATTACCAAGGGTGGCACTGAGATGGACACCACAGGGGAAGAGAAACCGTGGGCGACCAAAGGAGACGTGGCGCCGAACCGTGGAGCGAGAGCTCAAGAACAGAGGCCTTACTCTGCAAACAGCACCCAAAATAGCAGCTGACAGACAAAAGTGGCGCTCCCTTGCCGTCGCCTCAAGCACCAGACGGCGCAGAGAGGACTGAATGAATGAGGGTGATGTCGCACACCCCCACACACCCATTTAGAGTTTTGTGCACACCCCCCCCCCCACACACACACACACACACACACACACACACTCACAGACACTGCTGGGACAAGTTCAAACACACTAGTGGAGTGTCTTTTAAACACAAAGTTGCATGAACGCCAAAATGAGAAAAACTGATTTTTTTAAATTTTTTATGACTTTTACCGCAAGACAATGCAGAAACAACCCTTAGAAAAAATGGGTGTCTGACTTGGACACCCAGAATTTTACACACACCCATTTTCGATAAGGATGGTAAAGACAGTCACCCATTTTAGGGCTTTTGTGTATATACACACACACACACACACACACACACACACACACCACACACACACACACACACACACACACACACACACACACACACACGTTACAGTGGAGATGAATTTACATCGCTAGGAAAATGAACTAGTAAAAGGCAGCGTTTTAGAGGTGGGTTTTGATAAGTGATTTGAATGAGGAGCCGAGCGTTGGGAGGCTGTTCCATGTGGCGGGGCCAAGATGGGAGAAGGCACGACCGCCACGTGTTTTACATTTGAAATTGGAAAGGTGAAATTTACGTGTATCAAAGGAAGAGCGGAGGGTGCGAGATGTATACAGATACATTAATACCCCGAAGTGTCCGATGTTCCCGTCGCTGAAGCGTACTTTTCCAAGTGGACATCCGACACCTAGCTCTCGCTTCCGAGTCTGCGATGTTTGAAGGCGCTTCGATCACCTCGCGAAATAACCGAAGTAGCTTCCCCCGAACTCAAGTTCCCGATGTGCCCTTCGAACACTTCGCGAAGTATAACTCAGGGCACAAATGATAAGATGCGTCCTTTAACGCACCATTGCGCCTAAATCTGAGGACACATTTCAGCACCATTTGTGTTGGTTATGCCTAGTCGACTTTAACAGCAGCGTTTGGACACGCAGCAAAAGTCACACACGTAATCGCACTTATTTATTTTGCGCTGCGGCCATTAGCGTGTCAGTCTATTTTTTAGTTGTTTCTCGTACCGAAAGTGTTGTATTCATAGAATGGAGTGGAGTCATTGTCAGGTTACTTGATATAAAGACGACGTGTGCTGAACTGGATTGGTCCTGTGTCTAAATGAACCATAGCTAGACCTGTGTACAGCGTTTAGTAACCATCTGTTATAGAAGTGTATCTTTGAACAGTTACGGCGGTAGTGGGCCTTCAAGAGTGCGACCCATAAACACGACTGAATCCGATACGAACTTGATCGTAATCCGAATCGGGTCCGAAACAAAAATGTTTGTAAAGTCCTTTTCATGTTTTGTGAGTTTCCTTATGCCCGATGCCGCGGTACACGAATTCGCATCCGGCTTCGAACGAAAATGACGCAACTTTTTAAGGAAAATTGCATCACCGTATCGGGTTAGGATCGTATTCGTAACGGATTCGTGCTGATGGAACCGTAGCTTAAGCCTTTTAGCCCCACGGGTGCTTTCCCCAAATTCGGAAGTGTTACTGAACGACTATGTACCAGTTGCAGAAGGTGGATTGACCATGATAATTCAAGGGTAGTGTCAGATTAGCTTGGCGCCAAGCTAATCTGACACTACCCTTGAATTATCATGGTCAGTCTCCTGCTGTAGGGTGTTGGGGCTAAATGGGTTAACGGTTTCAATCTTTCCGTGAACCTTTCCGCGCCTGGTACAAGTTCACTTTACAGTGAGCTTGTACCAGGCGCGCGAAGGTTCTCTGGCATAAACCGTATTATTGCCAGTTACATCAACGCGCACGTGACGCGCGCCTTTGGGTCCACGTTCTACTTTCCAGGAGTTGATCGAATGTCAGCTCACTCCAGACAGCCGCCGTAAATAGAAAGTGTGTCGTGCATCACTAGGACTCCATTCTCCATTCATCGATGTTGTTTCCTGTATAGATCTACTGGTGATTTCACTCTAACTTTTGTTTTTCTTTAGAGGCACGTGAGGCAAACCCTATCACTGCCAGAGGACTCAGATTGTCTGAAATCTGTGTCAACTCAACGCCAAAGAGCCGCTTGCCGTCCAAGGACCATGGACATAGAATGGTGTCGTGTCAGCAAGAGATATGGATCCTCGTGAGCCCCCCGCAACTGCGGGGGGGGGGGGGGGGGGGGCTCACGAGGCTCTATGTCTCTTGTACTTTTTTGGATCGTGTTCAGTATTTCTCGGCAGTGAAGGGGTTAAGACTTCATTTTTCCCATTTTAAAAAAGGTTATTATTGAGTTCACATTTCTACCTTTTTTTTTAAAAGATACGTGTTGAAAAAAAAACTGTATTTTTTCGATATTTGTGTGTGTGTGTGTGTGTGTGTGTGTGTGTGTGTGTGTGTGTGTGTGTGTGTGTGTGTGTGTGTGTGTGTGTGTGTATTGTGTCTGTGTGTGTGTGTGTGTGTGTGCGTCTGTGTGTGTGTGTGTGTGTGTGTGTGTGTGTGTGTGTGTGTGTGTGTGTGTGTGTGTGTGTGTGCGTGCGTGTCTAAGTAAGACATTTTCCCTAAGTTCTGAAACTTTTTAAGAGTTGAATACAGATGTGTGGCATATTTTTTTCAACTTTCAGTGGATAATTTTCTGTGCCTGCTGCGTGCGGCTTTTTTTTTTTTTTTTTTAATGTTGTTGCCGGTCGTGTGCGTTCGATGACTACTCTACTTTTTCGATTTGTTTTGAATTTGCATTTTGAAGTTTTAAAAACGTTTTGTGGAATACACCGACATTATGTCTATCAGCCACCCAGATCAGCGAGAGTTATTGAAGGTTCACCGTAGTTTTTATTTCGCTTCGATTTGAATTTGCGACCTCTTAGACTAGAACTGAACCACCGACATTATGTCTATCAGCCACCCAGATCAGCGAGTGTTTTGCCATGTGTACATTACATGCACGACGATTATTTCTTGATTGTTGTTTGCCCATCTCCGATATCCATTTTAGCGTGCCAGCATCATGAACACCAGCATTGTCATTAACTCTTCACTGCACTCGCCTAGAACAGGGGTCGGTTGCATGAGTGAGCTTAGTCCTGCGCCAGCCACTAAGCAAGGTGCTCCGCTATTAGTCCTATAGCGGAGCACCTTGCTTAGTGGCTGGCGCAGGACTAAGCTCACTCATGCTCCTGGTCAACGCCGGCACACTTTGTCAGGTCACCGATCACATCTTGGAATGCACCAGTAGCATAAAATCTCAGTGCAATCAGCACCTGGAAATAAAATTGCAACCAGTTTTATTATTAATTTAAACTGTATTTATTTATGTTCTAAGGCAAGGTTAATTACAGCAACAACAACAACAAAAATGGAAACACAACTAAGACTGCAAAGTATCTTGTAGCTAAAATCATGAACACAACAATACACTATCAAAGATACTTTTAATTATTTAACAATACAAGACATGAATTTTCGAGCTATGCTCTTCTTCAGAAAACAAACATCAATGGACACGAATGCAATGAATAGTACTTCCTTCAACACAAAACAACACAGGACTTCCTGGCGATTTTGTGTTGAAGGAAGTACTATTCATTGCATTGGTGTCCTTTGATGTTTGTTTGTTTGTTTGTTATCTGAAGAAGAGCATAGCTCGAAAATTCATGTCTTGTATTGTTAAATAATTAAAAGTATATTTGATAATTTTTTGTTGTGTTCATGATTCAACTTTAATTACAGCAAGCTTAAAATTTAACTTGAGTAAGACCAACATTTGAGCTGATTTAATGTTAACATACAACCTTACTCACACCTATCGGTATTTGATTCCAGTGAGTAAATGAGACGAGAGAGAGAGATGACTTGCAGTAGTGCACTATTTATGAGTATGATCACTATCATTCAGTCAATGTTGACGTGCCTCTTAAGATTACGTATACCATAATTAACGAAGACGGCAACCGCCGAAAGCTTATAGACTTGATTTCAATCCATCTGTTTCCCTTTTCTGTTATTTTCTGTTAATTTATATTAAAAAAAACAACGTGATTGCAAAATTTTCGAACGTTACCTGCATGGGTGCGTTCAACACTCCTTTGCGATTCGCCACATCCACTTCGTCTTTTACCGCATCAATTATATCAAAAATCTGTTGACGCGTAAATCTAAACTTCTTGTGCAGCTTTACGTCGTCGTAGTGGTCCAACGGGTTCGTTCTATCCCTGAAAATGCGGTCCCTCCTTCTCAATTGTGCTCGATGAATAGCCAGCAGTAAGGGCGCAGCCATCTTGGAATACGACGTAAAACGGGACTTTAGCTAAGTTGGAGGAGGGGTGTTGTGCCTATAACTTACGGGCCCTTAGATGACGTCAATCGGGACAACAAGTGCTTCATGAATCCCATTGGAACCGCTTTTCCGGGTCGGTAGGAAACAACAGGCCGATAGATACCTAAAAGTCCCGTCATGATTTCGGCAAGCACACAGATGTGAATGGGGCCAGCAGCAAGAGGTGTAGATCCTCATGAGCCCCCGCATATGCGGGGGCTCATGAGGATCTATGCCTTTTGCATTTGGGTGTTGCGGATTGCTGTGCTCTGGCAGTGAGGGGGTTGACAAATAAAAGTGGTCAGCATGAACGTAAATTGAACGCGTGCTGATGGTGTTACGATCAAGTAATCCGGTCAGAGTGGCTGGTACTCCTCCTTTAACCCGCCCGGTCCTCATCATGAAGATTAGTATTAATCAAAGTATGCAAAAGGCGTAAAATCCTCACGAGCCCCCCGCGTATGCTGGGGCTCATGAGGATCCATGCCTCTTGCAGATGAAGCGGCGGATCTTTCAGCATAATGATGAATTTGACACCCGGCAACTTATAGCATAACACAACGGAGTTACAATCAAATCTGTCCCGCACTTGCCAGGTGTGACCATGTGAGCAGGCCTATGCATGTACCAGGTTGTGTGGCCTGGAAGGCCGGCTGAAGCCCAGCCGCTTTTGACATGGCCTGTAATCACACAGGGTAAGCTGAAAACGAAAGGATTTTTGGCTGTCGTCAGCGGTTTTTGTCGCGATGATTCCTGCAGGATTCAAAAACCGCTACCGGCAGCCGACTTTGTCGCAACAATCTATTTATATCTAGGAACACAATATGCTGTCCATATGATTATTTAGGGCTCTCGGAGTGTCATCCAAAGCTTTTGTCTTTGGTACAACGTGTCTGACACTCAGAGAAACAAAATGGTCAGTGTCTGCCTTAACAAACACATTGCACACAAGAACATTTAAGTGCTGACGTGCGAACGGCGATCGCGTGCACTTGAAACCAAGCGCACGACTCCGATGCTGTAGCTAGTCAATCCAACCTGTTCCATTTTCAAGAGACATAGATTTTCATGCGCCACTGCGGAATCAGGAGCTAATAAGAATGTATGACTTTCGAGGCGTGTTTACCTCTCAGTATGTTCCTCTCACGAAGGAGGTCATATCATTTACGAACAAAAGGTACTTTGCATGTTTGAGGGATATTGATTGGGATTTACACGCCACCAGTGAAAATTTGGGATGGGTATATTCATCATTGTGAGACTTAACTCATTCAGCCCGGCGCACGTATTTCCCAAATTTCGGAGGCGTCATCTAACGACTATGAACCAGTTGCAGGCGCCATGCTAATCTGACACTACCCTTGAATTATCATGGTCGACCCATCTCCTGCTGTAGTGCGTCAGGGATGAAGGGATTAAAAGCGAGTGAGAAAACAAAGCTTAATGTCAGATCATGTTACGGGGTGTTTTGCGAAAAACATGAATCATGTTTTTAAAATATGTGTATCATTCCGAGAGTTTTTAATCAAGCAGTGTGCTTGCACTTCGTGCCGGTGTTACGATTTTGGTTGTGTTGTTCTGTGAGAGCATGCATGTGTTAATCGTAGGAAACGATCCGATATTTATTTGAGCTATCATGGTTACGTATCACGTACCTTTTAAATGAGATTATCTATTGTTCGCGCAGATAGCGGAATTGGTTTTGTTATGATACGCTAAGTTTAGTCCGGAAGCTTCTAGCAAAGTCGCACGGAGAATAGCGGTAGTAGAGCTGCTCTATTTTTAGCCATAGTTGTTCTCTGTGCGCGTGAATTTAGCAGCTGTTCTTTGCGTGTTATGAAAGGTCGTGAACGGTGTGCCATACTTTTGTGTGACGTCATTATACACTAGGATTTGGGGCTGAAATGAGCAGTCAAATTTTTGTAGACTGTTGTAGTTGTTCTAGAAAGTTCCTTTTTTTTAATTAATATTTATAAGTTTCAGTTACGTGTTCCGTTCTGATTGGGTGCGTTGTGTAAATTCATTAGATTTTTCTGGAAAGTTGTTTTACTATAAAAGTTGGTGCTAGGAAGCACGTGTGTACATTGTCATGCATTGTCAGTTATAGGGACACAGTTTATCGTAGGTACGTGGCCCGTATAGGGTGTACATTGTGAGCGACGCAGCGTAACGCGGTGGTGTACGTTGTGTGAGGAACTTTGTGTCGCCAGTGTTGACATTTGCAGAAGAGACATTGTATCAGTGTTGGTGCATTTGGGAATGCATTGTGTGGAGATCGCATCGCTGAATTAAAATATTGTTGGAACTGTTACTCCAGTATTGTCTACAACCTTAAGCCACGTGTGACGGGTTGCAGCTGAATGAAGTTTATTTAAAAAGAACCTTACGTGCGTGCGTCTGGTGTGATATCATACCGCTACGACTACGACTCAACACGTAACAGCCGGTGACAATTTTTAAAACGTGACCGGGTTACATGGTACTGTCCGCGAAACACGTATGTGCAAAAAGAGGGTAAACTGCTGGAGATAAAAACATCGAGCCATGTAATCCTAAAGTTCACAGTCCTACCTGTCCTGTTGTTTACTCATTCACAAGTTTTCATCGAGCGATAGGACCCGGCATTTAAACTGGCGCCCCGCATCCATAGCTGCGGAAGTGTACAGCGTTGCCGGCGGCAACGCTACACACTTTCGCAGCTATTGATGCGGAGCACTTGAAATGAATTAAACTACGGCCGTTTTATTTTATTTTATTTTTACTTGGCTTTCGTTTTTTATATATTATTTTTTCATGTTTTTTCATTTATTTTCAAATATTTTTATTTTATTTTATTATTTCATTGTAATTTTATATTTTAAAACAAATTATTATTATATTAATTTTATCTATTTTATTTTCGTTTCTTTTTTAAATCTATTTATTTTATTTTATTTATTTTTATTTTTTTTTTTTTTGTTGCTGTTAAAAATATTTTTTACTTTTATTTTATTTTATTTTATTTTATTTTATTTTATTTTATGGTTGCAGAGTTTTTTCATCCGGTGTACAAAGGGCGGGGGTCCGGCCTTTTCCTCCCAGTGTGGGGGGAAGTGTGATGTGCAGAAAACAGGGAGAATCCGCTGTCAGTACTGTCGCTTTCAGAGATGTCTCGCAGCGGGCATGTACCGCAAAGGTCAGTTTTAGGTCATTTGCATTCATTTGTACCGGTCACAATTTGCATTGGTTCCTAGGTCACAATTGCGTAAGTTTAAAGGTCAGAATTTACTTACGTTTTAAGGGCACATTTTACGTACGTTAGTTAGTTGTAAAGTTAAGAAAGAATAAGAAAGGCTGTTTTGTTGTTGTTTTGTTTGTTTGTTTGTGTGTTTGTTTGTTTGTTTGTTTGTTTGTTTGTTTCTTTGTTTGTTTCTTTGTTTGTTTGATAGTCGTTTTTGTTAAATGTGACTGGCAGACAAACAAAGAAACAATTTTTTATAAGAAAGAAAATAAAAAATTAAAGGTGTACCAAACATGTTTAACAGACAATTAATAGAGGATGATGTTTTATATATGAGTATGTCACAATGCATAGGGGAAAACGCTGCCAATGGTGGTAACAGCAGATACTAGGCAGATGTTTTCAAATGTCAACTCCTTTTTTCATGCATCCGATCAATCAGTCACATTAAACCGTTTCATTTATCACGCATTGGGTCCTAAGCTCGAAACTTCCTAATGTTTTTGTCCTCTAAAGACTTCATTACTTTTCAGGAGACAGACTAACCATGGTAGTTCAAAGGTGGTGCCAGAATAGCTTGACGCCGAAGGCGCCAAGCTGTTCTGGCACCACCTTTGAACTACCATGGTCAATGTTATCTTGTCGTGACTAAGTGAGAACTTTGTGTTTGGTGTTACAGAGAAGCCCGAAGCAGTGGTACCAGCAGAGGGGCAGATGCTATGTAAAGTGTGCAATGACATCGCTAACGGAATACATTTTGGCGTAACCACCTGCGAGGGCTGCAAGGTCAGTCACCTTTCAAAGCCTTAAAAAAAAAAAAAAAAATTTAACGCCCTCGCCAACTGCAAGAGATGCCTGCCCAGTGAAGACAGCAAAAGACGTAATAAGTCTGGTTTTGTGAAAAGCGAGGTTTGCATTGTGATGCGGTGACAAACTCGCTTTTCACAATGACGGACTTGCCGTCTTTTGCCTTCATCAGGAGGATGTCTCCAGTCTAGATGGCTTACGTTCAGCGCAGGGTAGTGCCTGGGCTTTTTTTCAGACGCAGTCGTTGGACTCGCACGAGTCGATATGCGATCCGTCTCCTCAGTGTTCAACTTCCTACTGCAAACTTTGTGTTTAACCCCTTGACTGCCGAGAAAAAGTGAACACGATCCAACTGCAAGACATAGAACCTCATGAACCCCGCAGTCGCGGGGGCTCATGAGGATCTGTGTGCCTTACCGAGGCCAGTTTGTATCAGTTTTCCTTGCACGGTTGTGACTATCAGTCGTTGAATGAACACATATTTCAGAACAAAATATGGGAAGGGGTTAAACTCCGTGAGTGAGTGAATGTGTGTGTGTGTGTGTGTGTGTGTGTGTGTGTGTGTGTGTGCGTGTGTGTGTGTGTGTGTGTGTGTGTGTGTGTGTGTGTGTGTGTGTGTGGTGTGTGTGTGTGATTCGATTTTCTTCTTTGGTACTAGGTGAGAAATACAATGATATTAACCTACAAAGACAGAGAAAATCAGCATTGTGCATTGTTTAATAATGTAAGGTAGCATCGATGTAAAGTATCAGTATACTCTGTGTTGGCCTTTGATTTTGAACAGTCACAGTCTAACTCTTGGTCATATTTTTGATCACGTTTTCCACACTTTATATTTTTTTACTACCATTTTACCGACAGAAATTCTTCCGACGTGGGCTGAAGGAGCACCAGGCATACATCTGCAAAGCGGATATGATGTGTACCATAAACCCGCGCATGCGCAACAACTGTCGCTATTGTCGTTACCGGAAGTGCCTTCGAGTGGGCATGTCACGTGACGGTAAGATCTGGTTGTTTCCAGCACTGTTTTGACAGACAGTAACAATAATAATAATTAATAAAAATAATAATAATTATTATTAATAAAAAATAATTAATATTATTAAAAATGTGATTATTATTATTATTATTAACAATAATGATATAATAATAATAATAATAGCAATAATTATTATTATTATTATTATAGACGTCAGTAACATATTGAGTGCCTATTTTAGTTACTCTCAGTGTTATAAATGAACTAACACAATGCTCTCTCTCTCTCTCTCTCTCTCTCTCTCTCTCTCTCTCTAAACAATAATGATATAATAATAATAATAGCAATAATAATAATTATTATTATTATAGACGTCAGTAACATATTGAGTGCCTATTTCAGTTACTCTCAGTGTTATAAATGAACTAACACAATGCTCTCTCTCTCTCTCTCTCTCTCACTCACTCTCTCTCTCTCTCTCTCTCTCTCTCTCTCTCTCTCTCTCTCTTCTCTCTCTCTCTCTCTCTCTCTCTCTCTCTCTCTCTCTCTCTCTCTCTCTCTCTCTGACAGACAATCTATTTGATTTATGAAGACACCCTCTGTTTTTCTTGTGATGTAGACCCGCGGGCGTATTGTGCAAAAAGTGGTTAAATACATGCAAGCTCATGTAGAAGAGACTTTGGTTGGCTGGTTCATCCCATCTTGGTTTTTTTTTTTTTCTTCTTCGTATTGCGCTTCTGCGCGAACGCTACCAATTTATGAGTGCTAAGTGTGTTATTTTGGACCTCACAGCAAAGAGAAGTTAGGTTTCAGACGAACACACATATGAAAGACAAAGATTCCCGCGAGTCCTAACAGAATTAGCAAAGCTTTTTTTTTTTTTTGCCGATGTCGGTCTCAGTGGGCCCGCGCACGGCTGTGCGCGAGCCCATTGCAACCGACATCGGCCCAAGGATCTGTTACTTACTGGGAGCCTCATGGCAGTGGCTAGCTCTGGCCCGTGAGGCAAAGTTGTCACGGTATTACAATGAAAATCTCGCTTTTGCAAATTTTTTAGTTGGGCAGAACTCTTCCAAGCCGTTTTTGCATGAGTGTTCTTCTAGTAGAAAGGACGGGGTTCTTTGCTATTTAGCGTTCGATCTGTGATGGTCAATGCGTTGATTTTGCGTCACCCACAGAAGTATTTTAAAAAAAGAGTTGAAGCAACAGCTGTAGTAAGATACTGTATCTATGTTATGGATTGATCAGTTATTATTATTACTATTGATGATGATGATGATGATGATGATGATGATGATGATGATGGTCATCATCATCATCATCATCAATAGTAATAATAATAACTTATTGTAAACAAAAAATAAAATTCATTTCCTTTTTTATCATTATCACCAGCGTCATCGGGGCCATTCATTTGATCTCTCCCTATTTCTCTTTTTAATAATAAAAATATTTTTTAAATTTTAATTATCATTAAATTATTTTTTAAAAAATAAAACAGTCCAGTGGTAATTTTCTCGTCGTTGGATAATCCCTGTTCCTTACACGGCGTTCGTCCATTTATGTACAGATTACCGGTGGCTGCATGCACTAAGGGATTATACTTTGTCAGTGATAAGTTCGTTGATCGTGAAATTTTTTTTCCAGCTATCAAGATGGGGCGGCCCAAAAAGACAGAGAGCGGGTCCGCGTGTCGCCCTGACCGACCTCTCAGCACGGCCACGGCAGGCAGCAGCGGCACCAGGCGAAAGTACGCGGGGCCCTTCCCTTACAGAATAGGTCCAGGCGCAGACAGGATCCCCAGAGATGTAGCTGGATCCGCGCTGAAGTCCTACTCCAGGGGCTTGGATTCCCGTTTCTCACCTGCCGCGGGTGAGAAGCGGAGAACTAATCCTCTGGAGCAGGACTTCAGCGTAGACTCGGTGTACGACCCCAACTACCTGTCTGACGAGTTCCTGGATGCCGTTAGCATGCACATAGACGGGCAGCAGTGTGACGCCATCAAGGAGGAACCTGCGGCTGCCCTCGTACAGGCGGCGGAGGCGGTGACGTCAGCGGCATCAGGAAGTGACATGTCGACAGCTGGCGTGATGTCCGGCTCTGGGTCGGGGTGTGGGCAAAATCCAGCCTGGGAGAGCAGCAGTATGTGTGGGTCTGTCAGTTCCTCCCCTCTCCTGTCCCGAGACCCTTCCGCCCCGTCCTCCTCCAGCAGCCAGACCCAGACGCCGTCTTCCTCCGCCCGTTGTGGCGGCCCCACCCTCCCCGGGTCTTTCCACAACCTCCCCTATACCGGAGCTCCACAGAATTTCCAACCGCCCTGCCCCTGGAGAGGTGGAGGGGGAGAAGCCGACAAGAAAAGAGCGAATGAAAGATCAGCGTCGTTCCAGCCGCCCTTCACCGCCGCGTCCGAGTCTCCCCCAAAGCAACACTTCCTGGGGTCGTGCGAGAGCGTGATCAATTCAAACCCCAGCAAAGAGTCGTCACCATCAGGGTCCGTCATTCATGATTGCTGCACATCGCCAGTGTCCCCCGCGGGGTCGCCGGGCCGCCAGGAGGCCATGTCACATCTTGCGTCTTCCGCAACCTCCACTGACTCTGTGTCTTGCGGTGGGCCCATAAATATTCCTGCCGGTGCGTCATACCCCTTCTCACAACACCGTGGGCCACCCACTCCCTCACACCAACAACATGCCATCCTTGCGGACCAGCAGCAACAGCACAGACAGTTGCAGCAGCAGAGTCAGCAGAAAGAATCTGTGCAGCACATGGGCACACGTGGCCGCACTTCTCCGCCGGTTTCTGACTGTGTTACAGGTCAAAACAGCGGTGATCCCGCGGGCAAGGGCGACAGGAGAAACGTGAGAACCTTCAAGCTCGTATCCGAGGACGACAAACAGGGTGGCGCAATTTTGTCGGATGATTTATTCGAACTCCTTGAGACTCTCGGAGACGGGAATGTAGCCGGATACAAAAACAACCGCGCCTATCACGTGGGAGTTTCAGCTGCTGATCAGAGTAGGTTGTTTCACCTCCCTGCTGCTGCTGGTAAGAACTCGTCCTTTCGGAAAGGGGGTATACTCACACAGAATATGGGCGTAAGATACCAGAAGACAAGCCACAATATTCCTATTAACACGCCAAACTTTGCAATTGAGTCAAGGAGGCGAGTGTCTGACTCCGACCTTGAATACCCCGAGGACACCAAGCATCCCCGGATGAGCCAGCACGTGACGGGTCAGAGCGGGTTCAGGATCGACAGCTACTCTACGCCTAGCATTCCCTTCTCTCCGTTCTTCAGGCCGGACTGTTTCGGTAGGAAGGTCCAGTCAGTAGGCGAGGCCGGAAACAAGATGGTGTCCGAACCCGCCCTGCCCATGACGGCGCCAGTGCTGGGGTCTGCCTGGTCCTTCCACAGACAGGACTGGGCGGACGGGCCGGAATGCAACCCTATACACCGTTCTCACGGCGACATCTACACCGCCGCCAACTGCTCTGCTGACGTGCCTTTCTTCAGACCCCCTTCAGCGGCCATGTTCGGAACGGACAGTGCACCGATGTTTCCCCACTTCCTCAACACCACCATCAAGCAGGAGAAAGGGGAGGCCAGTCCGCACCACCATCAAGGCACCGCTAGGTGCTTCTTCCCTCTGGGAACCCCGGCCATGCAGTCCCGGTGTAGTGCCATGCCCGGCCACTGCGTGAACACCTATGACAATGTTTGTGATGTCCTTGACTATAACTGCAGCATCTGCAGTGACGCGGCCACCAGCACGAGCAATAACGAAAGCAGGTATGCTGGCAACAGACTAGAGGAGGCGTCACGCAGGATGGTCAGATGTTACGCTGGGCCGTCAGTCTCCATGCCATACAGTCAGACCATCAGCACTGCCTCTGTTGCTCAAGCCAGTAGAATGTCTTCAGTGAATTCGCCCAAAAGGATGATCTCAGTCGATTCTCCCAACAGAATGTCGTCAGTCAACTCACCCATTGCAATCTCCAATAGTTCGCCACGGGCCACGTTTTCCAAGCCTTCTTCTGATGTTGACAACGTGGCGGCCTGCAAGTTCCCTTCCGTCAGCATAGACAGCGCGGTCATGATGGAAGTCAACCGACATTTCTTGTCCATGGACAGCGCGTGCGAGAAGAACGACTGTTGCGGGGACAGTCACTATGACCCCGCCCAGAAGGACTCACCCGTGGCTTGCTGTTCTCCGTACTGCTGTCTTTGTCAGGGCGCCGAACCCACGGACTCTGATTCCTGGCGGCGTTTCTGCATGAAGCGTGCTCATCGCTACTGGCACAGGCACGCCCCGTCTCCTCTAGTGGTGCACATGACGTCAAGAAACCAGCAGACGCTAACTACAGTGGCCAGAGCGCTGGGACATCTACACACTGCTCTCAATGACCTGGACAGGGACTGTGCTGCCGGTCACGAAATGGTCAGTCTCTCTCTCTCTCTCTCTCTCTCTCTCTCTCTCTCTCTCTCTCTCTCTCTCTCTCTCTCTCTCTCTCTCTCTCTCTCTCTCTCTCTCTCTCTCTCTCTTTGTTCAGCAGCAGGTATTTTCTTTATGGAAGCGATGACATTGTGCCCAGTAGCTCACGCACTATCGTGCACGGGCCCACTGCGGCCGTCGTGGATCCAAGGACCTTTGCATACACTAACGAGAACAAGTGTTCTGATTTATGGCTTCGCTGTGTTGATAGTTTCCGCTATGGGAAGAAACGAGTAAGAAAATCCTCAATGGGTCTTCTTCGTCGGATATACAGGAAAAAAAACAACCCCTCCCCCTCCAACCCAGCAGGCAAAGAAAAGCAAGGCAAATAAATGACTGAGATAGAAAACTTATTCGGAACAAGAGGATGAAATCTGCATCGTTTGTTTCTCTCCATGGTCAGCAACTAAAAGAGGGGGAGAATGGTTATAGTGCACACCAAAAATAGAAAATGGGCTCATGTGGAATGTGCAGGCCAGGGGGAAAAATCCAGTCTACATCTGTCACAACTGTGATTTTGATGCAGACTCAATTACATCCATTACTTACTTACTTATTTACGTCTGTCACCCCTCCCACGGTATAGGCCGTCGACGAGAGACCTCCAGCGACTCCTGCTTCAGCTATTTCCTTTTATTTATACCTTTCTTTATCTAGTGGGTTTCAATGATGAAGCATAGTGTGCAAACAAATGACTAAATCACTATCCTTCACGGTAAAAAAAATTGCGAATCATAGCCTTTTACCTCCAACAAGCCGAAATTGGGGAAAGTACATTGTTCCTGTTCTCAGACATTTTCTGTAAAACTGAAATGTTCTTTATAAGCTTAAATCGTTACGATACGATGGCAAAGTTACTCTGATTTCACTATATTGTGATGTGTGTAGGTGCAAGAGTGCTTGATTCTGCTTCTCTGTTCCCCATTGTACAAATACACAAAAGAATACAAAATAATTACTTTTTTTTTAAAAATGCTAAACCATTTTCCTCTCTTTTAATGGTTAATAATCATGGTTTTAATAGAGTCTGAATAATGTGCACAGAAATGGAAAAAAAAGTCTTCATTTCAATCGGAATGTGACCTGTGACCTTTCAGATTAGTGTTTATGTAAAAAGGAAAGGAAAGGGGGGAGGGGGGGAGGGGGGGATGCACGATAGCTTCCTTGGGCTCTTAGACTCTGGTGCATGACTGTTGAGATCGTTTCTGTGAGGCGCCCACAAACGCCCAATAACTTTGCATTCTCCTGGGCCAGCTCTGCTTGCTGAACTTCGCTGGTTCTGTGGTATTTTCCTGCCTTATAAAGCCTTTTCTACACATCTTTTCACCAACCATGTGAGTAGGCACACATAACAGAGGTGTGCTAAATCACCTAGTGCACATTGAAGTACATTGTGCACATAGGAGAGGGAGAGCGGAAACATTTTACATTTTATAACATTTAAACTTCATAATTAAACGAAAGCTAAGTTAGTCCTTTTGCCTGGACAAGATCACTTTAACCCTATGATGCGCCAGCTGACGAAGAGTGTGTTTCGCCAATATTCGTTAATTCACGACAACACAAAACCTAGATGTCCCAGGAACATGGATTCAAAGTGATGTCACCAAGAGGCATAGATCCTCATGAGGCCCCCAACTGTGGGGGCTCATGAGGATCTATACCTCTTGCAGTTGGGTGGTGTTTTCAGATTTTCTCAGCACTGAAAGGGTTAAATCTCGTGAACGTTGTATTGGTAAATTTTAGCAATCATAGCCCACCCTGAAGGCAACTTTAACCAAACATTTTAGGAAGGTTACAAAGTAAAGTAGGTTATAGCACTGTCAGTTTTTTTTTTTTTAACCAAACATGTTTGCTCATTTTGGTTATTTTCTGGCCATGAAGACTCTTCTTTCTCTTTTACTCCGACACGAACTGGTTTTTTTTTTAACCTACTTAACCCCTTCATTGCCGAGAAAAAAGTGAACACGTTCCAACTGCAACAGACATAGATCCTCATGAGCCCCCGCGACTGCAGGGGCTCACGAACATCTATGCCTCTTGCTGAGACCACTTTGTGTCCATGTTTCTTAGACGATGTTGGCTTTATAGGTCGTTGAATGGACCAAGATTCAGAAGAAAAATGTACCTATAGTGTACGTACAGTGGCAGGGATTGGGGCTAACCAGACAAATTCCCCAAATTCAACTTTTCTGTATTTCATCATTTCTCAAATCTGTGCCTACGTTATGCGTTCTTATGTTGGCGTGCTTGTTTGTTTTACTTTTCTGTGGTCACACAGAATTATGAAGATTTGTTATTCTTTAATTCGAAAAGTTGTTGATAGAGTTGTGGGACTTTACCGGTAGCGGAAACAAAGAAAAGTCATACGAGTTTGTGAAAGTTGTCTCCAATGACTCGGGTCAGTGTTTCCGGAGCGTTTCCTTCCGTGATCGGAAAATCGAGCTTCTGACTGACTGACTGTTACATTTTAGAGTCCCTCGGCACTATTAAGTTATCAGGGACTATCAGCTTGATCGCTTATATTTGAAATTTTAAAACTGGCCTGAAACCAGTACCAAAGTGGAGGGGGAGGAAGAGCCGGAGTACCTGGAGAAAGAACCCGCCCGACGGTCCGCCCGAATTAACGGTGACACTTACTCCGTAGAGGGGGAAAGTCTGACGCCGGAACCCGGTATCGCACCTCGCACCTTTAGCACTGGCGGCAGCGCCTTTGCCACTGCGCCACGGACCGTCCCTCGAGCTTCTCTGATCCTATCTTCGGTTATAATCGGTTCACCTCAGAGCAAAATGGCTCGTGTCATTCAAATCCGAATTTAACAGTATGCCGAGACCATTTTACTTAAAAATCGGACATTAGAGGCACTTTAACTTTGTGGCAGAATGTTTGTCATATTCCTGACATCCTTTGACGTATAAAGAAAAACAAAACTGCGCTGTTGTTGTGTGTGTTCCGTCCAATGTATGTGTTGGGGTGAACTTGTCGCGGCCACTGGACGGATTTACCCCGATTTACCCCGAAACAGGGCAAGTCCGCCCATGCTTGACCAGGTCGAACAAGCAAGTCCGCCCATGCTTGACCAGGTCGAATAAGAGTCAAACTGCTTGTTCTGTCACAATAGTATCGTCATTTTTGTAACGAATGTGGGCAAGATATCTTCGTTTAATTTGAAACCAACATCTGATCTCATAGAGGTCTCCCTGTTTCATTTTCCACACCCAGTGAGATCGTGATTTTTGTGGTCCATATATGTCTGGCCATTAATTTGAGAACAGTATTGTCGATGCCCTGCTGAACAGACATTTACACAATTATGTAGCCACGGAATAGTATTTATAACGCAATGTATTAATTGCACTTGAGTCAATTCCAATCATTAACTCATTCTGCTTCAGGACCGAAATCCGCAAATTGTATGTTGCCCCTGAAGACTGTATTACACCTCTGGAAACAGATCGAGCGTGATAGTTCAAGGGTTGTGCCAGAATAGCTTGGCGCCTATGGGCGCCAAGCTATTCTGGCACAACCCTTGAACTATCACGCTCGATCCATGTATTGCCGTGGCGTGTCTGAGTTCAATGAGTAAAGACCCATGATGCTCTTTGTTTCTTCCAGTATGGTATTAATATACCCTAGAAGTTTCTTACATTTGTACATTTTTTCTCTACCGCATTTAAAAAATAGTGTAGACTTTGAAATGGGGCTGGTCGGAGCGCATTCCGGAGCAGGCACATGACGTTTTTGGCATGCGGGGCAGAAATTCTGGCAAAGAAGTAACAAGTTAAAATTGACTTCACGTCTAGCTATGCAAACCTTGCCATAGAACGTCTTTTTGGTGCCAAGGTGTGTGTGTGTGTGTGTGTGTGTGTGTGTGTGTGTGTGTGTGTGTGTGTGTGTGTGTGTGTGTGTGTGTGATGGTGTGTGTGTGTGTGTGTGTGTGTGTGTGTGTGTGTGTGTGTGTGTGTGTGTGTGTGTGTGTGTGTGTGTGTGTGTGTGACAGCGACTAGACCCCGCGTTTGAGGTCGGACAAACTTGACATTTTAGGATATTGTCCCTGAAAGAATTATCTCGGGACCTTTTTTCGATGTTTTGATTAAGATGCGCATTGGCGAGAAAATGGCCGTTTCACAAAAACCGGTTGATCCACACTGGAGTCCATAATTTTTCTGATACTTACTAGATATTTGCGTATAAATAAAAGAGACATATTGAATGAGTTCGTTAACTAGCATTGTACCTGTAGAACTTTTTGAGTAATACTTAAATTTATTTAAATATATATATATATATATATATATATATATATATATATATATATATATATATATATATATATATATATATATATATATATATATATATATATATATATATATATATTTTCACGTTTTTAGGATTAATTTTACGAATTATATGGGTTAATCTTAAAACAAGTGAATCCTTTTTATGAGAAAAAAACCCAATCTTCTCTTTAATAATCGCAAGAATTTTCGTATACGGTATTTACATAAGCCTGCAGTTTGTCCCGGCTGTCGGGTACGATTTGGTCAATTGTGACTAGTATGCCCTAGGTGTGAAAATCAGTTTTATGCACCACTTTTTTGGAGTAATTTGTAAGACAGCTAACATAACTTTAATTTTTCTTTTACGAAAAAAAGTCTATCTTCTCATTAATACCCGCATGATTTTTCATAAACAGTGTTTGCATAAGCCTGCTATTTGTCCCGGCCCTGGGGTAGGATTAGGTCAAATTGTGACCTGTCAGCCCTAGGCGTGAAAATCAGCAAGAAAATTGCAAAGTTGATTCTCTGATACGTCAAATGTTAGTACTGCGATGAGTGACGTATAACTATGAACACGGCGTCGTAGGACTAATGATCCCATGACGTGAAGCTTGAAGTGACGTCATTTCGCTGCTCGTGCTGCCATTCTTTTTTCAGAATAGCTTGCTACGCCCTACCACAGAGCTTACGAATGGCGGGAATCGCCGTGTGTCCGTCTTTATTTATGTGTGCCAGTGTGTGTGAATGAGAGGGTGGGTTAGAGTAGAAGGAGATGGATTCCTGTCGCTACACGAGCGCACAGAGCGTACTAATGGCGGAAAGCGCCTTGTGTCCGTCTTTATTTGTGCGCGCCGACGTGTGTGTTGATCAGAGACTGGCTTAGAGAGGAGGGAAATGGTTCAGCATAATAAGCCTAAAAATATGAACAACTCCGAATGTTCCTAAAAGATAAACGCATCTGAGCTCAC
>BTPG01000004.1:106461146-106841278 GCA_036245525.1 Semisulcospira habei
CAAACAATACGGTAGAACTTGGGATGAAATTTGAAGACCCATCTTTTCCAGGTAGCATATCAAGATTAGCTTAGTCTGGATGTGCTGCCTGGAAATCTTAGCTGTTTTCGTATATGGGTAGCCCATGTAGGTAGGCTGTGTGTGTGTGTGTGTGTGTGTGTGTGTGTGTGTGTGTGTGTGTGTGTGTGTGTGTGTGTGTGTGTGTGTGTGTGTGTGTGTGTGTGTGTGTTTGTTTTGTGTTAGAAATGCGCCTACATGGTGCGAGCAGGTGTTTATTTAAAGGGTGAGTGCTTTTAATTTTTCTCCTTTTTAATATAATTTTTATGTGCTGTAAAGCGCTCCGAGCTTGCTGTCCGTGGGGAAGGGCGCTATATAAAAACTATGTATTATAATGGGTAGACCATCGAAAACCGATGATGTCGTCATTGAACATGACTTCTATTTGTGGGTGCGGGTGTGGCTGACCAGCCAATCCTGGAACCACACCTGCGAGAGCAATGAGGGCACTGGAATGTAGCTGTCTTTCTGCGAGCTCTGGCACTGGTGATCCATTCGCGCCGATTGTGTTCAAAGAGCGTGCAGGCTTTCCTGGTGGCGGCACGCCAGCCAGATCTGTCTTGCGCTTGTGCTTCAAGTTCCTTTACCGGGAAGACGCAGTCTTTGAAGCGTTTCTTTGGCCGTCCTTGCTTCCTGTGGCCTTTTGAGAGTGCACCATACAGGAGTTGGCGTGGCATGCGAGAATCATCCATGCGTATGACATGACCTGTCCAGCGAAGTTGTGTCTTTAAGATCAAGGCTTCAACACTCACTAAGCCAGCATTGTCCAGGGCTTCCAGGTTTGTCACCTTGTCTTGCCATTTGATGCCCATGAATGAGCGCAGGGATCTCATGTGGAAACGTTCAAGCTGTTTGAGGTGCTTTCTGTACAGCGTCCATGACTCACAGCCGTAGAGGAGACTGGGGAGGACTACTGCCTTGTAGACTTTGATCTTGGTGGAGAGCTTGACGTTGTTGTTATTCAACACACGAGTGCACAAACGACCCAGGCTTTGCTGGCTTTGCTGATGCGAGCTGCGATTTCCTTGTCGATAGTACCGTCAGAAGAGATGATGCTCTCCAGGTACCTAAACTGGTCGACAGTCTTCAGCTCGGTGCCTTCGATATATACTTTGGGTTGAGGGACTCTTGTGCCTGGGGCTGGTTGGTGCAGGACCTCGGTCTTGTTGAGACTGATGGTGAGGCCAAACAGTCGAGAGGCTTCCGAGAGCCTGTTGACGATGGTCTGGAGGTCAGACTCCGTGTGCGCCATCAGCGCTCAGTCATCGGCAAACAGCGCCTCAAGGATCAGACTCTCGATGGTCTTGTATTATTATTATTATTATTATTATTATTATTATTATTATTATTATTATTATTATTGTTATTGTTGTTGTTGTTGTTGTTATTATTATTATTATCTTTTTTCCAGTTGTTTCTTCTTCTGTATTAGGGTCAATAGTTTAACTAAAAATAAATCCTCACTTAACCTCAGATAGCATGTGTGTTTTTGTGAACCACTTTCATCTGACCTCTCGGCCAGATAAGCTTTTGCTCCGAGTGTCGTTTTCCACGCGTGGACAATATTTTAGAGGTTTTATTACATCCTGAGCACTACACGTATTCAGGAATAGCAAGTGTAACCCTTTAGCTGTCGGTAGCGCGTCTTTTTGATGTGATTTCTGCATGAATCACCTCGACGAAAAGCACTGTCGACAGTCAAAGGGTTAACCGACTTATATGAGCATTTTGCAAGGCTTTATATAATAAAACGTCTTGACAGCGGTCTTATTACACTGTTTAAGTCTTTCTCTTCAGATTAACCCGTTCAATGCCGAGAAAAGTGAACACAAATTAAACTGTAAGAGGCGTAGATCCTCATGAGCCCCCGCGACTGCGGGGGCTCATGAGGATCTATTCCTCTTGCTGAGACAATGTGTATCCGTGTTTCTTGGACGGTTTTGGCTTTTAGTACGTGCAGTGGCAGGGAAGGGGTTAACACACCTGATGCAGGAAAAATATGAATAGTATATTTCTGCAGATTAGTGTTTTGTAATCCGACTACACTCAATCTAGATGATGATATGACGACAGTCATTAAAGTTATATTCCCCAGGATCAAGCTTCTCAACACACTCAGAAAACTGTCTGCAACAGATACTGTTGACAGTATGTGTATGGGTCCTTTTTGTACTGTCTTAGAGCTTTATGATGTAAGTACAATGCCAAATGTCGAAATTCATAGTTTAGAGGGTGTAATGTTTTTTGTACCCGAGTCGCGGATTTATCGTCTGCATCGGCCTCGTTTTCAATTAATATCAATATTTATGAGCCTGCGACATAAGGCAGAACCCGGCCGACTATCAGTGTATCGCAATACTGCAGGCCACGAGGTCATCGGTGTGGTGTACACGTGCACTGATGTTCTCCGGCATCCCTTTGATGTAATTTTTCACCAGAAAGTAGAATAAACCTTTCATACTGGCTATGCTGTCAAATTCACAATGCGGGTTCCGCTCGACCTGCTAGTATTTACTAGTAACGATCGTGCGTACAGTAGTGCACCGAGGGCGTGCGTGCAAAGCGAATCCACAGTGCCTAGTTTGACCTTTGATCCTTTACACCTCGGAAACACGCACCGTCTTCCATCATTGAAACTGAACAGAACATTGGTACTTTCTGCACTGCAGTCAATTTCACATCTCACACATTAAAGTCTACGTAAATGAAATCATCATTGGAAACGACAAATGCATCATCGCAGCAGAAACACTACCTCTCTGAACCGAGTGAGAGCCCGCACAGACAAAATCATGTCACGCTTACGACCAGCGATGTGCAACTTTGACACACCGTAGTTTTTCAGATCTCTGCAGCATAAAATGTGATAACTGGTTCGTAACTATATGATCAGTAAGAAATCAGTAAGAGATCAATTTTACTGAAGATCATGAATTCTGAAAGCGCTCGCGGAACTATAGTAAGATCGACAAAGACCGTAGATTACTTACTGATTCAGCAGGAAAGCGACAAATTCCGGGTGGGCGGTCAAGCCAAGCTCTTGCTTACGCGTTGCCACATGTCCATATTCCCTTGTCCGATGTCAGTTCTACAAAGGGTTATCTTGTCTCTCTTCTCTTTCTTCTCTTCAATTCGAGTCTGTCATTGTCGGCGCGAGTCGATGATACTTTCTTTTTTTTTCTTCGCTGGTTCATCCGCCATCTTGTCTCTGATTGGTTATAATTATGCAGATGATCTGAGGTCGTATAGAATAGTTATGACGTCAGCTACCATCGCCTATCAGAAGGAATCTTTTCACGCATCCGTCGAAAGAATCCGGTGGGCCTTTTTTCACTTTAAACGGACGAAAGAAAGCATTTGGTGGGACAATAGCCAGGGGTGGTCACTGTCTAAGACGGTATGTATACTGAATCCCAGTAAAAGCTTTTTGCAAACTGAAGCCTTAAAAAAGGTTGGGCGTGCCTCTTTAATGACGACAGGGATGCTATATAATCCCTGATGACGACGACCAACATTTTTTTCTTTTTGTCTACAGTATTGAAAATATGGTATACTTTGGGTTGGGGCTGGTCGGAGCCCGTTCAATAGAATGCAAAGGACATAACAGGCGGGCGGGCCTCAGATTGTGGTAAAGAAGTAACAAGATCAAAATGACGTAATGTCTAGCTGTTCAAACTTTGTTGTTGAACGTACTTTTGTCGTGAAAGCCCGTGTGTGTGTGTGTGTGTGTGTGTGTGTGTGTGTGTGTGTGTGTGTGTGTGTGTGTGTGTGTGCGTGCGTGCGTGCGTGCGTGCGTGCGTGCGTGCGTGCGTGCGTGCGTGCGTGCACACTAAAATCTCCGAAGATGGCTTACTTACAAGCTTAAAAATAAAGGAAATGCTTTACAGAGGGTGTCTTGGTGCCCATCCGAGCATATTGAAACTGGATGTCTCATTGGAGAGTTAAAATAATGACCGTTCACAGAAAGACGGTTGACCCAAATTGGAGTCCGTAATTTTGATTATATGCACTTGAAATTTTAAGTATAGCTAGTTTGTATAAAGACATTGGATGAGTTCGTTAGCCAGCTTTGTGCCTCTTCAACGTTTTTGAAAATAAAAATTCAATGCAGAAAAAATGTAAAAAGTTAGGCTCCTCGATTTCGTCAGAAGAACCAGACAGTGACGGTGTCGTAAAAGCAGCGAACGCGTCAGTGTTTTATACAATATTCCTAATTGACGCAAAGCACCAGCACATAGGTGTTTTACATGTGTATGAGCTGACGCAATGCTCTGCTTGATTTAGGAAGACAGATTTGTCTATTTTTGTTATAATGATTGCGAACGTATTGTGGAAAAGGTGGAAAACCCATGTAAGCTCATGCAGAAGAGGCTTTGTGGGCATGGGCCATCCCAACTTGTTTTCTTCAAAATGACTGTGGCTACGCCAGCCCACAGAACGTATAACTGGTAGGTAGCGCCGTGTGTCTACCGTCTGTGTTTGTGTGTACCATTTCCGTGCGGATTGGGGGGTGGGGGGGGGGGGGAAGGGAGGGATGGCGTTAAGATGGTGAGAGATGAATCAGAAGGATAAGATTAAAACAGGAACAACTCAAAATGTTTCTAAAAGTAAAAAGCACGTAAGCTCAGAACAATACGATAAACTTTGGGATGAAATCCTCATCTTGTTTTGTTGTTGAAGATGATATTGACAATGATGATGATGACGACCATGATGATGATTGCGATGATGACAGTCATGACGATCATTGTTGATGTTGGTGTTGCTGATGCTGTTGTCGTTGCAGCTGCTGCTGTTATTGACAATGTTAGTAAGGATGACGACGACCCTGATGATGGTGACGTTGACGATATTGAAAATGGCGATGACAGTCATGATGACAATATTGTTGTTGTTGTTCTTGAAGATGTTAATGATGATGACGACGACCCTGATGACGATGGTGATGTTGACAATGATGAAAACGGTGATGAGAGTCATGATGACGATGTTGTTTTGGTCGTTCGTGTTCTTGTTCTTGAAGATGGTAATGATGGACGATGACGACAATGATGATGGTGATGATAATGATAATGAAGACGACGATGATAATGCTTGCAGAGCGAGGACTGTCACGCGGATGCCGTAGAGCAACTCTATCACCGCGGGGCCTCCATCTCGCGGGTCGTCCGTCAGTTCCTGCAGATGATACCCGGTAAGTGATGATGCCAGCGACACCAGAATGGTTACGTTTGCGCCTCACAACTCCCAACAACGAACGAGCATAGACAACACTCCGGACATCACTAAGAGACTTAGATCCTCATGAGCTTCCTCGTAGACAACGCTCCGAACATCACCAAGAGGATTAGATCCTCACCCCCCCCCCACCCCCACCCCCGCATATACAACACTCCGAACATCACCAAGAGGCATAGATCCTCATGATCTCCCTGCCGGCGGCTCATGAAGATATATCACCTCTTGGTGATGTTGGGAGTGTTGTCTATGCTTCTGGTAAAAGCTTGTTATATATCCGCCGTGACTTCGCTGTGGTTCATTGTTGGGAACCGTAATTTTAAAAAAAAAGAAGTTAAACGTTTAGGGCTTAACGTCTTTTGTCCACCACGAAGGTGATTTCAAAGACGGGGCACCGAAATAGGGTCTGAACTAATTTTGAGCCAAGCTGGATTCAAACCCGGGACCTTTGGGTCGAGAGACCGACACTCTACCACCGAGCCACCCAGCTCCCCGGAAAACGTAATAATAATAATACTAATACTGCTAATAATAATAATAATATAATAATAATAATAATAACAATGTGTCTTTATATAGCGCTTTTTCCAACAGGCTCTAAGCGCTTTGCAATTTCCACTTATATATAGTGAACATTGTTATATATAAATAAGAACAGAGTTCACAACTAATACATTGAACCGTACAAACTTAGACATCAACACATATCACATAATCCACAATCCAAATACCACACTCATAATGCAACTAAACGTAACCTCCCCAATAAGAAGCTCAACAAAATGCAAAAGGTCTTCGGGCCACATCCCAGAATACAAGTGGGCCACAGGTAGACGTCGGCCTATGTGTGCTCTGGCCAGCTAAAGCCGGCGTGGACACGTGAACGATATGCTCACTGTGAAACAGTCAAAATAATAGCAACAGCGGCAGCAGTGCCAAGGTTGGTTGGTTAGTTCGGGTTTAACGTCCACAGCACCGAAGTGATCATGGACGGCCCTGACGGGCGGGTTATGGGGGACAGGGAAATCTATTGCCTATGGAGTACGACCTGAACACTGATCAACTCAGGCGCACTCCAACTGTGCCACTTTGATTTACCAGGACCTTTCAACGGACATGCTATTGAACAAATCCGTTTTTTCCCCCTGGATTGTGAGTCCAGCTACCGGACGGGATTCGAACCCACGACCCGGCGGATTCCCTTCGCTCTCCTGCTCCGACGTTTAACCGCCTGAGCTATTTCGGACTCAAGCAGTGCCAACACTAGTTCACCGTTCATATTTCTTAACCCTCTGGCTGTCGGTAGCGCTCTTCGTCGCGATGATTCCTAGAGGACAAACACCGCTACGAAACAGAGAAGGGGTAAAGGGTAACGGTGCACTGTCATAACATCTCTGCGGTGGATTTTTTTTTTTTCAAATATCAGATCATGACGGATTACTCGAACATTTGTTAACCCTTTCAGCGCCAACGCCCTGCAGCTGGAGATTGACTGACCATGATAATTCAAGGGTAGTGCCAGAGTAGCTTGGCGCCTGAAGGCGCCAAGCTACTCTGGCACTACCCTTGAATTATCATGGTCAATCCACCTCCTGCAAGTGGTACATAGTCGTTAAGTAACACTTCCAATATTCGGGAAATGCACCCATTGCGCTAAAAGAGTTAAAGGGAGAGGATGTTTTCATCACTCACATGATAAAATTAGCTCGGAGGCTAATTTAAAAACTCGTGCTACCAACACAGCGTGGTGGGGAAGTTGTTGGGGTGGGGTTTTTCTTTGGTTTTTTTTTTTTTTTGGGTTTTTTTTTCATACAAGGAAGCGATTTATAATTTTATGTTTCCCGTCGGTGATGCTCCATTTCTCTGCCACGTTGTGTGATTCTGGCTTGAAAGCGACCTACTCCGTGAAATAAGAGGTTAATAGTGCGCAATATCTCCTGTATAAATGCTCTTAGTATATCTCACAATAATGCCCGACAAAAGGGTTAACATAAGCTTGAACGTCGTAAAATGGAAGACTTGTCTGCTCTTCGTGTGTGAGAGTTCTCCTGTTGCACACAAGGATCAGCAGAAAACCTCTGGGGCCAGTTGCAGTCACGCGGATTGTGAAAAAGAATGGTAGAGAAATCTTACATAACCCGCTGTATCGGCAAATCCCAATGCGCAAAAAGGCCATCGGGCCGATGTCGGTCCGATGGCCTTTTGCGCATTGGGATATTAGCAAATCCAAGGCCGCCGTGGAGCAGATCGCTTCACTAAACGCGGACAATACTGTGGTCACAATTTGAATTCAAGCAAAGCTTTAAATGCTTTAAATAATCATTTATTTGGCCACGAGTCGCACGCGCAGCCTGAAATGTACAAGAAGCCATACACCCGTCTTTTTCCTGCGCGGGTGAGTCGGATATGCTTTTACGGAATAACGCCCATACCCAAGATAGAGTGATGGAAGGGGTAGACTCCGCCTACTTTTGCACGCTCCAAGAACTGCTTTTGCTGTGGTTGCTGTTGTCGTTGTTGTTGATGATGTTGATGACGTTGTTAGTGTACTAGACTGTTATTTCCGCACACTGAGCTGTTCTTTGATTTAATTAGCACTGTCTACTAATGTATTATTTTATCATACACTCTGATTCTTTCATCAATCACTCTTCGGTCATACACCGTTTCCATTATATAGACCTATGGCTGTCAGCAGCGGGATTGGTTGTTGTTTTTTTTTTTGTGTGTGTGTGTGTGTGTCTTTTTTTTTGGTCGCGATGATTCAGGAATCATCGCGACTAAAACCGCCGCCGACACGCAAAGGGTTAAAGCCTGCGGTGGAGCAGATCGCTTTATAAGACCATAGGAGCAGTTCGGTGGGGTTAAGGGCAGGGTCCAGCCCCTAGTTGCAAGAAACTTTTCCCGGCCAGTAACTGCCAAACAACTGTCCCTCTGCATTGCTGCGATTTGATTAGTTCCGGGTTTAACGTCCACAGCACCGAAGTGATAATGGACAGCCCTGACGGGCGGGTTATAAGGGACAGGGAAATCTATTGCCTATGGAGTACAACCTGAACACTGATCAATTCAGGAGCGCTCCAACTGTGCCATTTTGATTTACCAGGACCTTTCAGCGGACATGCTATTGAGCAAAACATTGCTGCGAGATTTGTGCGTAGAACTAAAAACAGCTCAAAACAAAGGCGTTGGACCCATGACAGGCAGGTACCCGGCTGTTGCAAATTACGTGCAACGCGACCCAAGGCCCCACCCCATCCCATCCACGTATTGTGAAAGTCTAGAAAGTACAAACATGTAAACTTCCAACATGTTTTCCCCTCAATTTAGCATTTAACCTCGGGCAAGTTTTTTTTTTTTTCCCCATTTTTCCTAAGTGCAGATAGGTGATTAAAAAAAAGTGTTTCTAATATCCACGGATATGCAAAACTTTATCAGTCTTGTACGGGATTCACTCAACTGCAATAGGCATAGATTCTCATGAGCCTCCGCAATCTGCGGTGGCTCATGAGAATCCATGCCTGTTGCTTGCCTCATTTACATCCATGTTCTTAAAGCAGACTGAAGAAGAGTTCGGGCTTTTAATCTACCGTAAAGTGTGACAAATGCTAACTGTGCCCTTAGGTCATGGTTAACTTCTCTGAACGCTGCAGCTGTCCCATTAGTCCAGCGGGTTGTCTGTGCGATCTTTACAACACGAGTGCAAGTCTCCACAAGTACATAAATGCTATCAGTAATAAGTACATTCCAGCACGGTTCAAAACAGAGTTCAATCAATATCGACCCCCCCCCCCCCCCCCCCCCAAAAAAAAAAAAAAATGAATAAATAAATAAATAAATATAAATAAAAAAAGTTTAGTTAGCCCTATTGTAAACCATTATCGCAAGATATTCCAAAAAAAACATTGATGAAGTAGGTGTTATGAACTATTAACCTTATTGCATGTGCACAGTAGCTTTAACCCCCTAACTAATGGGACAAGGCGAACGCTACCCCATCCGCAAGAGACGGGGGCTCATGAGGATTTAGGTCTCTTGTTAGTTCTATGTTATTTACGGTTTTTGTTGTTGTTGTTGTTTTTGTTTGTTTTTTGGGTTTTTTTTTTTTTGGGGGGGGGGAGGAGGAGGGGGGGGGGGGTGAGGGGGTCTCATTTTAATTTGGGTTTTCGCGCAAATGTCGGTCATTGTGCAATGATTGCGGACGCGCAATTCGTGATGACTGGTATCGAAGTTAGTTATATTCCACACAAAGAGCTTTTTTTCAAGATCGCATCTCGCGTCCCCTATTCACAACTAGCTGTTATCGATGTGGCATCTTCCTCGCATCTGTTTTGTGACGTGTGTGCCAATGGCCGTTAGGTCCAAAATCACAGACCATAGCACAGCTAAAGTCATTGTGAGCGAATGATTTGCTAATTGGCGAATTAATTCATGTCTGTAGGGCTGTGTTGACTGTCCGTGTGCTGAGTGACTTACTCAGTATAACCGGAAAGGAGACATCAACTAGGCCGATATCGTAAATTATTAACCCCTTCACTGCCGAGAAAACAAAGTGAGACGATCCGACTGCAAGAGACATAGATCCTCATGAGCTCCGCGACTGCGGGGACTCATGAGGATCTATGCCTCTTGCTGAGACCAATTTGTATCCATGTTTCTTGGACGGTGTTGGCTTCTGGTCGTTGAATGAACCAAGATTTCAGAAACGAAAATGTACGTACAGTGGCAGGGAAAGGGTTAAGCTGTCTTTAACGTATATTATGTACTGCATGTTTCTAAGCGGCAGTAGATGACTTGTCATCTTGCGGCCATCCTTTTAGTTCTTCACAGCGTGAAAATTCCTAAGTGTGGTTTTGCGACATCCAGGTGTGTCTTTGTTACAACGTATCATCTGACAACAAGACACTAAACAACCAAAGGGTCATATTGATACTTTAAAAAAAAAAAAATGTGTTCATTGTCAGTAGTTTTTATTCGTATGTATGTGAAGAGACATAAAGCAACAGTGCAAAGAGAGTTGAGGACTCTTTAATCAACAGCACTAAAGACTTTATTCAGCGCTTTTGAGATGCAATAAACAGTGAATAGGCAGAGATGGCTAAAAAAAATTCGACATGTTTATAATGGTTGTTAACATCAATGCAAATTAACTTGAGAAAAAAATAAAGTGTTTATAATATGTACAATCATGTACGCAGGCAAAACCAACGTTGCCACAGATGCACGTTGATCCAGTGAATGTTAGTATTTTGTTTATTTAGTATTTCCACTCTATTCCGTTCCATTTTGGTTCTGGAATTCGTGTCTTCATTTGTTCTGATTTGTATTCGTTCGTTATTTTTACTAGTCATTTGGTTTTTTTGGTTTTTCTTTTTCTTTTCTTTCTTTTCTTTACTTTCCTTTTTTGTTTTATTTTGTTCGGTTTTATAGTTTCCTCGATGACGTTAAAAACACAATGATGGTGATGATTATGTTTACGATAATTAAGATGTTGACGATGACTGTTTCAGGCTGTCAGGAGTTGAGTGATGACGTGGACACACTAGCTCAGGGGGCGGGGTTTGGAGCCGCTGTGATTCTCATGAGCGCGCAGAGTTTTGACGCCGAGTGCAAGCGCTTCAGGCAGCTGTGGACCTGGACAGTATCAACAACATCCCCCCTCTTCTCTTTCAAGGTGATGTGTTTGTTTGGTTGACTGGTTTGCTGGCTCAGTGGTTGACTGGCTGCTTTTTTTGTTTGCTTGCTTATTTGCTTCCTTGGATGCTTTCCCCATGAGCAAAACATCTTCGGGCCCACGACGGCCGCAGTGGGCCCGAGGACCTGGCCCGAGGAAGGTTGTTTATTTCTTTGTTTCCGGTGTTCGTTCGTTTGTGCGTTATTTATTTATTTAGTCACTCTGTCACCCCCTCTGTCGCTTATTTATTTAATCTCTATCTATATCTATCTATCTGTCTGTCTGTCTGTCTGTCTGTCTGTCTGTCTGTCTGTCTGTCTGTCTATCTATCTATCCGTGTCTATCTGTGTCTGCCTGCCTCCCTGTCTGCCTATCTGCCTACCTGCCTGCCTGTCTGTCCGTCCGCCCTTCCGCCCGCCCGCCCGCCCGCCCGTCTGTCTGCCTTTCCGACTGATCAATAACCCAACTTATCATCGGACAGTGTCATCAGTTGGTCAGCTGACCCCTTTACTGCCGAGGAAAAAAGTGAACTCTACACAGCTGCACGAGGCATATATCCTCATGGGCCCCCGCATTGGCGGGGGCTCATGAGGATCAGTGCCTTTTGCTGGTCATTTTTGTGCCCGTGTTCCTCGGAGGAATAGGGTTCTTGGGCCTTGGATTTACAAAGATTTCAAATTTGCGAGCACTGGCATGATCGGATATATATGCTGCTAACACACATACGAGACGTGCCGCATTCGGACACGCGGCATAATGCCGCGTGTCCGAATGCGGCACGTCTCGAATGAGTTAATTCGTTTCCAGGTTTACTTGCTGACGCTAGCCGACCGTCTTCACGACATAGCGCCAGACAAGATGGAGACGGCCCTGATGTGTGCTATCTGTCTGCTTAGTACAGGTCGGTTTGTAAACCACACCGCACTGAATAGGTGACCGACAAGCTTGCAAAACGCAAAGAAATACCCAACACAGAAAGAAACACGCTTAGATAGGACAAGTACAACTATTTTTTTAAGTGGATGTGTGTGAATGATAATACATTTCTGACCTTTTATGACTTATGGGACTTCGTTGTTTACACAGATACAATTTTTTCCTCATGGCCCGGGAATGCCGAGGAAAAATTTGTATCTGTGTAAACAATGAACTCACTTCCCATTTTTTATTTTATTGTTTGTTTGTTTGTTTGTCAAATATATTGAATGTCTTGCAAACAAAGAGTGGTAAACAAAATAATATTTGTTCCTTCTTTTCCAGACGTGGAGAGACTGAAAAATCCCGAGGCAGT
Source organism: Semisulcospira habei (assembly GCA_036245525.1). NCBI lineage: Eukaryota > Metazoa > Mollusca > Gastropoda > Semisulcospiridae > Semisulcospira > Semisulcospira habei. The sequence goes on from BTPG01000004.1 coordinate 106,473,407, forward strand.
GGAGAGTGTGAGAAGAGTACTGCTGGACGGTCTGGAGGCCTACATATCATGTCAGTAGAATTCTGTGGGAAACCCATATTTTAGTTAGTTAGTTAGTAACCTACTTAGTTAGTTTTTTTATAATTTATTTATTTATTTATTCATTATTATTATTATTATTATTATTATTATTATTATTATTATTATTATTATTATTATTATTATTATTATTAAGCATGTGTTAGTTTACAATTTAATACAAAAATGTATTTATTTATTTATTATTGTTATTATTATTATTAAGCATGTGTTCGTTTAGAATTTAATACAAAAAATGTATGTATTTATTTATTTATTTATTATTATTGTTATTATTATTATTATTATAAAGCATGTGATCGTTTAAAAATTGAATACAGAAAATGCGCTGGAATAGACGTTGCTGGGAATTCAGAAGTAGGTCAAAATTGCACGTGTTCCGACGAAAAGAGTGGATTAAAAATATCGCACGTTTCCCCGGGCTTTTAAATCCATTCTTTCGTCGGAATACGTGCCGTGCAGCCGGTGCCGGAACTCGTCTGTTGTAAAATCTTAATTTTTTATTCGTCTGCAGCGCGCGACCAGTGGCCAAGTGTGCGAGTGAAACGACTGTTCAGTGTCATGCCCGATATTCGCCTGGTCACAGCGTGGCACGGAGGTCTGCACGCTTGCATCACACCCAAGGAACAGACGCGCAGTCACTGAAGTCACTTCATGTTCACGCCACAAGCTGGTCTCGTCACACGCATGCAAAATGGCTGAAGTCGCCCAGGGAACAACCGCGTTGTCAGTGAAACCACAGCTAAAAAAGTGTATATATATAAATATATGCCACAGGCTGACGTGGAAAGCCCTGCCGCTGACCCTGACAATTTCGGCCAACGGGTCAGTGTCTTCACTGACCAACAGGATGTGTCGTAAATCACCTACGTCACACATTGCAGCCTCGACTGAGGCAGTCGCAGGGTTAACAGCGTTAGGGGCTACGACGTCACGACGCTGTGAAGCCAAGTATTTGCCTATCACTAAGGAATGGATACACAGCAGTAACTGGCACCACAACTGAACAAGATCACGTTCAACGTCACAAGTCACGTCAAAACACGCGAGTTGTTGCCGTTAAGGTTTGACAGCACATCTTTGAAAACATACATGGGTTGTTCTGCACTAGGTGGGCAATAGACTTCAACTCTTTGGGTGTCGGTAGCTGTTTTAGTCGCGATGATTCCGACAGGAATCATCGCGACTAAAACCGCTACCGACACCTTAAAAGGGTTAAGTCTATTTTTTGTGAAAAGCGGGCTTTTAATTGTAATACAATGAAAATCTCGATTTTCACAACAAATTAATTACTGACTTTGCCTTCTTAAGACACTGATTGCTGCAACGCGGAAACTGGCGCATATTAAAAAAATTCACAGCTGCTGCTTCAAAGTGCAGGTTCAAGAGAGACTGAGAGACAGAGAGAGTTCTCAACATATCAATTTGATTTTACTCCCCAAAGTTCTCAGTAGTAAACGTTCTAAATCAGATTTTCAAGAAATCACCAAAAATACGCCTTTCCAATCATTCAGCCAGATTCAGTCTTTTCGTGGCGCTGACAACGAGTGTGTTTTGTGTTCTCTGACGCTGAAGGAAATAACGTTGCCCCTCCACCAGTTATAAGTGAGGTTTTGCCGTTTGCCACGAACCGACGTCCAACAACTAACGAGAGCGAAATCATGGCGGATAACCACGTCATCCAGCTTGTATTATAAGCACAGACAATGCTCCAAATATCTCCAGCTCATGAGGATCTATGTCTCTTGGAGATTTTGGGGAGTGCTTGTGGCACTGACAAGCTGGCTATCCACCGCTATTTCGCTCTCGCTCGTTGCAGGGAGTCGTTCGTTGCAAAAGAAACTTCACTAGTGTGTTGAACACACATTCTGTCGGCGTCGTGCCTATGATCTTGTCAATGAAATTATGCCGGAGGTCATTGAGTAACTTTTGACGCCATTTGGCCTTGATACATCTTTTGCCTTGACACCATAGTGGAGGAGGTCATGCAGTGAGCTGACATCCATGACTTTTGACACCTTTTGGCCTTGATACTGCTTTGCCTTGACACCACAATACTGACTGACCTTACATCGAAGAATCATATTGTCGAACCCAGCCTTGATCGGCCTTACTTTCTTTTCGCTGACGCCTGTGTGTTTGTTGCCTTGAAAGTCCTTGCCATAGTAGCCATTCGCGCCAAAGTGTGACGTCGATAGTGAAGTCAGGAGAGCAATGTCACATTTTGTTCGGCGGTCTTGGCGTTGCCATTTCACTTCACGTCACATTTCACCCTCTAATTCCGCTTTAGTGCTCACAGCAGTGTTGTTTCGTTACACCAGAAACGTTTTAGTTAGGCGCAGGTTTGTGCCAGTCTGAAACTAATAATCATGTTTTTGAGCAACCATGGAAGTGTAATTCACAGCCATTTTATTTCCAGCGTTTCAAACGTTGACTCGGTGATCAGCGGCCTTATTTTTCCAGTGACGCCACAACTTCTGCACTTTTGCCTTGCTTGTGCACGAAAGCATGCGTCGAAATTGCGTCAATAAAATACTACGAAACAAATAAAGGCACCGTTCACCTGTACACACTGCTAATAATATGGAGAACCGCAGTGGCGTTACCTTGGGAAATGGTATTATTAGGTCAACGCAGTTTAGACGCAGGCCCTTGTCCGTGACGCAGAAAAAAATGCCTTCTTGGTGCCTCTGTTACCAGGGTGAGTGCACTGCTTCCTGGTGGTGATGCCAGTCCGCAGGGGATACTCGGGCCGATGTCCGCCGCAGTTGGCCCGCGCACAGCTGTGCGCGGGCTAACTGCGGCCGACATCAGCCCGATGAGCTTTAGCGTACTAGCGAATATGTTTTTATTGTCTTTCGATCATTCCATTCTTTATTTTCCCTCTGTTTGTGTGCGCGTGTGTCTTTGCTTTTTTCCTATATGTCGATTTGTCCAGAGAGAAAAAAAAATCCAGACATAACAGATTGACTGCCAAACATGTCAAATGCAATTACAAAATAAGCAACAAAGAAAAAAAAAAAAAAAACAGAAAAAAACCAAGCAATGCTCCTTTGCATGACAAAGACAGAACAGTTCTAATTTTAGTCAACTGTTTCGTCTTCTTGTCATTTCAAAGTGTGCTGACGTATTTGTCGGCTTTTTGTCTTGTGGGGCGATTGGTGTTTCGGATAACGTTCATCTCTGCGTCTGAGACAGATAGACATGGCGATTTTATGTAGATAATTTGTTTTAGGAGAGTTTTACTGGCGCACAAGTATTACAGTATTTGGGTAGCAGTGCGTCAACAGCATATCACGTCAAGCTGTTCCGCAGTGAAGTCGTTCTGTGGGTGCAGATTAGTGAGTACAGCCTCAGGCTGACTCTCAGAAGAAACAAAAACCCCGGCTGCGGGGAACACTGACTACGAAGTTTTGCCTGTTTTGTGTTCTGCGGGCCTGGGAACGCTGAAGAAAAAGTGTTCTGTGAACGTTACTCGCTTTCGCCTCAGGGTTATATGGTCCTGATCTGCTATCGTCTTTCACAAATACAGTCATTCCACAATCAATAAAGTTTAATTATTTATTAAGTGGCGTGTAAGCTGTTTGATTATTTATTGATTACTAGTACTGATCACCTTACTAAGTATCTACTACAGGTCTGCCTCAGTATATGGCCGCGATACTCGGGAGCCGAGCCCAGACCAGAGTATGTCAATCTCCGTTCACGTTCCAGTGGTGCTGAATTTATACAAGTGTAGTTTCGTTTGCAACGAACGACTTCCAACAACGAACGTCACAACGAATAACCAGTTTGTACCACAAGATAACCAGCTTGTACCATAAGCATAGACAACGTTAAGCATCTCCGAGAGGCATAGATCCTCATGAGCCCCCAGGGCTCATGAGGATCTATGCCTCTTGGAGATGCTTAACGTTCTCTAGGCGTATAGCACAAGCTGGTTATCTGCCGTAACGTTGCTATCGTTTCTTGTTGGGGGTCGTCCGGCGAAAACGTAAACTCTCTGCATGTGAGAAAAACAAACCAGTAAATAAGAGATCTTCGGGAAAAAAATCAGCCGTATTTGGCTTGGGAACGGACGTGGACGCTCATCCCGAAGAGCTGGTATCCGCGTAGGAGCCGTAGACCGTTCGTTTTCGCGACATACTGACGGGGGTAATATTGATGCTGACCTCTGCTTTAACCATTTGGTTGTCGGTAGCGCTTTTTGTCGAGGTGATTCCTTGCAAGGAGTCACCTCGAGAAAAAGCGCTACCGACAACCAAAGGGTTAATATCGAGTTAATCAGAGTAATTATCTCAGGGCAGGACCGAAACGGGAATTGTATGTGACCTTGTTCTATTACAATATTTACAATATTTTAACAGTTTGTTGTTTCAGATGTCTTAACCCTCTTGTATATGTATGTAACCAGCTGCTCTTTTTTAAGTATCGGTGACTACATGTACAAGAGGGTTAATTTCATGCTGAGTTCGCCTGTTATTTAGTAGACGAAATACGCAGATATCATGTATTCAGCAGAGTAATAATATATAATTGTGTATGTATTGTTAATTACAAGGGTTATTATTTATTATTGCAATGATATGTTTGAATGTCGGGACAGAAGACAACTCGCTATTCTTTGCAATATTTATGAGGTGAAGGTCACAAATCGAAAATGAGGTTTCCATGATTATAGCTGACGTTGTTAGACCGCAACCATTTCCACGCCCCAAGCTTCGGTACAAAATGGTTCCGGTCTCTAAAATCTGCATATTATTTGGATCTAAACTGCTAGTGAACTACCGAAAGGCAGACTGGCGCTTGTTCAGTATCCGAACAAATGAGCTAATGCAAGACCTCGCTGTGTCTGGAAGGAACATCAACAATGTGGTCAGAGAGTTCAACGACATTATCAGTAAGGCAGCCAAGGAAACTATACCTCGAGGGGTCCGGAAAAACTACACCCCATACTGGACCGCAGATCTTCAGAAAGCACATAACAACCTCACTAGGGCCAGAGAGGACTCTGAAACCAACCCCAGCTAAGAAAACAACATCAAGCTACAACACAGTAAGGCCCAGTATCTGAAGATAAAGTTGGAGTGCACAAGAAGAAGTTGGAGAGAGAAGACTGCAAGACTGAACATGGAGAGGGACACCACCAAGTTGTGGAGACTGACCAAGGCGTTGAACGATGAGGGCACCAGGGAACAGAAGATCACCCTGGAAGAAGATGGAAAAGCACTGACAGGTAGGAAAGCTGCAAACATGTTCGCACAGATCTTTGCGAAAGAAAGTAACATCACTCTCCCACAAATGCTGAGAAAGAAATCAGACAGGAAGAAAAAGAGAGAACAAGAGATGCAAACATCCATGATGCAATGAAGAAGGACATCACCCTTCCAGAACTGAAGATGGCCATCAAACAGCTGAAGAAAAAAAATCTCCAGGTCCAGACAGCATCTCAAACGAGATGTTACAACACCTTGGCAACACTGCCTTAACGAAGCTACTGGACATCTTTAACCACAGCTGGAGAGGAGGACAGGTACCCCAGTGCTGGAAGGAAGCCAGGATGATCCTAATTTTGAAGAAAGGGAAGAATAAGTTCAAAGCCCTGAGTTATCGCCCCATCAGCCTGACAAGTTGTGTGTGCAAGACCATGGAGCGCATCATCAACAAGCTCCTGCAGTGGTACCTGGACTCCGAGAGCATTATCGTGCCAGAGCAAGCCGGCTTCAGAAGCCACAAGAGTACAGAAGACCAGACAACACACCTTGCACAAGTCATAGAAGGTGCCTTTCAAGATCAGAAGGTGACATTAGCTACCTTCATTGACCTACAGAAGGCTTTCGACAAGGTGTGGAAGGATGGTCTCCTTGTGAAACTCCTTCGCAGTGGCATCCAAGGGAACATGTATCGGTGGACCAAGTCGTACCTGCACAATCGCAGAGCCCGTGTGACAGTGGATGGGTACTGTGGCCAAAAAGTGCTGCTGCGTCAGGGGGTGCCACAGGGAGGAGTCCTGTCACCGACCCTGTTCATACTCTTCATCAACGACCTTTTGCCAGAGCTACCAAAAGGAGTCCACGCAGCCCTGTACGCAGATGACCTGGTGCTCTGGTGCACAGAAGAGTATGCAAGAACTGCTACATACAGGATGCAGCTAGCCCTGGACAGTCTGACAGACTGGACCAACAGCTGGTGTGTGACCATCAACACAGAAAAATCATCAGCCACACTCTTCTCTCTCTCCAACAAAGCAAAGGCTGGCAACCTAACACTGGGCAACACCCCACTGCGGTATGATGACCAACAGACATACCTGGGCGTCATCCTGACGTGGAAGCCGCACATTTGGAACGCAGAAGCGAAAGCTAGAAGAAAGCTGAACATCATGAGGAAGCTGGCTGGAACACAATGGGGAGCCAATGAAAAGATCCTCAAAAATGTATATCAAGGCACAGTGAGACCACACCTTGAGTACGGATCCAATGCATGGTTGACGGCAGCCCAGTCACACCAGCAGACCATTGACAGAGTTCAGAACCAGGCACTGCGTATCATCACCGGCGCAATGAGATCCACACCAATTGAAAAGATCGAAGAGACAACAGGCATCCCACCCCTGCGCATGAGAAGGGATTGCAAAGCCTTGATACAATCCACAAAGGTTAAGTCTTCCAAAGACCATCCTTTGAATGCCAGGATGAAACAGCCAACCTCAGGGAGACTGAAAAGATCAAGCTTTGTGAAGGAGACGAGAAAACACCAGGCAAAGCTCCCTGCGCAGGTAGAGGCTCTGAATCCTGCTAGTGACCTTCCACCCTGGGAAAGTAAGACAGAAAACATCACCATCTCTTCCACGGTACCCTACATCACCACCAAAGATGAGCACAGCACTGTGAGCAAGAAAGCCCTGACACTGGCCATGCTCGAAGAAAAGTATCCCCAGGAAGCATGGATACGGGCATACACCGATGGATCAGCCAAAGATGCAGTTCAGAATGGAGGGGCTGGGGTGTACATTCAGTACCCAAACGGAAAATGGCAGGCAGAGGCAGTATCAACAGGACTTCACTGCACAAATTACAGAGCTGAGGTGGAAGCCCTGGTCCGTGCTGCAAACACCCTTAGTGGCACTGCAGACCCTGATGCCCAGATTGTCTTCCTGACTGATGCCATGTCTGTCCTTGAGGCAGCAACAGCAAGCAAACTGCCACGTCTACAAGAGGCACTGCAAAACATCAAGTGCACCAGACTGGTGCTGCAGTGGATCCCTTCACACTGTGGCATCTACGGCAATGAAGAAGCTGACAGAATGGCAAAAGTGGGTGCAGAGAAAGAACAAGACGAAAATGGAGTCAGCTTCACAGAGATGAAGACCACCATTAAGTCTGTGTACAGACCACCACAACGGCCCCTAGACAGTTACCATCAGCTGTCCAGACAAGAGCAGGTGACCATCTTCTGTCTGATGACTGGGCACAACCGACTCAATTTCCACCTGCACAGACGCTTTCACCTCGTGCCATCTCCCCTGTGCCCTTGTGGAGAAGCAGAGCAGACAACAGAGCACATCCTCCAGGACTGTGCGAACCACCAGCTGCTGAGGGAGGAGATATGGCAGAAGCCCGGCACTCTACAAGAGAAACTGTACGGGCCTGTGGAGGTGCTACAGAAGACCACAGATTTCATTTTGAGAGCCAAACTCCAAGTGTGACGGCGTTCGAGAAGAAGAAGAAGAACTGCTAGTTGTTTTCTGCACTTGTTAAAAACTCGGTTCGACTATCATTTTATTTTGACAAAGAGGAATACTTTGAGCTGTCTAAGCATTCACCCAATCAAACAGCGCACAGCTGCGGCCATTTGCAAGCGAAAACGAGACTTCCGGTTTCTTGCATGACTAAAGGCTTCCCTACACGGAGAAACGAAATGCACAAGAAACGAAAAATTTTCATTGCATCGAAATGCCTTCTCCGCACACGCAGAAACGCGGTGAAAATTCATGTTTCGCTTGGAACAGGGGAAGTAACTCTTCACTGACACATGCTCTGGTTTGTATCGGTGGATATCGGGTCATATTTCTGACTACTGACGCTTAAAAACTAAACATATAAGACATGTGTGCCTTCACTTACACAATTAAAGTGAATTGCCGAGCATATCGAATAAACGTAAGTGCTTTTGAATGCGTAAACAGGGCTGGTTCAAGTGAATCGAGGATGCCGCCGTCTCGAAGCGATAGCCGCCATCTTGTAGGCTCCTTCGCAGAGCAGCCGATGAAAGTGGGGTTCAGAAAACTGACCTGAAATCATATTTTGGTGGTACTTTAGTGATGATACTTGATAGATTCCATTTCGAAAATGATTTCTCCGCTTAAATCTTACAGAATCGTGCGTCACATCACGCAATTCTAGCCATAATAGACCTGACTCCACGGCATCGCTTTACGGGCCGTTGCTATCTTCAGTGTGTGGGCTTGAATGACGTCAGATTGGGGTGTGACCGAGCGGACGACGCTGATTGGGCGACGGGTAGAAATGTTTCGGCGAAATGTTTCGCGAATAGAGACAGGTTCTATTTCGTGAAATGTGTCGTTTCGCATTTCGTGAAACGGTGAAATGTTGGAGAAATGTCTGAAATGCGGACATTTCGACGAAATGTTTCGTTTCGTTTCTCCGTGTGATGTAAGCTTGGGGCGGGGAAATGGTTGGGGTGTAACAGTTATTTTGAGCTTCACTGTCACTGCAGACCATGACTCCCAGCGGGACGTCGCATGTTGGACAATAAAACGAGACTGAAGTCGAAACAATGCTGTATACAGGTCGCGGTGACCACGACAAGCCTCGCTTTCGCTTGCGTGGCCTTTAAACGCTGAACTCATTAAGAATGGTCAATGATATTTTCAAAATATCCAGACTTTCGACTCTCCTATCTTCACATCGACCCCCGGATATATCGAACCCCCCCCCCTCCCCCAATCCTCCCCTCTTTCACCCCTCTCCTCTCTGGTCTTACCCCACCCCTTTACGGCGATGTCGATACATTAAAACCACTCATTCAAGGTGCCCTGCGTCAATCCCTGAGTGTCGTATAGCGTTGCCCGCGGCCTGCGGCAACGCTACACGACACTTCCGCAGCTATTGATGCGGGGCTCCTTGAATGAGCTAACTCTCTTCTGCATGCATTCACCGATACAGTCTGTAGTACCGGTGGCTGCCTGCACAAAAAGGTTATTTATTTAGCTCAGCACTTACTGTGCTCCTATCTGCCCACCTCCCCCCCACCCCCCACCCCCCACACCCCCCACCCCACCCCAAAGTAACGAAAACCTCTCTGTACGAGTATTGTGAAATGACAGCTGTAATTCTTGTTTTTCTGTGATCTCATGAAAACACATTCAGTTTTGCCGTGTGTTGATCGAGGTTTGTTTTTGAATTATTTATCATAGGATCCGAACTCCGCGAAACCCCTTTTGGCTGTCGGGAGCGCATTTTTGGTCGAAATCACCTCGAAAGGATTTTAAAATCTTTTTGTGTCTTTTGAACTGTTTGTCAGATTTGTACTATAACGAGGTTCACAAATTCAGTCAAACAGTGATATATGAGCGTTGTAAGAACTAGAAAATTACTGAAATCACACACTTGTCAGTGTTAGACGGCCACACAGCAAACTGTGAAAACCCTGGCCGCTTGGGACAGGTGACCGGTCTTGCGGGTAGCAGTGAAAGACCGGGTGCCTATAATAATAATAATAATAATAATAATAATAATATATATTTTTAAGGCGCCTATACTTTCGATAGAAAAGTTCCAGGCGCCGTACAAATGACATATACAACACATATATATTCCCTAACATACACTCACGCAACAAGATATACAAGGAAAATAAGCTTAGCAGAGTGAACACACCAACAAAAAATGCTCACACGCACCAAAGATATACGTATACCATAAAACTAATAGCGGATACACTCAGCAGCTCTCACTGACAACGATAAATTATAACGGTGAATGCACGTTTAAAGGAATACATGCGTCTCTCTCTCTCTCCTTGTTGACGCCGTCGAGGAACTTGCACCTCAGATGTCGCAGTGGCATCTTGCAAGTGACAGACTCACTCCTATACCACTAACAATGTACACTGTGGTCATGGTTTTTTTTGTTTTTTTTTTCACCATTGTTATAATGTGGCTAAAACCGTACGCGCACATGTGATCCCAACGAAAGAAAATTTGTCGGCTAGACTGACACAATAAAGTATTTGAATTGAATTGAATTGAATTAAACTAAACTATTGGCTGATTCCACATATCTGAGGGACTGTGGGAGTTTATTCCAAAGAAATGGTCCTTGGTATGACTTTGTTCTCACAGTCGGAAAGCCTTGTAGTTTAATGTCTGCAGTGGAACTTGCGGAGCTGTCTTGAAGGTGTATACAAATGAAGAAGCTCAGAAAGATAGACAGGGCCAGTAGAAAGAAACAGACAGGTAAGACAGATGGACAGAACTACAGATCAGTTGCGGCCAGAGTGTTGGATGGGCCTTGATAGTGTAAATGCAGTGCCATGTTAGCTAGACGCCTTTACAAATACGGCCGAGTGACAAGTAAGACCGAAGAGATCGCAAAGGTTCAGCGAGTGGTAGTGTAGGTATTGTTCATAAGCCAGCGATATCCCTCACCTTCCCAGCGCTGTGGGTTTATGAAGCTGCCTGCCCTGTGCACAAAGGGTGCGTTAGGGTGTGTTAGGCCGGTGTAACTCTGTCGTCGGGCGTCATATCTCGTGCAATCGCTCAAGGCTTTATCCAACGAATGGGTGTTTTTCTTTGTAACTTGCCATGCGTATAATAGGGGCCTATGTGTTCTTGCATTTGTAAATTGATCAGACACAGCAGCAAATTAACCCTTTTGCTTTCGCTGTCGGAAGCGGGTTTTGCCGCGATGAATCATCGCGAAACTTGAGAAACTGCTCCCGACAGCGACAGGGTTAATTGTAGTAAAACCACTATCGGCTCTTGTTCAATAGTATTTTATAGACCAGTTAGTCCATTTGAGACATGCCTTATACGGATACGCGGCAATTTTGCCGCGTGTCCTTTCGCGGCATGTCTCTTTCGAGTGAATACGTTGATCCCGTCGGTAGACAATTCACCGTTCACTGATGTAAAGAAATTGTCCATTTTTTTTTTTTAATCCTTTGCCTGTCGGTGGCCAACAGCCAAAGGGGTTAACTCTTTCGAGACGTGCCGCATCCGGATTCGCGGCGTAAAGCCGCGAATCCGGATGCGGCACGTCTCGAAAGAGTTAACGCTCTCTTGTTGTCCTTTTCGTAAACATATCATTGTTTGCTCACCTCGAACTTGACAAAACAAGAAATTGTTGATATCTTTCGTGATGAATACCATGTGTATTTATTGTTAATGTTTCTTTTTCACCTGTTTTGGCAATAGTAATGTGACATTTGTAATTATTTGCGCAACCACGGATGAATACATTTTATTGTGCACTTATAAGTATTTTCAGTTATCTGTTCATTGATATTTATTTGATCCTCTCGTTGACGAATAATTTTTTACTATTACATTTTGTCCTTTTTGGGGCGATTTTTCCACCCCTTTATGGTGATTGTATGTTGTTGTTGTTTCGGGGAGGGGGGGGGATTGTTTGGTTGTTTTTTTTTTTTGTTTGTTTTTTTGTTTGTTTGTTTGTTGTTCTTTTTTTTTGGGGTGGGTGGGTGGGTGGGAGGGGGGGGGGTCGCTAACAGTTTACCCTCTCTCCCATATCAGTGATTCTTTGGGGGGAGGGGGGGGGGGCTGATGTGCCCGGCCACTTTGGTCAGATATTTGTTATTTGCTGATTTTTATTATTATTATTATTATTATTTTATAATATTTTATTTTTTTTTTAATTTTATTATTATTATTATTATTATTATTATTATTTATTTTTATTTTTTTTTCTTATTTTTTTTTCTTTTTTTTTTGGGGGGGGGGGGGGGGTGGAATGACAATGTTGGGTTTCCTTACTTTTTAACTCTAAAATTCGTGCCGATTGTCAGGTTAGAAATCGGTCTGTGTATCATCTTTGCGTGTAAAATGACTGTGCAATTTTATGCCCTAGAAATATATGTCTTGTTGCGAGACAGAAATCATGGCAAATCTGTTGTTGTAGATAGTGCCTTACGCGCGAATGTGTCTTTCGCAACTTAAGTTGTTAAATGTATCATTAATACGTTTAGTTAAAGAAAATGGATGTAGATTACTTCAGGATGAGTCAGTCATAGATCCTCATGAGCCGTGCCGAGCGCAAGACATAGATCCCCATGAGCCCCTGCGGAATGGGGGGGGGGAAGGGGAGGGGGGTTCATGGGAATCTATGTCATGCGCACGAGTGTCTTCTTCAGTGAGTGCCCAGATCTAATTTTTTGTCACCGGTTTGTGTCTTGGGGATTTTCGGTAACTCCCGAGGGCTGATCATGTATGCCTTCTCAAGACGGTGAGTTGCCTCCTGCTTATGCCTTGCAGGGTGATGTCTTAACTCACTCGAGAGACCCCGCATCAATAGCGGCGGAAAGTGACGTGCGGCCGTGGCGGTGCCGGAGGCATCGCCGCCGCACGACACTTCCCGCCGCTTTAGATGCTGTGAGCCTTGCGTGGGTTATTGTAGTCGTCTTTTTCTTTTCTTTTTCTTCATAAGCGTTACTGTCAGTTCATAATTTTCTTTCCTGATTTTAAAAAAAAGTTTGTATTTTCTTCTTTTTTTTCTTTCTTGATTCTTTGCATTGTCCCTGTTACCTGGAGATATGACTGCTTTCCTGTGAGGAAACACGTCGTTCACAACATCTCTCAATCCGTGGTTTTGTTTTTTATTTTTTTATATTTTATTTTTAAATATTATATTTTTTTTTTATTATTATTATTATTATTATTATTATTATTATTATTATTATTATTATTATTAAGTTATTGCATGTATTATAATTGTTACATGAATTTTTATTATTATCTTTTAAAAATTATTAATATTATTATTGCAGTTACATCTGTTGTATTTCTTTTACCTTCCACCTTGAGATGGCCTATATAGCATGCTCGGCGTTAAAACAACAATAATAAACTATTTGTCTTATGACAACAACCACAATAATAATAATAATAATAATATAATAATAATAATAATAATAATAATAATAATAATAATAATAATAACATTTGTTTGTATGCTTTTTTTGAGAATAGGACATAGAAGCTGCGCATTTTGTCCCTTCACTCTAACATTCGCAGCTTCATCGCGTGAGCGGCGTTTTCCTTCAAACCTTGTGCTGTCGGTAGCGTTTTTACACGAGGTGATTCCTGCAGGAGTCACCTCGAGTATTGGTACTACCGACAGCCAATGGGTTAATCACTGTTTAATACGTTGCACTGACCCCAAGCCGGGGTGTGGCCATTTTGCGTGAGAGGACAAGGGGAGTCACTGACTTAACCTTTTTTCAGCCTGATACACTACTGCTTTGAAATTAATTGGACTATGATAGTTCAAGGGTGGTGCCAAAATAGCTTGGCGCCAGAGGCGCCAAGCTGTTCTGGCACCACCCTTGAACTAAAATAGTTGATCAATTTCTTAATATGTAATGTAGCCTTCATAGGACAATAAGCAGGTTTTTTTTTAAAATGTGCCACAGGATGTAATGGGTTAAGCGTACATGTTATGCCCGCATAGATCTTCCTGGAGAGTTACTTTAGCGTGTGTACACAGGAGCATAGAGGCTATACTTCTTCATATACCTTGGTATAACGCGTTTTAGGCCAGTAAGCGGAAGACCTTTTTCTTCACTTCTCACTGTTACTTGCTCAGAATCAGATCTCGAAATAATGTTGATGTTCAGTGTGCATGGAACTGGAAATAATTCTGACTCTGAAGTGATGTGAATAATAATGTTGACAGCGATAATGTTAAATATTGATGTAAATAGTTATTTATTAAATTATTATTGTTGATAAAGTGCATTGTATGTATACGTGCGCACGTGAAGTGTGTCAGCATGATGCCGTGCTAATTTTAAGTTTATTTTTTTCAGTATCTTAGCGTAAAAACTTTTGTTGTCACCAATTTAGACATGTTTTATGTGTGTCGGTATGGGAAGTCATTGTTTTTCGGTTCCAGCTTGCATGAATTGGATAGAGGATCAAGCTCACTGGTAGTGCATGACTGGCTTGGTCAAGTCTGTTATTCAAAACCACCTTTCAGAATACATGAATCTGACACCCCCCCCCCAGCCCCCACCCCCACCCCCACCCCGGGGGGGGGGGGGAGTCACTCCCCCAAAAAGTAAATTAAAAATAATAATAAATAAATAAATAAATAAATAAATAAATAAATAAATAAATAACATTTACAAGTGTCAATACTGACAACTTCGCAAAGATTTAAGCGTGTGTACATCTAGTGTTCAGCACGCACCTTTGGATGCGTCATTTAACGAACTGCAAAATGAATGGTATATAACTCACAAACATAAGATTCGCGTGCTTTAAATCTGCGTCTATTTTTTTTTTAATCAAAATATAATTATACATCTGTGTGTTGATGGAAAGATCTCGGCACGAAGCGCTTCAATCTGACATCTCGCCGCCGACAAAGAAATCGTGAGATCTATCTGGTTTTGCGGGGCTGATACCGTCACGAAGCGCTTTGTTTGTGACACGGAGAATTTTGATAAATCTTAGTGTCGGACAGATTCAGCTCAATACATATACCTTTAGACGAAATGTGTGCGGGTCTGTGAGTTTGGACTTTCCGCCTTCGGCCGTAAGGTCCAAAATGACAGACCCGCACACAAATGATATAAAACGAATAATTATTCTTCTCTCCCCCTCCCGCCACCCCCCCCCCCCGGGTCTGCCCTGGGGGACTTGGGTGGGGTTAACTACTTTTTAGTTCCCAGAGTCTTCCCTTCTATTCTGGGGCATGTGTCTACCCTTGGTCCATTCACCTGTATTTGCCTTTTTAAACTCTCCCTACTGTCTGCGCTGCCTGTAGTTCTTGATATTGGATGTGTGTTGCTAAATGGTCTTAGTTTTATTTAGGCCCAATGTCGTAGGTTTATTTAACGTATTAGACCGGCTGGCGAAGTACATTCAATATTCTGTTTAGTTTTTTTTTCACAAGCAGTGCCGGCACGTCCTGAGAAAGTCTTGTTGCTGTCGGGACGTTAAGCAATGTACAATCAATATCTCCCCCCCCCCCACTCCCCCTCCCCACCCCACCCCGCCCCCTCTTCTTTGTCTCATCGCAAATGGGACAATTTGCTTATCACGTTAAATTATCGCCCTTTGAAAAAAAAAAAAAAAAAAACTCGCTCTAGACATGCTACGTAAAAAGGCGTATTTTGGGAGACGTGTCTGGATGCGACGCGTCGCGAATGATTGAACATGTGTTATTTTTTCAGTCGTCTAAGAGATGTTTTGAATTGCAAGTGCGCGGTTATGGTACACAAGATTTCTTTTTCTCTCGTTTAAAAGAATGCCGATTACAAATGTTTGGTTTCGTTTATTGTTTCTATTATTATTATTATTATTATTATTATTATTATTATTATTATTATTATTATTATTGTGTTACACGTCTGTTATGACAATGATCGAAAGAGTTAATAAATTATGATGAACTTTTATTGTTGCTGTTGTTGTTACGGCTAGTGATATTCATCATCATCATCATCGTCATTCGTCTGTTATGAAAAGAATCAAATGGTGAATAAGCCATGTTGAACATAATTATCATTGGTTTTGGTGTACCGCTGCAAATATTATGTTTGTTTCTTGTTGTTTGTTCTTTTTTTTCTTTCGACTCTTGTTGATTGTAATTTGCGAGGGGTCAACTTTTACACATTGATAATCTCTTTCAATCTTCATTTCACATTGTATAAAATCTGGGAGTCAAGTCAAAACACGTTACGTGTACCTCCGGGGGCAATTCAAATTCAGACAGCACGTGATATGATGACGCAAATAAACACCTAACAGCACCCCCCTCCCATCCCCACCCCTCTCCCACCATGCCCCCTCCCCTCCCCACCCCAGAGTTGTCTGATCCAACCATCATTGTCTCTCTCTCTTGGCTGGACTTCGCGAACGAAGATTTTATAGGAGTTGCCCACGACGTCTGCAGGCTTGTTCGTGGCTGCGGAGGCCAATCCGGGACAGGCAGGTTCGACCGCAGTGGCTGCAGGGGAAGGTATGGCCAGAGTTCTGAGTTGCGGCATCTCTGTTCTTTCTCCTGAGCCGCTTGTCCTTAAGGCTAGCTCTGCGAGAGTCCTCAAAGGAGACAGCTGCCTTGTAAATAGTGGAGCGCCAGGTGTCACGGTCCGCAGCAAGCGAAGACCACTGGTGGTGGTCGATTTGGCAGGCACTAAGTGACTTCTTGAGACAGTCTTTGTATCTCTTCTTTGGTGCCCCTCTGTCACGGTGTCCAGTAGCAAGCTCGCCGAACAGGGTGATCTTTGGTAGGCGATGATCCTCCATCCTGGAGACATGCCCCGCCCAGCGGAGCTGTGTCCGCAGCAGCAAAGCCTCGATGCTCACGGTTTCAGCCTGTTCAAGGACCTCGACATTGGTGACATAGTCACTCCAGTGAATGCCCAGGATGGTACGCAGGCAGCGCTGGTGGAAGCGTTCGAGGAGTCGTAGTTGGCTGCGGTAGAGGGCCCAGGACTCGGAACCATACAGCAGGGTGGTGAGGACCACAGCTCTGTACACGCTGATCTTGGTGCCTGTTTTCAGCTGTTGATTGTGCCACACCCGCTTGAAAAGTCGCCCGAAAGCGCTGTTCGCTTTTGCCAGCCTGCTGTCAAGCTCCTTGTCCAGCTTGGCGTCCGACGTGATAATGCAGCCAAGGTAAGTAAACTGGTGCACTGACTTTAGTTCAGACTCGCCGATGGTGATGTGAGGAGGGCGATACACTGTCTTGGGTGCCGGCTGATGGAGGACCTCTGTCTTTTTCAGACTGACCTCGAGTCCAAAGAGCTGGGCAGCGTCTGCGAAGCAGGACGTGATGCGCTGCAGGGCTCTCTCTGTGTGTGCAACGAGGGCAGCATCATCAGCAAAAAGCAGCTCACGGATCAGTTGGTCTAGGGTTTTCGTGTGGGCCTGCAGTCGTCTGAGGTTGAACAGGCTGCCATCGAGACGATACCTGATGTACACTGCATCGTCATCATCGAGGTCCACTGTGGCCTGCTTCAACATCATGCTAAAAAAGATGGTGAAGAGGGTCGGTGCCAGCACGCAGCCCTGCTTTACGCCGTTGAGAATGGGGAATGGTTCTGAGAGGTCATTGTTGAGTCTGACCTGACCTTGCTGGTCCTCGTGTAGCTGGACAATCATGTTGAGGAACTTTGGGGGACAGCCAAGTCGCTCCAGGATCTGCCACATGCCTTGCCTGCTCACAGTGTCGAACGCTTTTGTTAGGTCGACAAACGTTACGTACAGCCCTTTGTTCTGCTCGCGGCACTTCTCCTGTAGCTGTCTCAGCACAAAGACCATATCGGTGGTGCTCCTGTTTGCTCTGAAGCCACACTGGCCCTCTGGGAGTTGGTCTTCAGCGATGGCAGGTACCAGCCGATTCAGGAGCAGCCTTGCAAGGATTTTCCCAGCAATGGACAGCAGTGTAATTCCCCGATAGTTGGAACAGTCAGACTTCTCACCTTTGTTCTTGTACAGGGTGATAACGACTGCATCACGGAGATCCTTTGGTAGTGTTCCTTCCTCCCAGCAGCAGAGAAAGAGGTCATGGAGCTTGTTGTGCAGTGCTGTGCCTCCATGTTTCCAGATCTCTGGCGGTATTCCATCAATGCCTGCTGCTTTGCCACTCTTGAGCTGGTGGATGGCTGTGAGGGTCTCTTCAGCGGTGGGCGGTTCGTCCAATTCAACTTTTACTGGGAGCTGTGGGATTTGTAGGACGACTGCTTCTTGAACAGTGCGCTCAGCGCTGAAGAGGCTCTGAAAGTATTCCGACCAGCGGTTCAAGATGGAGGTATTATCTGTGAGGAGTACCTGGCCATTCGCGCTTCGCAGGGGACTTTGTACCAGGTGCCTGGGGCCATACACTGCTTTCAATGCTTCGTAGAAGCCCCTGTAGTCACCATTGTCTGCGCAAAGCTGGGTCCTCTGTGCAAGTCTGGTCCACCACTCATTCTGGAGATCTCTGAGCTTGCGCTGGAGACTGCTGCAGACGAGGCGGAAGGCAGACTTCTTCACAGGGCAGGAAGGCTGGGCTAGGTGGGCCTGATGGGCGGCTCTTTTTTTTGCTAGGTGTTCCTGGATCTCTACATCGTTTTCGTCAAACCAGTCTTTATTCTTCTTTCTAGCGAAACCCAAGACTTCTGCAGAGGATTTTGCAATAGCAGTTTTCAGTTCTTCCCAAAGTGTTTCAGGGGAGGAGTCTGCTGGGTCCGCTGTGTCTTTGAGCCTGCGCTGTAAATCTGTCTGAAAGGCAGCTTTCACGTCGTCACGCTGAAGGCTCGCAACATCAAGCTTTTTCTTGGGGGGCCCCCATTTCTTGGGTTTTGGCTTGAAGTGGAGCCTGAGTTTGCAGCGGACAAGGCGGTGGTCAGTGTGGCACTCTGCGCTGGGCATCACTCTGGTGAGGAGGACGTCACTGCGGTCCCTCTGACGCACTAGGACATAGTCGATAAGGTGCCAGTGCTTGGAGCGAGGATGCATCCAGGTGGTCTTTCGACTGTCCTTTTGCTGAAAAGTAGTGTTGGTGATGACCAGTTGCTGCTCTGCACAGAACTCCAACAGTAGGCGGCCATTGTCATTGCAGTTCCCCACGCCATGCTTGCCGAGGACTCCTTTCCAGGCTTCAGAGTCCTGGCCCACTCTGGCGTTGAAGTCGCCAAGGATGATGACTTTGTCGTCTGCAGGGGTGCTCTGTATGAGGCTGCGCAGGTCAGTGTAAAACTTGTCCTTTTCAGCATGCTCTGCCAAGAGGGTTGGGGAGTACACACTGAGAAGGGTGACGTGTTGCTGGTGTCTCAGTGGGAGGCGCATGGACATGATGCGGTCTGAATGACCCGTTGGTAGGTTTTCCAGCTTAGTCGCAATGGAGGTCTTGACCATGAAACCCACGCCTGAGAGCCGTCTTTCTGATGCAGGCCTGCCTGACCAGTAGAGGGTGTACCCAGCGCCAAGTTCTTGGAGGCTGCCTTCGTCCGGAAGGCGTACTTCGCTGAGCGCGGCGATGTCAATGTTTAACCTCCGCAATTCATGGGCAATGAGGGCGGAGCGACGTTCGGGGCGTCCGCTGTCTGCTTTGTCGAGCATGGTTCGGATGTTCCAGCATGCTACGTTGAGTCCGGTCGTGGTCGTCATCAGAGTGGATCCGTTATTCTTTCTTGTTTTTTGACCGCATGAGAAGATGCCCGTTGACCGCGGCTAGCCAACTGGGGTTGCGAGGGGACGAGCTTTGGTTAGGCCACCTTTTCTAGGCCCCTCTCCGTGTGGAGCAAGCAGTGCTGTCCCTAGAGAAGGCTGCTTGGTCGTTCAGGGTGTGCCGAGTGATGTTGTCATCCCCAGGTCAACATCAGGCGACCAATATCCTGAACCGCCTGCATGCAGGTTTGAGACTGCGGCTTCCAGTGACATCTTTCACCTGCCGTTTCGCCCCTCGCCCATCGCTACAGGACTTGGAATGGTCAGTGTCATGGTCCGTGGACGTTTCCTAAAGCCTGCGCGGTGGAGCTTTTTGGTGGAGTGCAGTGTGCGCAGTACTGGCCCCACCCTTTAAACCCTTGGTTCATCTGCCATGGCCTAGCAAGCTGGGACGATGGCATCGAGGTCCTCGGGTCGTAGGTTTTATATCAGACTGTCCTTGTCCTAGTCTCTGGCTCAAAAGCCTTCCCCGGAGACACGGGGGCTTTGATGTCAGGGGTTTCCTCCCTTAGCCTTTCCGCAGCCAAGCGGCCAGGCCTGCAAGGCAGCAGGCGACTCGTGGAGGGCGGGGTCGTCTATGTCCCGTGCAGATGTGAACATCTGCCCACTGCCCAAACCATCATTGTGACGATGTGACAATTGTTGCAAAGCTCACAGACGCTCCATAACCCTTTGGCTGTCGGTAGCGGGTTTTGTCGCGATGATTCCTGCAGGAATAACACCAGCCTGACATCCTGCAGGAATAACACCAGCCTGACATCCTGCAGGAATAACACCAGCCTGACAACCTGCAGGAATAACACCAGCCTGACATCCTGCAGGAATAACACCAGCCTGACATCCTGCAAGATAACACCAGCCTGACATCCTGCAGTAATAACACCAGCCTGACATCCTACAAGAATCATCGCGACAAAAACCGCTACCGACAGCCAAAGGGTTAATTGCGGTCCACCCTGTCAAATGCTTTCTCGTAATCTACAAAGTTGACGTACAGCGAGGAGCTTCACTCCAGAGACTGTTCCACGATGATGCGGAGAGAGTCTGTACATGTGCTTACTGGTCTCTCAGTTGGGGGTCAACGGAGGTCTTCATTATCTCCAGGATGATCCTGTTGAAGACCTTTCCTGGTACTGACAGCAAGGTGATTCCTCTGTAGTTGGAGAATGCTGATTTAGGTGTTTCAAAATGACAAAAAAAACAACAACAAATAAGCAGAAGGGGCAAAAATCACATTTTCTTGGCGTGTTTTCGTTTTCATCACGCCTGACATTCTTGTACCGGAAATGAGGCTCAGTAAAGTAACTCTATATTACCCCACAGGCAGAATTTAGAAAAGTTATTCCGTTTCGACGGGAGCAAGGTGTTTCATAATAGGTACTGTTTCATAATAGAGGCTCCTCCCGTACAAAGGAGAAGAAGAGCAGAAATTTAACCCTTTGGGTGTCGGTAGCTGTTTTAGTCGCGATGATTCCTCTAGGAATCATCGCGACTAAAACCGCTAGCGACACCCAAAGGGTTAAGGTCATTTTACGACATTCAAACTTAACATAATTTAACTTGCGCCTTTTGTCCGGCATTATTGTAAGACACATTAAGAAGAGACATGTATAAAGAAGACACTGCCTACAATTAACCCTTTATTGCTCGAAGCATCGGGTCCTTTACCGTGTCAGTTCTGCCACATCAGATTACACTGAGATTCTTCAACAGGTTCACCTACATCTCCCCTCTCATTCATTCACCCCCCTACCCTCCCCCCCCCCTTCCACCCCCACAGCTACAAAATAAAAAATAAAAAATTATCCGTGACTGAAATCACTCACGCGCGGGCAAAATATATGTCACAAAGAGTACTTGCCGCAATATCGCACGCCCACGTGATTCTAATTTAAAGTGTATAATCGGCCTTTCAGGTGCAGAGTCAACGTAAGCTCACTCCACATTCGTCTTTTCCTGCGTTATTTCTTTCCATTTTCCTCTTCCTTTCTAACTGCGCCCCCCCCCCCCCACCCCCCACCCCCTCCCTCCTGCACACACACATACGCACACACACACACCGGCACACATAACCTCATCCTACCCACCCACCCACCCACCCACCCACCCCCGCCTCCCCCCCACCCCCACCGCCCCCACCTTCCACCCCCACAGCTACAAAATAAAAAATAAAAAATTATCCGTGACTTAAGTCAGTCACGCGCGGGCAAAATATGTCACACAGAGTACTTGCCGCAATATCGCACGCCCACGTGATTCTAATTTAAAGTGTATAATCGGCCTTTCAGGTGCAGAGTCAACGTAAGCTCACTCCACATTCGTCTTTTCCTGCGTTATTTCTTTCCATTTTCCTCTTCCTTCCTAACTGCCCCCCCCCCCCCCCACTCACACACACACACACACTCACACACACACAGACGCACACACACACACCGGCACACACAACCTAGGGTCTCTTTCTCTCTATCACAAACTGTTCTCTCTTTCCTTTCTTCTATGACTTTTGTCTGATTTTTTTCTTTCTGTATCAGGTGATCAAGTTTGAGTGTCGTAAAAACGATGGACTTTCCTCCTCTTTTTCTCCATCGGCCCGGCGTCGGGCCAACATCGACCGACGACGGCCCGATGATGGCCATTGCGCACTGGATTACACGCCCAGGCAAAAAAGACCGGCTTGCTCAAAATGGTATATCCGGGTTGAAAGGTCCTGGCAGATCAAAGCAGCACAGCTGCAGTGCGCCTGAATCGATCCGTTATCACCCCGGCGCTGCCGAAATCATATATGACGGGACTTTTAGGTATCTATCGGCCTGTTGTTTCCTACCGACCCGGAAAAGCGGTTCCAATGGGATTGTTGTCCTGATTGACGTCATCTAAGGGCCCGTAAGTTATAGGCACAACACCCCTCCTCCAACTTAGCTAAAGTCCCGTTTTAAGTCGTATTCCAAGATGGCTGCACCCTTACTGCTGGCTATTCATCGAGCACAATTGAGAAGGAGGGACCGCATTTTCAGGGATAGAACTAACCCTTTGGACCACTACGACGACGTAAAGCTGCACAAGAAGTTTAGATTTACGCGTCAATAGATTTTTGATATAATTGATGCGGTAAAAGACGAAGTGAATGTGGCGAATCGCAAAGGAGTGTTGAACGCATCCATGCAGGTAACTTTCGAAAATTTTGCAATCACATTGTTTTTTTTTTTTTACTTAACAGAAAATAACAGAAAAGGGAAATTTAACAGATGGATTGAAATCAAGTCTATAAGCTTTCGGCGGTTGCCGTCTTCGTTAATTATGGTATACGTAATCTTAAGAGGCACGTCAACATTGACTGAATGATAGTGATCATACTCATAAATAGTGCACTACTGCAAGTCATCACTCTCTCTCTCGTCTCATTTACTCACTGGAATCAAATACCGATAGGTGTGAGTAAAGTTGTATGTTAACATTAAATCAGCTCAAATGTTGGTCTTACTCAAATTAAATTTTAAGCTTGCTGTAATTAAAATCATAAACACAACAAAAAATTATCAAAGTATACTTTTAATTATTTAACAATACAAGACATATGAATTTTCGAGCTATGATCTTCTTCAGATAACAAACAAACAAACAAACATCAAAGGACACCAATGCAATGAACAGTACTTCCTTCAACACAAAATCGCCAGGAAGTCCTGTGTTGTTTTGTGTTGAAGGAAGTACTTACTATTCATTGCATTCGTGTCCATTGATGTTTGCTTCCCCCCAAAAAATAAGTCAAGGTCACTAGTCTATAAATAGTTGGGACTTTAGCTGCCGTCCCTGTAAATTCCTTCTGCGAGCCCGTCATGAATTCCATTTGCCTGGCGTTGTTTACGGGACCGTTCCTAAAAGGACGATTGGGTTTGTGGTCCTGTTAATGAAAAGTCCCGACATGATTTCGGCATGGACCATCCAACCAAACTTCTTACGCAGATCCTGAAAATGGCCTGGTAGAAAAGTCTTCCTTGAGGTAAGCCAGTTGTATCGGCGATTGTTAGCAGTCTTTAACCCCCTTAACTGCCGGGGCAAGGCGAACGCTACCCAGGTGCAAGAGACATAAATCCTCATGAGCCCCAGCAGTCGCTGGGGGCTCATGAGGATTTATGTCTCTTGTTAGTCCTATGTTCTTCCTGGCCGTGCATATTTGGTCCAAGCTACATTGTGTTGAATGACCCTCGACAGCGTGTAGTGTTTTCAGTCGCGCGATTCACGATCACTGGCAGCGAACGGGTTAAATTCACCGTAACCAAACAACACAGTTATCTCTTTCAGTTGAGCCTGGGAGTGAGAGGTATAGTTGAAAAGCCCTCAGGCATGATTGTCAAGGTTTGTATGTTTAGTGGGTCGCCGAGACATTGTCTTCCTTGCCCTCACATCAACTGACTAAAACGAAGAAAGGTTAAACTGAAGTTAAATTTATGGCCGTAGGTAAACGTTACACAACATAATATAATGCATGTATACTCAGACGGTGTGGCGGAAGGTCGAGAAATGTCCTTTTTTGTGATCACACTGGTTGTCTCGCACGATTCGCTACCGCTGTCAGCGGTAGCGAATCGTGGGAGGCACCCAGTGTGTATCGTGATGTGCATATATGACTTTACAGTATAAACCTGTTCAGGAAGTTGCTGATACGCATGCTGAATAACCCATTTCTAGAGAATAATCTTTATGCTCGGGTACCGTTCGCCACTCAGACGGCTGATTCTTGTTTTAATTTAATCCGTTCAGTGCCGACAAAATGTGAACACCACCCAACTGCAAGAGGTATAGATCCTCGTGAGCCCCCGCAGTTGCAGGGGCTCACGAGGATCTATGCCTCTTGCTGACACTACCTTGAATCCCTGTCCCTGGACATCTAGGATTTTGGGGTCTTGAATTAACGAAGATTGCAGAAACACAGCCTGCGTCAGTTAGCACTGAATGGGTTAAGCCATTTGAAACCCTAAGCCATTTGAACCCTAAGCCATTTGAACCCTAAGCCATTTAATCCTGACTCACTACAAGGAGATGTGGATCGACCACGACAGTTCATGGGGGTGTAAGAATTATTTTGGCACCACTCTTGAACTATCATGTTCGATCTATCTCCTAAACCGGACAACTGCCAAATTTGGGAATGTCGCCCTCAGGGCTCAATGCCGTGTTAACTGAAACACTGTGTAGTGCGCAATGCATGCAGGGTATTTATTGGCTTATTTTACACAGTGACGTAGAGAAGTTGAAAGTCTCAGTTTTGCACCTGATCGCACTACAATCACAAGTGAGTCAATCAATCAATCAATCGATCGATCATCAATCAATCAATCAATCAATCAATCAATCTATCTATCAATCAATCATTCAATTAATCAATCAACCAATCAATCAATCAATCAATCAATCATTCAAGTTGTAGAGGGTGTAAGTGGAATGTAAGACGTTAATGTGTTCGCTGACAATGTCATTAATAACGCTCTTTAAGTTTTCATGATGTTTTAATAATTGTATTAGTTTAGAATTTTAATAGGTCTTAATCTTAGTCTTAATCTTGGTATTTTCAGTCTTACAGATTTCGCATATTAATATCAGGTACAACTGGGATATTAGAATGTCCTGATATTAATTAATGTTTATTGAATGACTTTTATTTGATTGTTCCCCCCGTCCACACAAATGTAATTGCCCTTTAAGGGATAAATAAAAGTTGTTTTTTGAATTTGAATTTGAATCAATCAATCGATCGATCCATCAGTGCATCCAATACATTCACGAAATCATGTGAATGTCTACACTTTATTCAGAGCATGTGAGATGCCACACAAATTCGTCAGTGTATTGTCACTTTCACAATCCACGCGGTGAGCAAGCACACGTAACATATCCAGTGCGCAAAGGCCATCGAGACAACGTCGTCCCGATGGCCTTTTGCGCATTGGGTAGGTAGTTCTACTGCCCCTTGAGCGCATTTTATACATTGAAACTCACGTTCGTCAGTGTCAGCCATTTTGCCCAGCATTATTGTAAGACGTACTGAGAACATTTATAAAGAAGATATTGTGACCTGTTAACCACTTTATCGCCTTTATACCACCTTTCACTGTCGATTGACACACACAGTGTTTTGCAAATTCGACGTCAAGGATTCCTAGCCATTAAAGGATCTTCGATACCAAGTGGTTTCAGCAAGAGGCATAGATCCTCATGAGCCCCCGCAACTGCGGGGGCTCATGAGGGTCTATACCTCTTGCAGTTGGGTTGTGTTCAGTTTTAAGGTGTTAGCTTTCCCGTATGTTTAAAACCTGCGTGCATGAAACTGGTAAACAGTGGAAGCACAAATCAAAAGATGAAATTTTGTCCATTCGTACTTTTTTACAATTTTACGTGTTGCGTCTATTTCTCGTTCTAATGTATGTCTGTGAAAAATACTGATTGTACGACATTGTCACCCCTTAAGCCAAAGGATAAGACTAATGACGACGACGACGCCGAACATTTGCGTCAATTTTTTTTTAGGGGAGGGGGGGGGGTATTTTGTGTATGTCTGTGAAAAATAGTGATTAAACAACAATGTCACAAATAAAGTAGAAGGATAAGACGAAGACGACGACGCCGATTGCCGCGTCAATTTTTTTAATTTAATTTAATTTTTTTAAAATTTATATTTATTTATTTATTTATTTTATTTTATTTATTTTATTTTATTTATTTTATTTTATTTATTTATTTATTTATTTTATTTATTTTATTTTTTTTATTTTTATTTTTTTATTTTATTTTATTATTATTATTTATTTATTTATTTTTTTTTTTTTTTGGGGGGGGGGGGAGGTTACTTTGTGTATGTCTGTGAAAAATAGTGGTTGAACAAAAATGTCACCCCTTAAGCCGAGGGATAAGACTAAAGACGACGCCGCCG
Organism: Semisulcospira habei; assembly: GCA_036245525.1. NCBI lineage: Eukaryota > Metazoa > Mollusca > Gastropoda > Semisulcospiridae > Semisulcospira > Semisulcospira habei. The sequence goes on from BTPG01000004.1 coordinate 106,499,833, forward strand.
AACATTTGCGTCAATCTTTTTTTTTTTTTTTTTAATTTATTTTATTTTTTTAAGGGAGGATTTACTTTTTGTGCACGATAAAGGCAGTTCGTCTTAGTCGCTCGCCCGCTTCAGGAAGTAACGCTTGAGGCGACGCTAGAACTGACTGCGCCTGTCAATGCCCGTAGTGCTGTTCTGTGATTTTGGACCTTAATGTCTAGGGCTGCGAGCTTCAAAGTCACAGACAAGCACACACTCGCCGTGAGCGTGATTTTTTTCCTTGCCCCACCCAGCACATGTTCGCACTAGCTTGAACGGCCTGTCTCGGACACGTAGGCCTAGTCATTCAGTCCCACTGCCGTATTTCCCAAATTTTGGAAGCGTCATCTAACGCCTATGCACCAGTTGCAGGAGATGGATGAACCATGGTAATTCAGGCGCCAAGCTAATCTGGCACTACCCTTGAATTATCATGGTCGACCCATCAAATGCTGTAGGGCGTCGAGACTGAATGAGTTAAGCCCCTCTGTATATGACGAAAATAGCGTTTCTCAAAGAAACGGGAATATCGCATAGCTACACGGTATACTGCCGGTTTTTCACCCATCTTGTTCCGACGCACTACAGCAAGGGCTGCATCGACCATGACAATTCAAGGGTAGTGCCAGATTAGCTTGGCGCCTGATGGCGCCAAGCTAATCTGGCACTATCCTTGAATTATCATTGTCGATCCATCTTCTGCAACTGGTACTTAGTTGTTCTCCAGCGTTAATAACTGATCCTGATGACTGGTATGAACAGAGTGGTTAATGCCTCCGAAAATTTTAGAAATGCTGCCCTTATGTTAAAGAGGTTCAAGCGATCTGCTAGAGTGCGGGCTTCATTGTTCAAATACATTTTCAACAGGTCACCAGTGTTGTCTTGTCGCAAAGAAGACTTTTCTACCCTTCCTTTTACAGTCTATGTCAGTAAGCACGCGTAACAGATATTTGTTTGTTTGTTTGCTTGCTTGTTTGTTTGTCTGTTTATCTGTTTGTTTGTTTTGTTTGTTTGTTTGCGTGTGTGCTTGTTTGTTTGTTTGTTATATTTTGTTATTTTGTTGTTCTTGTTGTTTTTTGTTTGTGTTTTGTGTGTTTGTTTTGTTTGTTTGTTTGTTTGTGTTTTATTGTTGTTTGTTTGTGTGTTTGTTTGTTGTTGTTTTGGATTTTATTTGGAGGGTGTTTAGTGTCTTGTGCGCATCGGTGGAACTCGGTATGCAAAAGAGACAACAGCAAAAAGTATTTTACTTTACGACATCCAAACATCACATGTCCAGTTAGCGCTTTCGTTGTGCAGTGTTACTGTATTCATACTAAGAACATTCATAAAGGAGATATTGAGTCCATTTACACTTCGCAACCCGAGCTCAACCCGACTTGAGCTCAACCCAGGCTGAACTCTGGTTGATGCATTTACACTTGCTTTTGGAACCGGGTTTGACCGGCCCACTTGACTGACCTGACCAAACATTTTAGGAATGCATCATGGCGGCCTCCGTTTGATAATTCTTTATAAGAAAAAGTGATCTCCGGCTCAAATCTGTAATAGACAAATTGGTTAAAAAAACAAAATTAATAGATCCTCATAGACAAAGAGTCCCCAGGCATGGACTCGCGGGGGCTCTTGAGGATCTATACTTATTGCAGTTGGGTGTGATGCTAGTTAAACTTTTCTCGGCAGTGAAAGGTTAATTTAACCCCTTCCTTGCCAGTGGACGTTATTTTGTCTCTGAAATCGTTGTTTATTAGTTACCAACAGTCACAATCGTCCTAGGACCATGGATACAGACTCGTCTCAGCAAGAGGCATAGATCCTCACGAGCCCCCGCAGTCGCGGGGGCTCATGAGGATCTACGCCTCTTGCAGTTGGATCGCCTTCACTTTTCCTCTTGAGTGAAAGGGTTAAATACTAGAAACTTTGTCCTGGGACTTACGGTAAAAAAAAAAAAAAAACTGGCAAATTTCGGTGACGCATATATGTTCTTACAAACAAAGACCGCGCATTATAATTACGAGTTTATTCGGGCTTTGTCAATACTGCGCACTGATTGCGAGGGATGTGTCAACCAGGATAGTCAATAGCCTAAGTAGTGCCTGATGGTCTACGATCATCGCAGTCGAGTCCCGACGCCGTGCTTTGATTATCATAATCCACGTGAGTCGTTGATGAGTTTGTTTACCCCCCCCCCCCCCCCCCCCCCCCCCGACCCAATTTACCCTCGTAAACAAAGAAGAATAGTATACCAGTTTGATCGATCACGTCAAGCTGTTACCACTATCAGGGCTCGCAATACTAACCAAACCTGATGGCTCATGTGAACAGAGCGGTTAAACCCTTCACTGCCAGTGGACGCAGATTGTCTTTTTGAAATAGATCCCCAGTCTTTAAAGGAACATGTATGGCAAGAGATTTCAGCAAGAGGCATAGATCCTCATTAGCCCCTGCAACTGCGGGGGCTCATGAGGATCTATGCCTCTTGCAGTTGGGTTGTGTTTACTTTTATCTCGGCAGTGAGCGGGTTAAACCCTTTAATTGCAGAGACTAAGTTTCTGAAACAGCAAGAGGTATGGCTGCTCATGAGCCCCTTTTTCGATTTTTCGGCCAGTGGTAGAAGGTCCTCACACGCTTATCGCCTAACACTTCCAAATCAAATACTCCTCTGCTACCCCCCCCCCCCCCCTCCGCCTACCTCCCTACCTCCCTCGCCACCCCCCCCCCCTCCTCGCCATCCTCCCCCCACCCCCCTCCTTCGCCTCAAGAAAGGTCCCTTGCCAGTGTCATTTGCCTGTCAGCCGATACGGCTTGTGTACGAAATTGTGAACGATGAAAACACAACATACTCCTTTAATTAACATACACTACACGTAATGATGAGGTCAAAAAAAATTTACGCTGTACAACCAGGCTTCCATCCACACGCCCCCAGGCCATACATACTGATCTGGTACAAGCGAGATAACTCCTCCGTTGTAAAGAGGATACTATTTGCTTTGGGCTCGGCTATTAAAAGACAGTTACTAGCCAAGTCAGAGCGGAATCTTACAGGAGAGGACTGAGGTGGAAAATGAAGAGGGGGGGGGGGGGGGGGAGGTTGGGGGGGGGGGGCGGTGACGCGCGAAATACTTGTAAAAGATTCAATAATGCAAATATATCATGTGATGGGTGTCAAATTAACCCTTTGGGTGTTAGTAGCGGTTTTAGTAGCGATAATTCCTGCCATCTCCCCCCCCACCACCACCACCACCACTCACCCCATTTTGGAAAGTTTGGGCATGCCCCCTTCTGACTGTGAGACCACGACCTTCCTCCCCCAATCTCTCCCTCCCTCACTCCCCACCCCCAACCTACCCACCCAATATTTTGTATGCTATATCATTCATTTTTCCTTTTGGAGAGTGTGCAAATCCCTACCTGGGAGAGTGAATATCCCTAGTGGAAAGGTCCTGTCCCAGTGTGCAAAGGCCATCATGCCGACGCCGACCGCCGTTGACCCGTGCACGACGTCGGACCGATGGCTTTTTGCGCATCGGGTGTCACGCCTCCACCAGTCCTGTCACTGACACCTACAAGACATTTTCTTTCAAGATATACTACGCATTTGTTCGTGTCAAAATTGACCTGATTCTGAGTCAAGACACCTATTCATACCTGTATTTAGAAGACTATTCAAAACGAGGTTTTCAGATTCTTTTGTCCATTAGTACAGCCCAACGCGCCACATCGTACGTATCTTCGATAAACCCGAAGGCTAAAACAAGAAGGCACGAATTTCCATTTCACAATTCACTGTTTTTATCAAACACCAGATGACATACTGGTTAGTCGGTTTGAGCTTCGCTGTCAATTTTAACGTTGCGGATATGAACATGGTCTAGGATAATACTCCAACTTGTCCCGAGTTTGTCAGCCACCCGAAAAGTTCATGCCGGTGACCCGCTCTACTTAGTTCGGGTTAGCGAACACGCGCTATTTTGGCCCGAGTCACTTTTTGGCCCCTGAGTGATCAGTTTAACTCCTTCTACCCCAGACACGCCACAGCAAGATAATCATCGACCATGATAGTTCAAGGGTGATGCCAGAATAGCTTGGCGCCTGTGGGCGCCAAGCTATTCTGGCATCACCCTTGAACTATCATGGTCGATCTGTATCCTGCACTAGAGTGCAGTCTTCAGAGGACAACGGCAAAATTTGGGGATTTTGGTGTTGGGGTAGAATGAGTTAATTAACCCGTTCCCTGCCGCTGGACGTAGGTTGTGTTTCTGAAATCTTTGTTAACTCAACGACTGAAACCCCCCGACTGTCCAAGGTACATGGATCCTCATGAGCCTGTGCCGAGAAGATGTGAACACCGCCCAACTGCAGTTGCGGGGGCCTCTTGCCGACACCACACTGAATCCATGTTCCTGGGACAGCGCTAGAGTGTTTTAGTGTTGACTTAACCCATTCAGCCCTGACCCACTACAGCAGGAGATCGGTCGACCATGATAATTCAAGGGTAGTGCCAGATTAGCTGGCGCCTGTCGGCGCCAAGCCGCTAATCTGGCACTGCCCTTGAATTATCATGGTCGATCCATCTCATGCAACAGGTGCATAGTCGTTAGATGACGCCTCCAAAATTTGGGAAATACGTTGTTCGGGCTGAATGAGTTAACGAAGATTACAGAAACACAGCCTGCGTCAGCTGGCACCGAAAGGGTTAAAAGCACGCTAGATTTAAATAACGGGGGGATGGTTGGGGGGGTGGGGGGGGGGGGCTCAATTCTGCTGCGAAGCCGAGGGGGTGGAGATGGGGTGGAGGTGTCCAGTTTATGTGTTGTACTGATCCTGTATAATTATGTTAGTATCTGTGTTATCACAAGTCGTATCATTATCAAGAATCAAGACTTTATTGTCTGTTTTAAAACAGAACAGAAAATCGTCTTTAGGTTCCATGCGCTCTCCAAGTCCGCAAAGGCCATCAGGCCGCCGTTGGACCGCGCACGGACGAGCGCGGGTCAACGGCGGCCGACGGCCGCCAGATGGCCTTTTGCGCATCGGGCTGCCATCTCGGCAATGCAGGTAAAAGTCCATTTTAAAAAATGTACCCTGTACTATGTGTTGAGTGCTTACGTATAGTAGATTACTAGACTTACGGCTGACTTGTATTAAATACCACAAATAATGAATAAAAGGGGGCGGGGGGCGGGGGGCGGGGGGCAGGGGGGGGAGGGGAGGGGGGCAAGTGTGTCAGGGCAATGTACGTCACATAGTCTCCATTACAGGTTGCCTTAAAGGTTAGTAGGACCATCCTGTTGGCAAGCGGTATCACTTTCAAATCGTCATAAGGCGATCACCGACCTTGAACAGTTTTCGAGACGGCATGCGCATAAAACTTGATAGCGTTACGTATCCATGCCTCCGGGCTATCCGAGCATATAAAAAAGATGCGTAAGTGTAACGCCTTCAAATTTATATGCACAGAAAGAGACAAGATCATTTCATCTTTTTTGACATGTCACCACGTCCTGAGGATTAACGCTTGCAACGCTAGACTGAGCCGAGTTACGTGCAATCGATCCTCTGCTAAGACATAAGTGAAGTTTCGTTTACAACGAACGACTCCCTGTTACGACGAAAGACAGCGAAATCACTGTTAACACATTCGAGACGCGCCGCATCCGGATACGCGGCTTCAAGCCGCGTATCCGGATGCGGCACGTCTCGAATGACTTGACCAAAACGACTCCCAACAACGAACGAGATCAAAATCAGGAAGGATAACCAGCTTGGATTTAAGTATAGATAATGCTCCAAACATCGTCAAGAGGCATAAATCGTCATCAGCCCGGAGGGCGTATGAGGATCTGTGCCTCTTGGAGATAACAGTAACTTAATAACAGCATTATATAGTGCTATCAAGTTAATCACGTTGGTTCTAAGCGCTTAAAAACACATAGACACAGAAACGAGACGCCAAAACACAACTCTAAAGGGCTAAGGGGGAACATATAATATAATACGAAAGAAAGTCATGACGAAGAACAACTAAAGACTATTGTCAGCTAATGTTGAAAAAAAAAATGCAGCTTTCAAACACAGAAGACTAGACAGACGCGTGGTGACCTTTAGGGTCAAGGTACGTTTTAAGATCATTGCTCCTAAATGCCGGGAGAGATGGAGACTGCCATCACGGAGACAGATCCCAATGCGCAAAAGGCCATCTGGTGAACGTCGATCGCCGTTGACCCGCGCACCGCCAACGGCAGCCGACGTCCGCCCCATGGTCCTTTGCGCACTGGGAGGCTTGGAGTGTCAGTTGTCTATGCTTCTGGCGGATGCTGGTTATCCCGCCACAACTTCCCTCTTGCTCCTTGCGTAATGGCGTAAATGTAACCTATAGACGAGAGCCCAGTGCACAAAAGTTCATCGGGCCGAAGTTGGCCGCCGTTGGCCCGCGCACGGACGTGCGCGGGCCAACGGCAGCCAACTTTGACCCAATGAACTTTTGCGCACTGTGGGGATAACGCCATGCTCGTGACCCCTTTCAATGTTTCCTTTTCTACGCCGTGTGACTGAGATGGCCGTAGTCGCCTACTCGGCGTTAAACCCTAAGAACCAACTAACTAATTAGCTTTCTTTCCTTGCCAAGACCCGATACTTCCTTGTGATCTGACCATCGTCCATAACCTCGTCGTATTATCTTTTAATTTTTGGAGAGAAAAAAATAATGCCATGAGTTTAACATTCTCCCGGTTCTCAATGTTTCTCGGTGTCTCCAGGTAAATGCGTTGAGTGCTAACTTTTGCCCATAAAAAGGATGCTTGATGTTTATGATGATGATAATGTCCACTTGTATTACGCATCTACTCCATTCTAGCAGCATGCTCATGGCGCAAAAAAAAAAAAATAATAAAAAAGAAAAAAGAAAAATTGCGCCGTACCTAGGAAATGTCGCACTGAGTGGTAAATTGTGCCCCAAACGTGTTCTCAATATTTTTTCCAACCTCAGCTAAGATTTTCCTACCCATCTTTTCACAAGCCGTATGAGAGGTGTCCTAACTGACTTTTTGTCCATCGGGGAACTCTGGCTCCTACCGGCTCAGCAAAGGAGAAGAAGAGACAGAGAGAGAGAGAGAGAGAGAGAGAGAGAGAGAGAGAGAGAGAGGGAGAGAGAGAGACATAGAGAGAGAGAGAGAGAGAGAGAGAGAGAGAGAGAGAGAGAGAGAGAGAGAGAGACAGAGAGAGAGAGAGAGAGAGAGAGAGAGAAGAAGAAGAAGAAAAAAGACCCTCTTTAATTTACGACATCCAAAGTTAGGTTAATCGTTTTCTGTGCAGTTCTGTGACAACATACAACAAAAACTATTTACAAATGGGATATTATGAACCATTATAGCCTTTATTGCCTGTTTATTACATATGTCTCATTAACATATTCGGGACGTGCCACATCCGAATGAGTTAAGTTCCGAATGAGTTATCTTCCTCTGTTGCCCTGTAGCTGTATATAATGCTGTCACGCCACGTTCCAAGTGTTTCGCTGTTAAAAGCAGTTTAACCCTTCACTGTTAAAAGCAGGTTAACCTCTTCATTGTTAAAAACAGGTTAACCTCTTCACTGTTAAAAGCAGGTTAACCATTCACTGTTAAAAGCAGTTTAACCCCTTGACTGCCAGTGATCACAAATTGTGGTTCTGACGTCTTGCTCAGTTCAGCGCCAAAGAGGCACAGCCATGCAGGAAACATGAATACACAGTGGCATCATCAAGAGGCATGGATCCTCATCAGCCTCCCCGCAACTTCAATTCAAGCACTAAACCTGAGCCAGCGTGGTCGATCTTGTGACGTTGTCGCAGGAAGGCAAAGGTTAACCCTTTGGCTGTCGGTAGCGGTTTTTTGTCGAGGTGATTCCTGCAGGACTGAATCACCTAGACAAAAAAAAACCTCTACGGACAGACAAAGGTTTAACGCGCATAAAAAGGGGTGAGAAGCCGGAAGATGTAAATCTTCATGTGTCATTAAATTGTCATCACCGTGACGTGCCACTCAAAGAAATGAAGAAATCAGTTTATGCACGAACGTTTTCTGCCCCCTAAGCTTTGCGTCATCACAGATCAAAATTAGATAAGAACAAATGCGAGTAACATAAATGATGTAAGTCTATGAATTATGCTTGCTGGACACTCCTTTTCTCTACCGGCAGCAATGCATGACACTTTCGCATCGTCTGGTGACATGAGTTTATTTCTAAATCAGAATCAGGTCAGAGACAGAAGACTGAGTCCCTTTATAGTAAGGAATAAAGGGAACATTTCATCGGATAGCCCGAAACACTGCGGCATGCGTCCTCGAAGCAGTCGAGCTGTTAATACCCGATCAATACGGCCTCAAACAGTGAATGAGGCAACTCATTGCGAGCAAGATGCAGATATACTGACGAGCAAAAGAAATGCGACATTTTTGGAGTCATCGGAAACGCTTTAAAAATCGAATATCGCATTTCAAAAATGTCGCATTTCTTTTGCTCGTCAGTATATTCTTATTAGCCCCGGCTGCACGGCTTTTGAGAATATAGTTACGCCTCATGCAGACTAAGTGGAAAGGGGGAATCCACGGAATGTTTCAACTTTTAAGTCCGTGCCAAAACATGACCTACTTCTGAGTGAGTGATACTGTTTTCCAGCAGGAGGCCGATCCAGTGGATCGGTCTCCTTCTCCTGGAAAACAGTAACAAAGGTAGTCCCTAAATCAGACGCAGGTCATTAATTTGACTTCAAACATTCCATGGATTCATCCGCGTTAACAGCTAAAGGTAGTGCCACATTATCTCGGCGCCTCGCCAAGCTAATCGAATCACGCAATACTCTTTAGCTGTGGAAGTGAATGGGTCTAGTCTCACGCGGTAGGTTTGAGAAGTGGAAGACATCAGCTCACAATTACATGTTTATTAGGTGCTTCATCAAAATGTTTATTGCGAACGCCTCAAGAGGGGAGCGTGCGGACGGGATGAGCCGAAAAAGCATAAACCTATCCAGAATGCACTTTTAACTGAGTATATATATGGCTTCGATATATCTCTTGGGGGTAGCGCGCAGACAAGCCAATGAACGATTAATGGGCAGACAACCAGAGGAAAAACCCACATGTATTATAACGCTTTAGTGAGAGACCCGCCCCCCCCCCCCCCCCCAAAAAAAAAAAAAAATAAATAAATAAATAAATAATTAAATAAATAAATAAAATAAAAATAAAAAAATAATAAATAAAATTTAAAAAAAAATCATGAAACAAAAAAATAAATGAAATCGTTTTGTTTGCTTCTTTGTTTGGTTGTTGGTTTTTGGTGGGTTGGCTGGTTGTACGGTTTGTTCGTTTGTTTGTTCGTATGGGTTGGTTGGGTTTTTTTTTTTCTTTATAATTACTATTATTGTTATTATCTACTATGAATTGCTGGGTTGCACAGCTGGTACAAATGGGGGCATATCGCATATTAGAGCCTTCAGTCATGGAATACAAATCTGCAGAATGGGTGTGAAGATGGATTAGATCTAGCGATGGATTAGATCTAGCGATAGATTAGATCTAGTGATGGATTAGATCTAGCGCAAGGGAGAACAAATACGTGCAGAAATCACGGCAAAGGTTCTTATCACCTAACTGATTTCCGTCAGAGCTTTTCGCCATAGTTAGTTAACCCCTTTATCCTCGAAGTACTACAGCAGGCGATATATCGACCGTGATAAGTCAAGGGTAGTGCCAGATTAGCTTGGCGCCTTCAGGCGCCAAGCTATTCTGGCACTGCCCTTGAATTATCACGGTCGATCTATCTCCTGCAGCTGGTACATAATCGTTCTGGGAAATGCAGCCTAGGGCCATGGGTTAAGTTATTACCAGTAGTGGTGTTAACTCAATTCAACAGAAAATTAAAATAAATACAGCATTGCTGTTTTCATCATTCATGTTATTTTGTGAAAGAAACACTGAACAAAACACTGACAAACACAGAAAACAAAATGACAATGTGTAACTGCATAATATACATGTAACTGCAGCAACAAGAACAAAAATCGATATGACTAATTACCATAATACCCTCTATCAATGTTTCGTGTATGAAATTAAAATTTACAATTTTGTTAATAGGCTATGAAAACTTGTTAGTAGGGGTATGAAAAGCCTTTGCTGTCAAAGGGTATGCAACCCTGTATTTGTATGTATATATGTATAATAATAATAATCGTCATCACCATCATCATCATCATCATCATCAGCAGCAGCAGCAGCAGTTTATGTCACCTTTTGCAGGTCATCTGGCCCATATGAACAAAGAGTACAATTTACAAACAGAAAATGCAGGAAGGTGGTTGTAAAAGAATTACATAACATTCTATTTCCATCAATAGTTGCCGCCGCTTTCCCCCCCCCCCCCCACCCCCACCTCCACCACTCCTCCCCACCCCACCCCCTCCTAACAAAAGATGTGGTGGTGGTGGTAATTGCGTGCGTGCATCATTGTGTGTGTGTGTGTGTGCGTGCGTGCGTGCGTGCGTGTGTGTGTTTGTGTGTGTGTGTGTGTGTGTGTGCGTGCGTGTGCGTGCGTGCGTGCGCGCGCGCACGTGCTAGCGTGTGTGCGTGTGTGAGTGAGTGAGTGAGTGAATGAGTGCGTGAGATATGCATGTGTGAGCACGTGACTGTATTTATGTGCACACACGTGAAAATGAGCATAGATCTAGAGAAACAAATTTCACGTTACGTCATTCTGTATTTATGACGTAGTTAGTGTGAACTTTTCACATCACAATGTTCTTCTTGTCTGGGTCCAGGCCCAACGCCATGAAATCTTGGAAACTCCAGGAATAAAACCAACTCTGCTTGAAACATAGGATAAAACGGGACATAATGCTTTGCTGGCAAGAACAGTAACGTACAGACATTTTTTTTCATTTCGAAGAATTTCAATGGGCAGTGTGCAGAGTTGCTGTGTTTACTGTAAAAGAGTTATCGCCGACGAGGGAGCATGGACCTTTTGAACCGAAAAAGTTTTTATTCCGACATGGACTTTCTACGTTTCGTTTGCTCGGGCAGGAATAGGCTTGTTTACACGTAATACGGTTGTTTTTTTTAAACGACAGAAAAGACTTCTTACAAAAGATAGCAAGAAAGGAAGCTTAATATTCAAGAATATTGTTGTTGTTTTACGTGTTAATGTATCATCTGACTGGAAAAACTCTGATAACTTGACGAATTACGACTGGTGTTTTTTTTTTTTTTTTTCAAACTTAAAAAACAACAACAACAAAAACAAAACAATCAAACTTCATCTAAAGACCTCAGCAAGTCTGCATTGAGGTGAGTCAAAATGGGGGGCTCCTGCTGCACGCTCGCCCAGCAGGGTCGATCCAGCCTCAGCGCCGCGGCGGCGTTTTTAAACCTGCTGATCGGCTTCTCCGGCCAAGGCCTGGTGGTGGGGGCTCTCTACATCAAATTCGTGGTGGAGACCAGAGTAGCGGTTGTGCTGAGCAACCACTCCGGGGCCCTGCCCTACTTTCTGCTGGCCGTGGGCTGCCTGCTTTTTATCGTGCAGCTGGCCGCCACCAAGGTCAGAAACCTCACCGGGGACGGGTGGTGTGTTTGGTTTCAGTGTCTGGCTGTTTGTCTGGTTGGCTGGTCGATCGGTCGGGTCGATCAGTGGCATCTATGTCGGCGTCACACTACACGGAAATGATCCCTGCACCAGATCAAGCCGGGGTCGCTTCGGCCTACTATGCATATCGACCCTGTTGTTGTTGTTGTTGTTGTTGTTGTTGTTGTTGTTGTTGTTGTTGTTGCTGCTGCTGCTGTTGTTTGTTTGTTTGATGTTTGTTTGTTTGGTTGTTGTTGGGTTGTGTTGGTTTTGTTTGTTTGTTTGTTTGTTTGTTTGTTTGCTGATGCTTTTTTGTTGTTGTTTTTGTGGGGTAGTGGTGGTGGGGGTGGGGGTGGAGGCGTCAGATAGATAGATAGATAGATAGATAGATAGATAGATAGATAGATAGATAGATAGATAGATAGATAGATAGATAGATAGATAGATAGATAGATAGATAGATAGATAACTAATGGTCAAAACTTAAGGGCTACCCCACTTTTTGTGTCATTGTTTATCGTCGCAAGTACGCTAATAAAATACAATGTTCGTTCGATCCAAATGGGTTAAAAGTTGACCTTAGACAGTCCACTGTACAGGGAACAATACACAACAATTCATCAATTTCCACGAACGTGTCAAATGCACGTGAAACATCGTCAGTTTTTGTGAAAAGCTGTGCGATATTGGATAGCATCCCAAAGGCAGGCAGGTGGAAAAACTCGGTAAAGTCGTGATGCAGGTGCTAAAGGGGGCAGTCGTGAACACTGAGCACTTTTGTTTCGCTACAAATACCGGTATAGTAGGGTCTTAATTGTCACTTTCCTAACCATGCCACCACGACGAAGCCTCAGTAACGCCAGTAGATCAAGGCCGGGCACTAGCATGGCTGCAGGATGGAATTTCCGAACGAGAATTTGGGAGACGTCTTGGGATGTCCCATTCAGTGATCCAGAGGCTGCTGACACGATTCCAAGAAACTGGAAGGGCAGAACGACAACCCTGCTCAGGACTACGCCCGCGCTGCACCAGCAGAAGGGAGGACAGATACCTCTGTGTGGCGGCTCTGTGCTACCGAACTGTCACGTCAACCACTCTGCGACGTCAACTGATGCAAGCTGCAAACGTTAACGTCAGCAGAAGCACAGTCTGCGGACGTCTGCGCGAAATTAGCCCGGCTTCATGCAGAGCAGCAGTGAGAATACCCCTCACTCCAGCTCATCGCAGAGCCCGGGTTGCCTGGTGTCGTCAACATGTGAGGTGGAACAGACTGCAGTGGACTCAGGTTCCCTGTATCCTTCAACGACGGCAGGGTGAGGGTCTGGACGCAGACGCCAGGGCGAGCGATTCACGGATGGATGCGTCCAAGAGGTGGGTCGCTACGGAGGAGGCTCAGTCATGGTCTGGGCAGGCTTCAGCAAGGAAGGCAGGACCCCCCTCCACGTCATCCAAGGCACCCTGACTGGACTGCTCTATCGGGACGAGACTGCGCAGCCCCTCATCCAGCCAGCTCTCCAAGCCATAGGCGACAATGCTGTTCTGTAGGACGAAAACGCTCGACCTCCTTTCGCCCGTGTGGTGGATGAGTACCTTGATCAACGGGGCATCATGAGGTTGGAGTGGCTAGCTCGTTCACCTGATCTGGCTCCCACCGAGCACCTCTGGGACGTGCTGGGGCAACGTGTAGTCAGCAACCACCCCCCACCCCCCACCCCCCACCCCACCTCAAGGCGTCCCCCAACTGACTCAGTTCCTGCCATCAATAGTGGAAAGCGATCCCACAACATGTTCTCCGAACCCTGGTGAACTCCATGCGTCAACGCTGCATTGTATGCTTGGCTGCAAACGGTGGGTACACTCGCTACTGATTGGACCAGTCGTGTGACTTTTCAAATGAGGGGCGGGTGAACATTCTAACGTACTGCTGTTGTTACAATTGCTTGATTTACTCAAAACTTAAATGAAATTGTTACTGAATAAATTAGCAAAGTACTGACTCCAAGTATTGTTACATTATTTGTGTGGTGTTGTCGGTGCGTCTGCGATAAAAAGTGGCCCTTAAGTTTTGACCACTAGTATAGATAGATAGATAGATAGACAGACGGACGGACGGACGGACGGACGGACAGACAGACAGACAGACAGACAGACAGACAGACAGACAGACAGACAGACAGACAGACAGACAGACAGACAGACAGACAGACAGACAGACAGACAGACAGACAGACACTGTTTATTGCCATTTGCCTTAAGAAACATAAAGCATAGGAATGTGTGTTGGTGTCGTTACAACTGCAAACATCACAGTCAACAATAAGAAATAATAAATATACTTTATCACACAAACCCACTGCCCTACACACACTGTAAAAACTTTAAAACTAGACAACTAATATCACAAACCGATAGTGACGTACCCACTCACACACCCACGCTCATCTCCCACACACACACACAACACACACGCATGTTAATCTAGGAAGTCAGCCAAACGGGAGTATAACTCGTCGATTGACTCGCACGACAGACAGGCTCGATATGGTGCAGAGGTCGTAACCGCTACCGACAGTACCCAGCAATACTGGGTTAATTCACCGAAGTTCAAGATGACCTATGCCCCTTTCAAATGAATAATGAACGTTGCGCCTATCGCTTGCCCCGCTTTGAAAAAAAATAAATAAACAGTGCAGAGGAGGAGCCCAAGTTTACAGCTATAATTCTTGTCAATGTTGCTTGAACTGAATGAGTACATTGAGCCCTTAAGTCAAAGTCTCGTGAGTAGTCCCGTTCAGAGAATGACCATGAACTTTCAAAGCTGGTGCCGGAATTGCCTGACGCCTGCCAGTGTCGTGAACAACAACCTCCGTACACACATAACAGGCCTCTGGCTAACTGTTCATCAGGTGAACAACGACTCCGGATCGATGGAGGGCAGTGTGAGAGGCAACAGTCGCCTGCTGGTGTTCGTGCAGGCGTGTCAGGGCGCCACGCAGCTGCTGCTCTTCGTGGGAGCCATCATGTGCCTCGTGCACATCAACCTCATCAGGGACAACCTGCGCACGGGCATCATGGATGCCATCAAACTCTACAGGTACAACGATTGCAGAGATAGAACACTGTGCTCTTTAGCGTATCATTCGCATGTATTATTTGTATTACCTCATTCAGCCCGACGGCCGTATTTCCCAAATTTTGGAGGCGTCATCTAATGACTATGCACCAGTTGCAGGATTACATGGATCGACCATGTTAATTCAAGGGCAGTGCCAGATTAGCTTGGCGCCGACAGGCGCCAAGCTAATCTGGCACTACCCTTGAATTATCATGGTCGACCCATCTCCTGCTGTAGTGCGTCAGGGCTGAATGGGTTAATCCAAATCTGAGCGTCGATCACAAATTAGTGGACACTGTCCACGTGTCGTTCTGCCGTTATGTAACAGACGTCGTTCGAAAAAAACAAAACAGTAGACGTTGTTGGAAAATTAGAAGTAACCCAGTGCTCAAAGGCCATCGGGCCGACGTCGGCTACCGATAGCCCGCGTACAGCTGTGTGATGGCTAACGGCGGCCGACATCGGCTACCTATAGCCCGCGTACAGCTGTGTGATGGCTAACGGCGGCCGACGTCGGCTACCTATAGCCCGCGTACAGCTGTGTGATGGCTAACGGCGGCCGACGTCGGCTACCTATAGCCCGCGTACAGCTGTGTGATGGCTAACGGCGGCCGACGTCGGCTACCTATAGCCCGCGTACAGCTGTGTGATGGCTAACGGCGGCCGACGTCGGCTACCTATAGCCCGCGTACAGCTGTGTGATGGCTAACGGCGGCCGACGTCGGCTACCTATAGCCCGCGTACAGCTGTGTGATGGCTAACGCCGGCCGACGTCGGCTACCGATAGCCCGCGTACAGCTGTGTGATGGCTAACGGCGGCCGACGTCGGCTACCGATAGCCCGCGTACAGCTGTGTGATGGCTAACGGCGGCCGACGTCGGCTACCTATAGCCCGCGTACAGCTGTGTGATGGCTAACGGCGGCCGACGTCGGCTACCTATAGCCCGCGTACAGCTGTGTGATGGCTAACGGCGGCCGACGTCGGCTACCTATAGCCCGCGTACAGCTGTGTGATGGCTAACGGCGGCCGACGTCGGCTACCTATAGCCCGCGTACAGCTGTGTGATGGCTAACGGCGGCCGACGTCGGCTACCGATAGCCCGCGTACAGCTGTGTGATGGCTAACGGCGGCCGACGTCGGCTACCGATAGCCCGCGTACAGCTGTGTGATGGCTAACGGCGGCCGACGTCGGCTACCGATAGCCCGCGTACAGCTGTGTGATGGCTAACGGCGGCCGACGTCGGCTACCTATAGCCCGCGTACAGCTGTGTGATGGCTAACGGCGGCCGACGTCGGCTACCTATAGCCCGCGTACAGCTGTGTGATGGCTAACGGCGGCCGACGTCGGCTACCTATAGCCCGCGTACAGCTGTGTGATGGCTAACGGCGGCCGACATCGGCTACCTATAGCCCGCGTACAGCTGTGTGATGGCTAACGGCGGCCGACGTCGGCTACCGATAGCCCGCGTACAGCTGTGTGATGGCTAACGGCGGCATACGTCGGCTACCTATAGCCCGCGTACAGCTGTGTGATGGCTAACGGCGGCATACGTCGGCTACCGATAGCCCGCGTACAGCTGTGTGATGGCTAACGGCGGCCGACGTCGGCCCGGTGGTCTTTGCGCACTGGGAAGTCACAATGTTGCTCCTGTTTGACAGAAAAAGTGGAGTAACAAGCCCGGACGAATATGTGAAACCCTGCCCCCCTCCCCTCCCCCCCTTCCCCGCAATGAAAAAGAAGGGGTGGGGGGAGTATCCGGCCCCCCCCCCCCCCCTCCACGCCGTACTTTTTTTTTTATAGTATTATTTTATTTATTTATTTATTTATTTATTATTATTATTATTAATATTTGGGGGGTTGGGGGAGAAAAAGGTTGGAGAAAAAAAAGTAAAATTATATGTTTAAAATGTATTAGTTGGGCAACAAAATATTTATTTTTAAAAAAAGAGCAGATTTTGATTTTATCTTTGATTTCTACGAGGTTTGATTGTCCATGCCTCCCCCTCCCCTTGCCGCCCCCCCCCCCTTCCACCCCACCCCGCAGCCTCCCCACCCCACCCCTCCCCCTTTGCATAACCCGTTGAGTGTCAGCTGACGCAGGCTCAGCCTCTGCAATCTTCGTGAATTCAACATAGAAGACCCAGGCTGTCCCAGGAACATGGATTCAAAGTGGTGTCAGCAAGAGGCATAGATCTCATGAGCCCCCGCAACTGCGGGGGCTCATGAGGATCTATACCTCTTGCAGTTGTGTTTTGCTCAAAATTTCTCGGCACTGAACATATCAAATTTGGAAGGTGCAGAGAAAATTAAGTAACATATCAGGCATTCAGGGCCCGCAAATAAAAACTATTGTTTCATCCCTACGTCACACGACCAATCTATAGGAGATGTTACAGACGTTCGAAGTTTGATCAACTTGTCTATTTTTACGAATGTAGCGAAGGAATGAAAACAAATACTTTATTGGCAGCAGTAGTTTGCTACACGAACCCTTGTAGGCCTAAGGGAGGTCAAAGTAACCATTGTACCCCGAAAGCCGAAGGCCTTTGGGGTACAATGGTCCCTTTGACACACGGACCCTTGTAGGCCTTCGGGAGGTCAAAGTTACCATTGTACCCCTCAGGCCTTCGGGAGGTCAAAGGAACCATTGTACCCCGAAGGCCTACACGGGTCCGTGTAGAAACCCTTGCTGCCAATAACTTATATCGTCCTATGCCACTGGTGTCATCGTTGTCACTGCTGATGCACATTATTCTCAGAGACGATCCGAAGGTGAAGCAGGAGTTGGACGTTATCCAAATGTCGTTCCGCTGTTGCGGCAGCCACTCGTCCTCCGACTGGTTCAAGGTCAGCTGGATCCCGCTCAAGGTCGTTAACGTCGACCATCCTGATGTCGTCAAGTATGTTGTCTATGTGGTGGTGCTGTTGGTGGATACATTATTTGTGATGGCCATTTTAGCACGTTGAGACCTACGGTCGACGGGGTCGTCATTGTTGCAAATGTGGATGTTGTCCTCTAACTCATTCAAAGCGCCGCGAAAGTGTCGTATAGCCTAGATGGTGGCAACGACATACGACACTTCCGCAGCAATTGATGCGGGGCGCCTTCAATGAGCTAACGACTACGCTACTGGAGGGGAGGGGCGCATTTTAAAAACGCAATCAATCAATCAATCATACAATTGTTGAAGTACACACACAGTAGAATGGTCTTAAGCAATTTCAAGCAAAACAGATTTAGAACGAAAATTTAAAGAACATAAAATGACAAATAAAACTAACAAGTGGAGATATGTGTGCGTATTGATCAGTGTTAATGGGCGATCAGTTTAACTGCGAGTCTAAACACCATTGTTTATTTGTTGTTGTTGTTATTTGTGGTGGTCCCTCGTAATCCCGTGCAGGTACCTGGTGGAGGGCGAGCTGATCAAAGATGACGCGCCCTTCAGCTGTTGTGACATCACAGTGACGCGGCCCTGCGTCCATCATGACGTGCAGAACGTCAGCGCGCACCGCGGCGTGGGACCGACCGGCACTCTCTACCAAGCGGGCTGCGTGGAGGCGGTGGAGGAGTACTGGAAAGACTCGGTGCTCAGGCCGGCTCTCTTCTCTGTCTTGGCCATCATGGCATTCCAGGCGAGTAGCGACACTAACTGTTTGTATACAATAATTGACGTCACGCGCAGTGTTTGTATACAAACAGTTATTTTCCTGCGTCTGAGACAGTGACAATCGACCAATTTTCCCCCCGACACACCACAAGAAAACACGGATCGAATATGATAGTTCAAGGGTGGTGCCAGAATAGCTTGGGGCCTCTTGGCACCAAGCTATCCTGGCACCACCTTGAACTAGCATGGTCGAACTATCACCTTAACTGTAATGAAGAATTTCCAGGACAACTTTTAGTTTGGAGATTGGAGTGCCAAGGGCTTAAGCTGTTAAGCGTTCGCATTAGGCTGAAAGCTTGCTGATCTCTTCCACTTCAGGGGACACATCAGGTGGATCTAACCCCTTCTCGTCAGCAACGGGCCCCCTCCTAACACACGACCATCATCTGGGTCTCATGGTCAGAGTTTTGCCAGGCTTTTGCGGCTAGAACGGAAGTAAGGCTCATGCATGATCTGCGCGATCTCTTCAGTGGTGGCGTCGTCTGATCGAACCGCCTCCTCCCTGCCCTAAAAAATGAGGATGAGTGTCAACTCGTTCAATGCCTCCCGCATCGATAGCTGCGGAAGTGTCGCTTACGACACTTTCGCAGCTATTGATGCAGAAGTGTCGTACAGCGTTGTCTCCGGCAACTCCGTGCGACACTTTCGCAGCTATTGATGCGGAGCTCCTGGAGTGAGTTGAAAATGGTGAACGTGTTGTCCGCAGACCCTGGCCATCCTGCTGGCCCGCTTGCTGCAGACCTCGCTGGACGACGCCTTGGACCATGACGATCCCTTTGGTGACGGAGACGCGTACTGCTGCCGACAGTGTCCCTGCGCCGTGCTGCCAAACGCCGACCCCACCGCCGTCCTGGACAAAACGGAGAGAAGCAGGAATTCCGGTAGGTCCTTGGCCACCCAATGTAACCCCACCGCAGCAAAACGTCTATCGGCCACGACGGCCGCCATGGGCCCGCGCACTTTCGCATGGCGGCCGTCGTGGATCCGAGGAGTTTTGCTTACTGGGTGCCGCAAAAAAGCGCTCCTTACGCTGATGTAATACGATACTACGGTTTCTCAGTTTCGGCGCGCCTGGTCCAAGCGAACTAACAGCCAGCACGAGGGTTCCCGCGAAAAGTCCGTTTTTGCCTCACATCATCATCAGCGTGACGGACGCCTTTGTGTAAGTTACCAAGAGGAATCTCAGTGAACTAAAGTGCAGCTTGGCTGGTCTATTTACGCCGACCTGCTCCAGTCAATGACCTAATGCGCAAAATGCCATCGGGCCGACGTAGACCCGATGGCCTTTGCGCACAGGCTAAAGGGTTGATAGTTCGCAAATATCTCCTTTATAAGTGTTCGTCTGTCGCACAATACAGTCACGTTCAAATGTCGTAAACTGAAAGACGTTTATGTTCGTGTGCTTTGTGTGTAGGGGCGTTCCAACTACACGTACCAGGGGCAGTAGAAAACCTCTGTTACCTGTGTCTGCTCGCAGGGATTGTGAAAAGAAGGGTAAAATGTTTAATTGGAGACAAGACAAACTTGAGAACCGTTGAATCGCCCAATGTTAGAAATCAAAACCTGCCCTGGGGCAGATCGCTCTTAGAAAGAGAAAAGTAAATACATGCCGAAAAAAAAAAAACATAATATTATTTAGTGCTAATTTTCCACCTTGTGCGACATGTATGCATTTAGCTCGTAGATTTGTTTCTCTAATTATTGCTGCCGCAGGTCACGCATCACTCAATGACAAAGATTTATTCAGTGGCGGCCTCTTCATCAAGGGCAGACGTAGCGTTGACAGCTCAGAATGTTATTGGTTCATTCAACTTCACGGATGTTAATCTTCTGTTAACTCATCCAGCTCCGACAGACCACAGCAAGACGTGGATCGAGCATGATAGCTCAAGGGTGGTGCCAGAATAGCTTGGCACCCAAAGGCGCCAAGCTATTCTGGCACCACCCTTGAAATATCATGCTCGATCTGTCTCTAGAAATGTAATACAGACCCTCAGAGGGCAACTTCAATGTTGTGGATTTCGGTCCTGGGGCAAAATGTGTTAACGTGAATTGATTTCATGATCCATTTACGTTTATGTTATGGGCAGATTTTTTTAAAATATAAAATTATTATAATAGATTAAATTGACACTAGTGATTTTGAAGGCGGTTTGATGATTGGACAGAGTGAAGATTATGGACGGTTTGTAGCGTTTTATTATAACAGATTAAATGTGGCACTCGTGATTGTGAAGGGTTGATATTTCATTTAGTAAATGATTATGTCATCATGAGTCAGTCCCGCGCACACCATTAAAGCACCTCCGCCTGCCCTCCGGCACTCAAGCTCCATAACTTGGCTTTATTACTTTGTCAACTCACACATTCCGCCCTTAGGCCCAAGTCTTCAAATTCAAACGTTGGGAGTTGTCCTCTGTAGACTACACATGGGCGGATCAGTTACCTCCCGGGGGGGGGGGAGCGGAAGGGGGGGTCACAAAGACCCGACACAAAGAGTCCCTGGATGCCAGAACTTGCTTTTCCAATGGTAGAAAAATCCAAAAGGGGCGGGGACGGTGGTGGTCTTGGGGGGGGGGGGGAGGGGGGAAAGGGGGAGGCAGGGTGAAGGGGCGTGGTGGGGGGGGGGGAAGGGGCGTGGTGGGGGCTGGAGGAAACGGGGGGGGGGGGGGAGTCCAAGCTCCAAGAAAGGAACTTTTTAAGGTATCTTTGCTTAACTCATTCGAGACGTGCATAAGCCGCATATCCAGAGGCGTCAGTCTGACTGGCGTCACCGCCCCCCCCCCCCCCCCCCCCGCCGCGCAGATCCGCCTCTGCTACATGCGAGAGATCGACCCTGCTAGTTCAAGGGAGGTGCCGGAATAGCTTGGCGCCAAGTGTACTATGCTCAGGCGCCAAGCTGTTCAGGCAGCATTCCGGCTTGAGCTTTCACGGTCGATCTGCAAGTGCCCAATGTGGCTGATGGCTGAAAACGTGCAGTGCGTTAACCCCTTCAACTGCCACCGCACGCAGATTGTGTTCTTGAACTGAATCATTGTGAATACAACGTCAATGATCCCCCAGCCACCCAGTGAACATTGATGCTGACAGAGCGGTTTTACGCAAGGCATAGATCCTCATGAGGCTCTATGCCTCTTGCAGCTGCCGGGTTCGGGTTGATTTTTTATTCTCGGCATCTTGCTTTGGTTGCAGACGCCGAGCCGCCTTCCACGGACAGTGACATCGTAGAGACAGTCTCCGACACGGACACGGAAGCGGAACCAATGGACGAGGGTGACGCCAGTCAGACGGCCGCCTTCGCCCGGGACCAGGGGGACATGGGGGGCGGCGGTGGAGGAGGAGGAGGTGGGAAGGGGGACGACGGTGGGAGAGGGGGCAAGGGGGACGCCGACAGAAAAGACAAGAAGGGCAAGGACAAGAAGGACAAGAAGACAGACAAGGGCAAGAAGGACAAGGGCAAGAAGAAAGGCAAAGACAACAAGAAAAGCAAGAAGGCAGGGAAGACGAAGAAAGCCAAGCCGAAGAAGATGAAGAGCAAGGGAGGAAAGTCCAAGGGCGGGAAAAAGAAAAAATAAGTCAGCTTTGCCGGAAGCCATTCAAGTCACCAAACGCAGAGCACCCTCAGCCTGTAACCGCACCCTCTGTCTGTGGTGATTTGCTTCTATAAGCTGCATTGATTTGAAATTGATTTTACCTTAGGTTTCAGCTGACTTCCTGGCGGGAGTCAGCTGAAACCTAAGGTAAACTCCGTTCTGTTACCCCCCAGGTTGTGCCGCGCCCCAGCTTGTGCACAAAATTAATGGTCTTCCGGTCTCGAATTAATCACGTGACCAATGGAACACCTTGGGGTGTCCGACATGATGTGCAGACTTATAATGGCCGACTGTGAAACGTGCCTGAAAGTATGATGAAACTGATAACACTAAAAATAATGAAATCTAGTTGTGTTCTGATTAATTAACCGAAACCGGCACTGAAAGGTATTTTTAAAATTCATTCTGACTAAACTAGCAGCAACGTCCTGTACGGTTTTGCTTTCGCGAAAACATGGCGCCGTCCCAAATGATCTACCAATCACCAAGGGGCGGGCCACCATTACGAGACTATTCGAGACCGGAAAGCCGGGTTTTTGGGCACGGGGTGGGGCGTGGTACAGCCGCCTGGGGTGTAGCAAATTCAAAATCACTTTTGTCGAAACGCCAAACCACTCGCTGAGTACTGAGCAGCAACCTGACAGTTCCGCTGTTAACTCATTCGAGACGTGCCGCATCCTGCATAAGCTAGGCCACGTATTTGAAAGCAGAATGTCTCGAATGTGTTAAATCAAACGGCTGCCATCTGTGTTCAGTCGGTCAAGATTTCAAAACTTTTTTCATGCAACGCTGAAACAAAGAACAGACATGTTTTATTTTTAGACGTATTGACTGAAAAGATAGCAGTGACTGACCTCACAAAAGGTGTTGTTAAAACTTTCCCAGTAGGGGTACTGTTTGATATAGAGAATTTAGCCGGCCTTAGGCTATGGTGAAAGGCCGTCAGTTGTACTGTACCACGTGGTTGCGTTGTAAAATAACAGTGACAGTCCAGAAATCCAGAGGCCTGCTAAACTTGTAGTCCTCTCGCCTTACATGCTGCTTTATCAGTATTATATAATACAATCACCCCTTGTAAAGATACAGCTAATGTTTTATATGCATTTATTGTGTAGGTCGACAGATTTGGTTTTATATGGTTCGTGTGTCTTTTTAAGGGATAACGTTAACCCTTTGCATGTCGATAGCGGTTTTAGTCGCGATGACTGATTCCCACGCGAATTATCGCGACTGGTAAAACCACTACCGACACTGACGCAAAGGGATGAACTTGCCCTTTATCTGTATATTTCAAACTGGACCGATATTGAGATTTAAACAGCATGTAGTAGGAGTCTTCTCAGCCATAATTTTAAACTGCTACTCCTGTTCAATTGCTATGTTTGTATTTTCCCTTTTACATTGATAGCATATTATTGTTAACATTAAGTAAACGTAGGGTAATGTCGTTTTAGCCGGTTTAAGGTTAGCATTAAGTAAACGTAGGGTAATGTCGTTTTAGCCGGTATATTTCTTCAAAGCCGTTTCCGGATCTAACTTTTTCTCATAGTAGTTTTGTTGAAACCGTTCATATACTGATCACACGGTTCAGACACGGACTGACAGACATTCTCAATATAAGTTAAACCCTGTTCTATTCAGAGAATAAATGTATCACAGTATTACGTATGTCTGCCTCCTATTTTATATCGTGCCAAAAAGGTAGGGGATATTAACTCACTCTGTCCGCGACACACCACATCAAGAATGACTCAACCATGATAGTTCAAGGGTGTGGCAGAATAGCTTGGCGCCTATACTGAACCTTGTACTATCATGGTCGATCTGTCTAGTGAATTGTAACGCAGTCCTCAGAGGATAACGGCTCCAAAGTGTGGGTATTTCTACCTCGGGCACAACGAGTTAAGATTTTTAACTTGAATGGTTGATAATTTTGAAAACTAGTAAAATTGTTGAATTATGCCAAAGATTAGCGCCGTGCCACTGGCCTACATTTTCACAACATTGCTTTTGTTTGTTTTTTTTTGGGGTCGCGTGGTCAGATCGGCAGCCATGCATATGGCGTTGTAATGCTATGGTAAAATTCATATGCAGGTTATTTATGTGAATATCGTTTCCGTTTGTCTTTCAAAGTCGGCGAAATGATGACTTGTGCCACCGATTAGCCACACCACTTTACTGACACCGATTTTCAGACTGACCATTGTTCTTGTTATTTTAAGACACAAGACAATCAGTTTTAACTCATTCTGCTCGCGACACACCACAGCAAGATATTGCTCGACCATGCTAGTTTAAGGGTGGTGGCAGAATAGCTTGGCGCCTATTGGCACCAAGCTATTCTGCCACCACCCTTGAACTATCATGGTCGATCTGTCTCCTGGATTGTACCTCAGTGGTAACTCCAAAATGTGGATAGTTTGATTCCTCGGGCACAATGGCGGAGTGTATAACCATAATTATCACAAGACAAACCAAAACAAAATTGAAACGATTTTCACAGTGACTTTTACCATAGGACCCCAAAGCCATATTCATGGCTGCCAATGCGACCACGCGACCAGCTTAAAAAAAAAACAAAAACAAAAAAACACAACTAAACGGTCAGTCTGAAAATCAGTGTAAAGTGGTGTGGCTAACCGCTGGCACAACTCATTTCACCGATTTTGGAAACTTTCAACCATTCAAGTTAAAATCTGTAGGGGGGGGGGGGGGGGGGGGGGGGTGGGGGTGGGGGGGTGGTACCATCAGTCACAGATTCACGACTGTTACTGACGATTATTTCGTGATTCATGAATCATGAATCCGGCCCAGATATAGGCATTCATGATTCACGGTGGAAAGAAATTATGAAAATACTGACACTCACTGGCCAAACTTGAAACTCTTACGAGGTGTGTGTGTGTGTGTGTGTGTGTGTGTGTGTGTGTGTGTGTGTGTGTGTGTGTGTGTGTGGTGTGTGTGTGGAGGGGGGGGGGGAGCGGGTCGTTTCCAATTTAGAGTTTACGATGTGGATATACTTTTCATGTAACAACAAGTACGGTTTCACGAATCACGGAGATCTTATGTTGGCTTTCATCGGTTTCAGGGCGAACTCTGTTTCGCAGATCATGACGAGGGAAAAACTTACAATCATGAATCGCGAGATCCGAAACAAAAAACAAAAACAACCGCGTCACACATTACGATCTCAGATGGCCTTCATTGCCTTCTCGGCGTTAACTTAACCCTGTGGGCTGTCGGTAGCAGGTTTACCGACAGCCAAAGGTTTAAACCCTAATAACTTGACTAACTATACCTACGTTGTGTGCATATTGTTTCGGGTCTTTTGACTTGTTTTAGCCCTGTGGGTGTCGGTAGCGGTTTTAGTCGCGATGACTGATTCCTGCAGGAATCGTCGGTCGCGACTACAACCGCTACCGACACAAAGAGTACCACACACAAAGAGTTAGGCTGGTCACAGTTACAGTTAGTTATCTGGGTTTAACGCCGAGCAAGGCCATCTCACGGCGGTGGTCACCGTAGTGAATTATGCGTGCTCTTCAGGGTGCATGTGAGCGGGTCAGTGTGCGAGTGTATCAGTGTGTGTCTGTGTTTGTTTGGCAGGCCTGGTCAGTGTGATGTTTTCATGTACATATATAATTAGCCCTTTCACTGCCGGGGAAAAAAGTGAACCTGACCCAACTAGTGCAAGAGACATAGATCCTCATGAGCCCCCGCGACTGCGGTGGCCCATGAGGATGTATGCCTCTTGCTGAGACCAATTTATATCCATTATCCATGCTTCTCGGACGGTTTTCGCTTTCGGTCGTTGAATGAACACAGATTTCTGTGGCGGGGGGGGGGGGGGGGGGGGGGGGGCGGGGAGGGAGAGAGGGATGGGGGGGGGGGGGGGTTTAAAGCCGAACTGTTCCATGGCGGGCTTGGATTGCTAAACTGAATTCGCCCATACAACGGATTGTCAGTGCTGTCTTGCCTCAACTTCATTTTCACACAAGAGGTTTTCCACTGCCCCTTGTGCGTAACGGAGGTACTCTCCTGTGTACAAAGCAGAAAAGTCTTTCATTTTACATTTAACTCATTCGAGACGTGCCGCCTCCGGATACGCGGCAGAAGCCGCGTATCCCGAGGCGGCACGTCTCGAATGAGTTAAACATTATATTTCAGTTAGCCCGTTCGGCCAGCATTATTTGAAGACATACTGAGTACAACTATAGAGAAAACATTGCAAACAATTAACCCTATACGGCCTGGAATAGGTCACTCTTAACCCATTTTAGCCCCGCACTACACCAGCCAGATCGGTTGTGATAAATCAAGGGTAGTACCAGGTTAGCTTGGCGCCATCATGCACTAAGCTAATCCGGCACCGCCCTAGGCTTGAATTATCATGGTCGATACATCTCTGGCAACTGGTACACAGTCGTTTGGTGATACCTCCAACATTTTTTTTAACACATTCAAGACGTGACATCCGGATATGCGGTGTTAACGCCGCAAATCCGGATGCGTCACATCTTGAATGTGTTAATGTGACCTTGGGGGTTAAATGGGATAAGTTATTATTTTACACACACACTCGTACAGTTGGAAATGTGCCCTAAAATGAATATATATATCTCTCTCTCTCCTCTCTCTCACACACACACACAGCAAAACTGCTAGGTAAACAGTGCCAGTTCAAGACTTTTATCTGGGTACAAAGCAGCAGTAAAAAAATTCTGTGAGTTCCAATATGAAACTCTCAATTCATAATCAGCACAGTGGACAACACTCGTCTGCAATGGACACCGATCCTCGTGTGCTCTCCACACTGGTTGTCTCCCTCAATTCATTAATGCTGACACAGCAGTAGTGAATCACGGGCGACAGCCAGTGTGGAACCCCTCACAGCAGGCTGCATACTTCCTTTGCCTGATAGACATGATACAACTCTGACCTTTGAAAATGGTGGACATGCAAAAGTATTTCAAGGAAATTCAAAAACTCAAATTCTTTTTTTTTTAAATTCACCACATTTGATTGTCTGTTGAAACATGAAAACACCTTTGTAGTCATTGACCATTGGCATGCATACTAATAATTTGTAAAATTTACCACAAAAAAGGGAAAAAAACATCATTTCAAAATAGGTTTAACACGCTGTTTACTGTCCGATTACTTTGTAAATTAGCATCCTTCTACGCTGATATAACCAAAAAAATAATGAACCCGCTTTGGTAGTACAAGCATAAAACAGCTTACCAGATAGTAAATCGTTTTATGCTCTTCACTTCAAAAGCAAGTTTCTTTCTTTCTCTCTTATTTCTTTGCATTTCACACACCTGGCTGGCACCTTTATTTGGTCTGGACTTTTCAAAGGTTATTTCCGTCAGTCTGCAACACATGTATCCCTTTCAGCGCTGAGAAAAGTTCAACACAAGGAACTGCAAGAGGTATACATTCTAATGAGCCCCCACAGTTGCGGGGGCTCACGAGGATCTATGCCTCTCACTGACTCCATGTTCCTGGGACAGCTAGATTCATTTGGTGTTGGATTAACCCTTATCATTCGGAATACACCAGTGTGTGAAATATGTTTGACTAAAATAGTTCAAGGGTAGTGCCAGAATAGTTTGGCGCCGCTAGGTGCCAAGCTATTCTGTCACTACCCTTGAACTAAAGCCATTGGTCTATATCCTTATCTTAAGTACTATAATGTAGCTTGCATGTGGCAGTGTACACATTTGAAGCTTTTAGCCTCAGTATGATATGGGTTAACGAAGGTTTCAGAAACACAGTCGGCATCTACTGGTACTACATACATTTACAGTGGACCAAGGGAAGAAACCAGTGTGGGTTCTTCCTTAATGCATACATGCATGAGTCAGTGGTTCTCAGCAACTGGATATTCCACTCGGTACCCTTCACTCACCTCACTAACCCTTATCATTCGGAATACACCAGTGTGTAAAATAAGTTTGACCGAAATAGTTCAAGGGCAGTGCCAGAATAGCTCCACCCTTGAACTAAAGCCAATGGTCTCCAAGGTAAGTATGGCAGTGTACAAATTTGTATGCAACGCACAGAGCAATGGTGTGAGAGCAAAGTGTCTATTGAAACTACTTTCAAATAATGAACACACCAACATTCATCTCACGTCTAGCACTTGCATGTGGGAGGGAGAACAGCTTCCTTTTAACCCATTAAATCCTGAGGCTGATTGTGTAAACTTTGCTTGTTGTCCTATATAATAAAGACTACATTACAGTTTTGGAGATAGATCAACTGTTTTAGTTCAAGGGTGGTGCCTGAATAGCTTGGCGCCTCAGGCGCCTATCTATTCTGGCACCACCCTTGAACTATCAGTCAATTTATTTCAAGCAAATGGTGTATCAGAATGAAAAGGGTTAACTCTTAAACTCCCAGAACTAAACAACTTCCATTCTTTGGAGGTGTCCTCTTCTGCACACTAGTATAGTAGTATAGGTGGATCAGGATAGTTGAAAGGTAGTGCCACAAATTGGCACCAAGCTAATCTTGGTGTATCTGTCTCCTGCCGTAGTTTGGCAGGTGTGCAGGAGCTATAGTATCATTCAGCGATGTAACTTGTAAATAGTAAATGAGTATGTTCGGCATCATGCCAATACAAAGTACCACTACATATCTGCCGCAACCAAATATAAGCATTTATATCAAGGCACCCATTCATTTATACTAGTTTCTAAATCCAAAACTTTTCCCACAGATAACCAAAACAACAGAAGGCAACTGCACAAGTTTAACTTTATCACAGTCCGAAACAATATAAGTCTCATAATCTACACATAATTATCAAGCAATGGCTTACATTTGACAATCAATCAATACCACAATATTAAATGCGTGTATCCAGCATCATCAAACCATAAAAACAGATTTTAAATGACAGTGAAAAAAATAATATTGATGATGGTGTTAATATAATAGATACAAATATTAATAGTGACAATATGATAATTAAGTGGCACAGATCTGCTGGGAAAAGACCTTACGGAAGAAAAGCCAAAACTGTTAACCCTTTGGCTGTCGGTAGCGCTTCTGGTCACAGTGATTCCTATAGCAATCACCATGACCAGAAGCGCTACTGAAAGCCAAAGGGTAATCATAAACCCCTTGTCCATGCAGCTACTGCCGTACTGGTACTGTGAACAGTGACTGCTTGCACATGGGGGTTCAGTAACCTAACACTAGTGTCTCACTTGGAGTTCTCCTCATTCCAACATAAAATCCGCTGATTTTCTTCTATCACGGACCAGTTTGGTGAGGCTGCATTAGCAGCTAGAAAGTTAAAATCATCCACTGCTGCCCAGTTGTTCCGCTGTTTGTCCAGTCCTGATATTTTGTAGTGTGCATCAAGGTCATTGTAAGTCCAATTGTACGGTGCAAACCGAACACCAGAACAGTCCTCAACAATGGCTTTGCTTGTGACGTGGATGTAAAAGTCAGTCCGTGTCGTGTTGTGGATGCGAAGCTGCTGGCATGGCAACACAAATGTACATTTCTCACAATTACGGATGAAAATTGATCCAGATACAGGTCCACTAAGTACCTTACAGTTCTGCAGATTGAAGACGTGGACTGCTGAAGGAGTACCAAACAGTCTGACAGTGCAGTCTGTCAGGTCAACAAGTGCAACGTCTTGCTGGTTAATCTGATCGGCATCCATTGACAGAGACTGGCCTGTCTGTTTCACAAGCTTACAAGAAGCCAGCTCCACTACTGCGTCAACTTCGTTCAATGCCACCGTCTTCTCTTTGGGGGTTATCTCTGGTTTCTTTTCCGTCTTTTTAGCTTTGCTGAAAGCAAATTTCTTCTTTGGCAGGATTTCATCACGCTTTTCTTGGATTATAGTCTGCAGGTTAGCAATAGTTTCCTGAGCCTGCCGAATTTCGTACGAAGGCAAGAATGCTGTACATTCTGCGACATATCGCTGCACTTTGTGCAACGTGTCCGACAGAGAATCGAAATGATCTACGAGCTTACTTTTCTCGATGTTTGCACTTCGGGCGACACCATCTTCAATAAACTGTCTTTTCTGAGCCAGGTTTTCCACGAACGCAACGACGTTTTCCTGTCGACTGACCCCATCTTCAGCTTCGTTTCTTTTCTTCTGTATCTCCTCTTGTCGGGCGTCTTGTCGTTTCTGTAGTCTCTCGGTAACGGCGATTTTTTTCTCCTCCATGAGAAATGAGTCAGCGTGGTTACTGATCGCCGCCATGGTGAGTAAAGAATGTCGCTTACATCATAAACATTTTAAAAATTGTAAATAAACATCTTTTTATCGATTCTAATAAAACGTTACGCCGATTATATGTTGATACAGTATAAACTTTATTTGTCATATAGTCACATTTGTATGATTTAAAGTTCTAAGTTTTGTTAATGATAGGAAAAGACTTCTCCCATAATATGGTCTAAGGGAAACAACTCTTAAATTCATAAATTTAAAGCTTACATGAGTGTTATCCCTTCTTTTGTTTTGGCACTCGATCTCAGTGGTAATGTCAATTTGAAGGCCAAAGAAATTACCTGAAGGCGTTTATACTGTCCAGTATATGAAGGCAGCGACAGGTTTATGTGTGTATGCATGTATCCGTGTACTGACATCAAATTTTGGGTATTACTAGAAGTGACTTTAAAGGTTCATATTTTTAGAGTGAAACACTCACACAAAATACAACACCCCCTATTTACGGTCATCCACACACCCATTCAGTCCTGACACACTACTGGATACATACTGAATGATTGATTGTACATTGCTTAACGTCCCGACAGCAACAAGGCTTTCTCAGGACGTGCCTGCACTGCTTGTGAAAAAAAATAAATAAACAGAACATTGAATGTACGTCGCCAGCCGGTCAAACACGTTAAATAAACCTAACACATGGGGCCTAAATAAAGCTAAGATTGATTGATTGATTGATTGTACAGGACGTGCCTGCACTGCTTGTGAAAAAAAACTAAACAGAAAATTGAATGTATGTCGCCAGCCGGTCAAATACATTAAATAAACCTACAACATGGGGCATAAATAAAGCTAAGACCATTTAGCAACACACATCCAATATCAAGAGCTACAGGCAGTGCAGACAGTAGGGAGAGTTTTAAAAAGGCAAATACAGGTGAATGGACAAAGGGTAGACAGAAACACATGCCCCAGAATAGAGAGAAAAACCCACCCTGTGGGGCTGACCAGGGTGACCCTGGGAACTAAAAAATACCTAACCCCACCCAAGTCCCCCAGGGCAAACCCGGGTGGGGAAATAAAGCTAAGACCATTTAGCAACACACATCCAATATCAAGAGCTACAGGCAGTGCAGACAGTAGGGAGAGTTTTAAAAAGGCAAATACAGGTGAATGGACAAAGGGTAGACAGAAACACATGCCCCAGAATAGAGAGAAAAACCCACCCTGTGGGGCTGACCAGGGTGACCCTGGGAACTAAAAAATACCTAACCCCACCCAAGTCCCCCAGGGCAGACCCGGGTACATACTGAATGACAGTTCCAGGGTGGTGCCAGAATAGCTTGGCGCCTAGAGGCGCCAAGCTATTCTGGCACCACCCTGGAACTGTCATGTTCAATCTGTCTCTTGAACCATAATCTTTAGAGGACATGTCCCAAACCCCAGCATTTGAACCTCAGTCATTCAGTGTATGTGTATGCAAGGCATAAATTCAATATTTTCACGTGATTTATTGGTCCATAGCATCAAGTCAAACTAAATACATGTACATGAACAAAATGTACATTGAATGCACATACATTTATACAAATTTTACTAATATCCGTTATAATTGGTATGTCTGTAAGCACAGTCTAGTGACCATCAGAGATGTGCTCGATTGCAAACCAACGTATGTACAGACAGTGTTCAAAGCTAAGTCAACTTATTCAAGGCACCCTGTATCAATAGCTGTGGAAGTGTCATATAGTGTTGCCGCTGGCATGGCTATATGACACTTCTGCAGCTATTGAACCGGGACCCTTGAATGATTGTAACCCTCTTGTGCACAAAGCCAGCAGTGCTGTATGTAAAAACTACCGATGGCTGCAAGCACATATGGCTGCAAAGCTAAGACACCTGTATACAATCTCTATAATCCTACTACATTTACACTAGGAGGGTATGTTACAAAAATAAGCCGATACATTATGATATACACTAAGTTCTTTATTACATCTCCATCAAAAATAGTATTGTGTTAATTAAGTTTCTATGTTACATTCTAGGGTACTATATCTGCCAACACATATCCACTGTAGTGATCAAGCCGTTTTAGGTTTCATCATTTTGATCAATTAACAGACTTCCCAGCTAGCAAAAGGATGCTTGGGCTGACATCGGCCACAGCAGGTGCACGCATGGCAGTGCACGGGCCAACTGCAATGGTTGTCAGCCTAAGGGCCTGTTGCCACTGGGTTTGACAAGAATTGTTATTTCAGCTTACAATTAAAATGAAACACACATGACAATTTGATGAATGTGCACAAACGTCAGGACATCCAACAACAAAAGTTCAAATTGAAATAAAAATAAAAGATCTGCAAAACGGGAGGGATAAATCAGCGCAATATTAAAAGATTGTTGTGATAATCAGGGAACAGTAATACACATGAAACAATTAATATCTATATGTGCATAAAAGATGGAAAAGAAAAAAAAAGGGAACGAAAATACCATGAACCCAGTGAAGCAAAAGGTCCTCCAGCTGACATCAGTTGACGTCGACCCAAGCACCTTTCACTCACTGGGAGCAGGTCCGTATCACAGCTTAGAAAATGAGTGAATGAGAACAGTCTAAAGGCAAGTAAAAGTAACGCAAATATCTTCACACATAAAAACGTTTTGCTGTCCATCACACAAAAAATGTAATGACTCAAAAATTACAGCATGTCCACCGAGACGGACGTGATACATGTGAATCCTCAATAAGTTACGCCACTGGTTATTCTGTCATACACCAATTAACAACAAAAATCAAGTACAGAGTACTTTAAATATGTAATTTACCCTTTAAATGGTCATGTTTAACCGCTTCATTGCCATGGCCATGCATTATGTCTCTAATGAAATCATCACCAGTGGCTGATGAACACTGATGCAGCCTATCACAAAGCACAGACTCTCATGGGCTCCAGCATCTGCGGGGGCTGATGAGAATCTCTGTCCTTTGCAGGCTGGGGAAAGTTAGCAGTGAAGGGGCCAAGTTGAAATCAATTCAACGTCACTAGATGTGGTAATTAGTCGTCACATTATGCCAGACCCTGCTGCCCAAAAAATGCTTATTAATTTTTATCACAGCACTGTAGAGGACGTAGGTCCCAGCACGAGAAAAAATGCTTTTCTACAACATACTTGTCAAACGTTTTGACCTCCCTTCTGCATGCAGTCACAGCTACTGTGAACAGAACTGGTGGATGCATGCACAAACCTTTACAGACCACACCAGATGAGACATGTCGGACAAATTCAGTTCATTTCTTCTCTGCATGTATTTTGCACATGCTTTGATAACTAGCTCACACTCTGGTACCGTCATTTTGGCCTCCGAGATCCACGGCCCCTGACTGAATGTTCATTACTGTCTGCTGCTGCTGCCTCCTTATTTTTATTCACATGAAACTGTCAATGCCTCGCATTTGAGAACTTTGAAAACAACTGAGAGATGGATGGACCATGAAAGACCAAGTGTGTTACCTATCCAGCAACCTGGGCTGACCACTGCTGGCCCACGCACAGCTGTGTGCAGGCCAGCAGTGGTCAACACCAGCCCAAGGACCCTTTGCTCACTACCAGGTAAGCTAGGTAGATGAACAGATCAATATGACGGTACCAACCCATCTCTTGAATTTTTTAGCAGAACGAGAACACATCTAGTGCATTTTGAAGGTACAGAAGTAAAAAAGAAAACAATGTGCTTGTTCCTCTGTGATGTGAGGCTGTTAACTAAAATCACTGACCAACAAACGTATATTATGCAGTCAAACTTGCCAAGGCAACCATCTGTGTAAGACCACCTGCGAAGGTGATCACTTTTTGAAAGTCCCTTGGGTGATCACCTTACACAGGTTCAACAGTACAGTATACATGCATCTTCTTATTATGTACATGTATATAATTTACAAAGTGTTGAATGGCACTGCATTTGCAAATGTATCAGATCAGCTGCCTCGCAAAACGCTCCGCCTCCCGTCAGCAGATAAATGCAATTTTCATCCTCGCCATATTTTCCAGTTTTAACCCTTTTAGCCCCACAGGTGCATTTCCCCAATTTTGGAAGTGTTCCTAGTTGCAGGAGGTGGATGGACCATGATAATTCAAGTGTAGTGCAAGATTAGCTTGGCGCCTTCAGGCGCCAAGCTAATCTGGCACTACCCTTGAATTATCATGGTCAATCAATCTCCTGCTGTAGGGTGTTGGGGTTAAACGAGTTAACCACTTCCCTGCCAGTGGGCATAAATTACTACCGTACTTTAAAACCATCAGAAACTGTCGACATGAGAGCAGCTGTGCATAAGAGATCCAAACATGAATGCTGTCAGCAAGAAGCATTGATTCTCATGAGCCCTTGCGGCCGCAGATGTTCACGAGGACTTCTTACACTCGGGTTGGTTCTTCCTTTACCAGCAGGGAACAGGTTAAACTTGATGAACAGTCAGTTTGAAAGTCATCAAGTGGGAAGGATGTATTGAAAGGCCCTGGCCACCGTAGCACCACACCTTGTAAACGGGACTTAAATGATTTTTTTCCTTTTAATTGTAAGAATTCAGAACACACGCAAAATGTCACATAAAACTGTAACATGCAACAAATCTTTAATGTCTTTAACAGTGTGGCATTAACCCTTTGGCTGCCAAAAGGTTAAAATGGACAAAGTATAGGAATGGAGAAATTAAAGCCACACACATATGACACAGATTTACAAAAAAAACGTGAAGCACCAGAAACTGACATATGCCAAAGCTTATACGCCATATAGTATTACGCTAGCATCTGCATGCAAGCTTGTAAGAAAGCGTCACTTACAACCTATACAAGGCTGCATGTGAACATCAGTAATTATCTGTGAGTACAAGAAGACTCATTTGAAAAAAACATTCTACTCATATTGACACCTCCATAAAATCATGTAAATGTACACCTCACTGTGATTCAAGTTAAATCTGTCAATCTGTTCATGAAAGTTTGAATCAATGCAGATAAAATCCGCTCAGTTTTTTTAAAATCATTCCATGCACACACACATTGCTCACCTCATCTTCTTTTTTTATACTTTCAAAACTACGACCAGACGAATTTGAAAACAGGTGCTTCAAAATTAGATAAAAATTACTAAAAACAAAGTTTGTTGCAATGTACAATCTACCACAGGTGCAAACAAACGACAAAGGTGAAATTGCCCCTGAAAGCAAACGTGACTTTAAACACCGACGTGACCAACACATAAACACATCAAAAACTTCAATTTTGGGAGTTTTCCTCTGGATACAGATCTACCTTGATAGTTCAAGGGTGGTGCCAGAATAGCTTGGTGCTGAGAGGCGCCAAGCTATTCTGGCACCACCCTTGAACTAACATGGTGGATCTGTATCCTGTTGTGCTGTATCATGGCCGAGGAGTAAAAGGAATGAACTAAATTTGGGACAAGGTGTGGTGCTACGTGGGTGGTGACCCGTCTGTGTATCTCAACATTGGCGAGAGTGAGTTTCTCAGGTTGTTAGTGAGGAGGCAGCTGTAATCGTCTTCGCAAATCGGCACCAGACAGGCGATCCCCAGGAGCAGCAGCAGCAACAGTTGAAGTGGCAGTGCCGTCCGCAGTACTCGGTACAGCAACGGCCCTCGGCGCCGACGTTGGTAGAAGGTGGAAGGTGTCGGCTGACTCTCAAGATCGGTAGTTAAGCTGCAAGAAAACAGGCACATTCAATTAGCAATCATGCAGATTGGTATTACTTTCATAAAATCGTAACCACTCATTCACCCCTCTGTAACGACATCAATACGACAGTCATGCTGCAATTGACCCATATCATTCAGAATACACCAGTGTGTGAATTATTTGACTAAAATAGTTCAAGAGTAGTGACTCTAGGAGCCAAGCTATTCTGGCACCATCCTTGAACTAAAGCCATTGTCTATATGCTTATCTGAAAGTACTATCATGTAGCTTGCGTATGGCAGTGTACAAATTTGAAGCTTTTAGCCTCAGTATGATATGGGTTAATGAGGCATCAGTGAGCAAATATGATTTATGTGTTGTCGTTTGAGAGGCGTAAATGAGCAATCATGATTTTACAGTCAACCAAGACTTCTACAGTCTAAAAACTGAGAAATAGTCATATTTGTAGACATTGTTCTGTTACAAAATCAACTTCAATACTTGAAATATTGCAAGAAACATTCAGTCTTGAATTGTTATCGAGCTGATCAAGAGGAATGTGAAGACTTTAAAACATGTTTGACTTGCACCAATTAATATACAATATCAATTTATTTCCCAGAGCTGTAATGTAACAGAAGCTTTTGATGTGCACAACTTTCCAGATATTGATAAACGCTCTGTGAATGAAAAAAAAAATCATGTGTTTTTCTTTATTACAACTCAATTCATTACATTGCAGCCATCTTTTTTTTGAGCGACCACCCTTATGAGAGGTCACCTGTCATTAACCCTTATCATCGGAATACACCAGTGTGTGAAATAAGTTTGACTAAAATAGTTCAAGGGTAGTGCCAAAATAGCTTGGCGCCTCTAGGCGCCTCTAGGCGCCAAGCTATTCTGGCACCACCCTTGAACTAAAGCCATTCGTCTATATTCTTATCTGTAAGTACTATAATGTAGCTTGCATAAGGCAGTGTACAAATTTGAAGCTTTTAGCCTCAATATGATATGGGTTAAAGATCATGATTCAGGTGGCTGTAGCTGTGACTGTGGCCACCTGAATGATGGACTTTGTTGACAGGTGACACTTTTGCCCTTGAAGAGTTCTCTTGATGGTGGTTGTTAAAAACAGATACTGCTGTAACAATGCTTCAAGTTATTTATTCGCAGTCTGGGTTTATAGACACCACAACCCATGCATTCTGCTACATGCCATCTTAATTAAGCCTTCATGCCCCGAGTCTGCTGCTCTGCATTTTTCATTTACTTTATTATTGTTATTGTAGATCACTGATATTAGCCCAGTAAGCAAAGGTGAACAGGACAATGTCCGTCAGAGTTGGACTGCGACCAACATCAGCCCAATGACCTTTTGCATACTGAGAGATTATTGTCCCCAAGTTGTTAGTTGGTTATGGATTCCATGTGAGCAGTTAAGAGTTAGCAGACATGCTATGAAACACTGATACATGTGAATTGCACACATGTGTAAGTAAATACTGGTTATCAGATTCTGTGCAGTTGACCTGCTATCTTAGACGAATTACCATTCCGCAGGACCAAATAAAGCACGTTAAACCAAACTCATAAAAATTATATCTACTGCAGGCCTGCAGCCGATGTCACCACTTGCCATAGGCACAAACACTCATCTTTGCCAGTGCGTGAAAGGCCATCAGGTCAATGCTGGCCCACGCAAAGTTGTGCACAGGCCAATGTTGACCCGATAACCTGTTGCACACTGGGTGTACCTTGCAAAGGCTTATAATGACTTATGCCTCTTTTGAATGTGCTCGAAGAAATCTCAGGGCAGTGCAATGTGCCGTAGCCAATTTGCTTAAATAGGTCAAGTGAGACGAATGTACTCTGTGGCTGGCCAGTGATTTTTCTTGTGATTCAGTTTTCAATCATTGTTGAGAACCATCAGTAAAGACACAAACCCATGCACCAAAATTTACTGTAGTATAAAAACACAATGATGACATTTTACAAAAGAACGTTGATCACATTCTGACGATAAAATGTCTTGATAAACATACAAAATTGTCTGTTTTAGCATAGTAGCTGTTGGCGTTTGTTTATTGCTTTTTTTTTTTTTTAAAGAGCAACTGACAATATTCATTTGTGTAGCAAAGATAAAAGTCGATATACCAGGTAGACACATGTTAGATATCACAAAAACTACAAAGCAGGCATACATATTTGTCTCTTCAAAGAGTATGCCATCCTAGTGCCGTATGTCCATGCAAAGCCTGCAGATTGTGATCACTGCCTTGAAGTTAGAGCACGGAATTAGTACATGTACCACAGAGCTTTCACAGCTACTGACACAAGCTGAAAGCTGGCAATATCATAAAGACCCATGATCTATGACACAAAGTATTGTGACTCTGTGACTGCAGCCAATGCATTTAACCCCGTCACTGCCAGTGACTGCAGATTTTGTTTTTTAAAAAAACTTTGTGAATTCAACGCTAAACAACTCCTGCCATCCAAAGAGCATAGACACAAAGTGGAGTCAGCAAGAGACATGAATCTTCATGAGCCCCCGCATTCGCGGGGGCTCATGAAGATTGACGTCTCTTGCTGACTCCACTTTGTGCCTATGTTCTTTGTATATCTACAGCTTTCGCAGTTGGATCGTGTGAAGTTTTCCTTAGCAGCAAAAAGGGTTAAACAACAGTTTTCTTGCTCCACTAATTGCTGATGAGCAGACTGCCCTTTAAACATGTGTGTATGACTTCTACACGTTCAATGGGAACTTCAAAACGCCATGCTGAACGATCATTGGAACAATACAACCACACAGTCAAGCAACTCTGTCATCCAGCACCTCTCTTTCTTAACCCATTTAAACCCACAGCCGTGCCTTTCCCAAATTTTGGGGGCGTCACCTGACGCAGGGGATGGATTAACCATGACAATTCAAGGGTGGTGCCAGGCTCTACCCTTGAATTGCCACAGTCGAACCATCTCCAACTGTAGTGTGTTGGGGCTACATGGGTTAATGACACAAACAGCCATACATAACACTCCAATGTCTTTCTTACATAACCCCTTCGCTGCTGAGAAAAATGTAAAAACCACCCAACTGCAAGAGGTATAGATCCTGATGAGCCCCCGCATTCGTGGAGGCTCATGAGGATCTATACCTCTAGCTGAATACCACTTTATATCTATGTTTCTTGACATCTGGGGATCCCTGACACTGATTTACACTGGCAGTGAAAGTGTTAACACAGAGATCAAGCTTCCTTTAACCATTTAACCATTGCAACAGCTTTCCTTTGGATTGTTGGTAGTGCTTTTTGTCACCATGATTACTGCAGGAATCATCGCGACAAAAAGAGTTATGAAACTCTTACCTTCATCTACTCTTCTTGATAATCAAAACACTGTCTCAACCTGGGAAACTTAAGCTGCTGCACAATATTCTCTTTTCATGTTGCACCCTGTTCAAGCAGCCGCAAGACGCTGTTACCAGGGCAACATAGCGTTAACCACTTCACTGCGGAACAACACAAAACTGCCAGGGGGATAGATCGATCCTTAAGTCGCCCAGCAGACACAGAAGCTCATCAGGTTATATGCCACTTGCTGACCCTTTTAAATCCATTTCAATCGTGCACAGGGTGTTGCAAGTTATGCACTCTGAATGCTTTCAGTGGCATATCATTCAAGGACTTTGGTCATATGGCTTTGGCAGTGAGGAGGTTAAGTAACTGTACTTGACATACATTAACCCATTCAGCCCCAACACCCTACAGCAGGGGATGGATCGACCATGATAATTCAATGGCAGTGCCAGATTAGCTTGGCGCCTGATGGCACCAAGCTAATCTGGCTAATCTGGCACTACCCTTGAATTATTATGATTGATCCATCTCCGGCAACTGGTGCACAGTCGTTAGGTGACACCTCCAAATTTTGGGAAATGTGACCGTGGGGTTAAATGGGTTAATATCACTTGTGCAAAAGCATTTGTTAGAGAAAGCTGAACCGGATGTCTTTTAACACTCACTAAACATCTTTGGTACATGTTTGTAATATGAGTACACAGCATAACATCCAGTCAACACCAAAACACGTAAACGATCTACTGACAAAGCCGTGCACGTGTTACTGACACTTGAAATGACACTGAGAAGAGCGCAAATCATTCATGCATGCATGATAGTGTTTTCTGTCTAACAGTCTCCACACACTTGTTCTTAACTCGTTCAGCCCCGGACACACCACAGGAAGACATGGATCAAGCATGATAGTTCAAGGGTGGTGCCAGAATAGCTTGGCGCCAAGCTATTCTGGCACCACCCTTGAACTATTGTGCTCGATCTGTCTCCAGAATTGTAATACAGTCCTTCAGAAGGCAACTTCAAAATCTGGGGATTTTGGTCCTGGGGTAGGATGCAGCCAAAGGGTTAACTGTTTCACTTCCTGCAATGGGGTAGATGAACTGTGGAAGTAAAAATGTAGTGCCTGACCAGTCTAAGGCCTTGCGCGACTCAAATGTTATCAGACCCAACTTATGCTCCACTAACATCTCTAATTGTGATGCGCCTACAGCTCAGCAAACAAGAAGTGAAACAGCTCAGGATAATGCAAGCTGTTTTGATCTACTTCAGAGTCCACTGCACGAAAGACAATCGGGCTGTTGTTGGCCGACGCCGGCTGTGCGTGGGCAAAAGGCAACCTGACAACCTTTTATGTATTGGGGACAGATATGTGCCATCTACTTCAGCAAAGCTGTTGTGATATTAACACATTCAAGATATGCTGAATCCGGATACACGGCTAAAGCCGCGTATCCGGATGGGGCACATCTTGAATGTGTTAACCCTCTTATGCCTGCAGTCACTGGCACTGTGAATAGTACTGATGACTGCATACACAAGAGGTTAACCCTTTGCATGTCCCTAGCAGTTTTGGTCACGATGATTCCTGAAAGAGTCATCACAACTAAAGCCGCTACTGACATGCAAGGGGTAAAGCTGTACAATACACTGGTAAATTCCTGCAATGCACCTCATGCAACCCTCACTTCATGATGTTAAGTCCTTTTCAGATATATAGCATCTGTATAATAATTTGGTTCCCTGCACACCACATGCCCATATGTTTGTTCCCCTCCACAGGCATACTAGAGCTACTTACATAATCATACACCATGCGAAATATCCAGTCGAGAGCGACTGACCAAAGCAAACAAATATGGATGAATTACAAACGAAGGACATGCACATGACCCATACAAAGGATGAAACAAAATGGAGGTGTAGGAAAACATAAGATAATATATATTTGTACAAGCTAAATTCTGTAAAATATTTTAAAAAAAGATAAAATAACAAAATACAAAAACAAAAAATTCAAAGGAAAACAGACCAACCACAAAAAAATAAAAAGTAAAATGTGACTCTAACGAAAAATGCACTGTGTTGACCTGTAAATTGAATCCCATTCAAATCATATTTTGCCTCAAACCCAAATATTTTCAAAATCAAATCCAAAATAACAAAAAGAAAAAAAGAAAGAAAAGTGACCTCCACATGAAACAGTATCAGGCAGACAGACCGGACAAAAACAACAGCATGGTGGAAAATAACACTGAAGACGACAGAAGCGTCTAGATTTGCGACAAGCTAGGAGGCGTGTTTAAGGTGAGTGACAGACGGCCAAGCATGGCCACATTCCGGGCTCAGGAGGGGTACGGGCTAAACCCAACAGCCTGAGGTGGATTAAAAACAAAGTGTGAGGGCCCCTCGTGATGAAGAGGGCGGTAAACAATTACTTAGCACTGGCTGGGCGGTCGGCTGCAAGGGAAATGGGACCTGGTCCAAACAGAAGCTGTGGAATCAAAGCAAGAAAATGATGAACACGATGAAAACTGAAACACCACAATGGTCACAATGGGAATAAACTCATTGTGCCCGAGGTACGAAATACCCACATTCTGGAGTTATCTTCTGAGGACTCCATTACAATTCAGGAGACAGATCGACCATGATAGTTCAAGGGTGGTGGCAGAATAGCTTGGCGCCTATAGGCGCCAAGCTATTCTGCCACCACCCTTGAACTATCATGGCTGAGCCATATCTTGCTGTGGTGTGTCGCAGGCAGAATGCGTTAACTCAATGACAAATGACTGGCCAAAATGATATTTCATCCCTCGACTGCAACTGACAATACCGCTCAGCAGAAAAGACGCAAAAACTAAGTGTCTTTTCTGTCCAACAGTGTAGTCAGTAGCAGTGAAAGGGTTAAAAAAAGATTTATGACCAAAAGCAATAACCTACAAAGTCAATGAATATGGCTGAAATGATCAACTTTTTAAAAGAAATGATAACATCCCAAAATTGTTAACTGAAAAAACGGTTGAAATGAACACAGAAGTGTGGTAGGAATGTCAAGTTTGATGAATGATTAACCCTTTGGCTGTTGGGAGAGTGTATGGTTGAGGTGATTCCTGAAGGAATCACCCTGGCTAGATACTGTACCAACAGCCAAAGGGTTAAAGTGACAACTCAATTAGGTATTATTAACCCCTTGATTTGCTACTGAAGTTACCACTCAGCAGAAAAGGCATGTAACTATGCATATTGTCACTGAATGAATGATATCATCAATAATACCGACAATAACACTCTGCAAAAATGACTGGTGTCTTTTCTGCCAAACGGTATTAATTGTCGTAGCAGCCATGGTGTTACATGATCGATCTGATGATTAGAATTATACACCTGAGGTCTTGCTGTAGTGATAACAAGGAACATAATGGTCCAAAAGGCTAAGAAATCTTCCAGACAATGATGTGCTTATGAACTCTCTCAGAAGAATACAGCAGCACACATGGTGTCTAGCAGTTGCCACAAAAAGCTGAATCCCACCATAAACTGAATAAAACACTTGACGCTTTACCCCCCACCCACCCCCACCCTCTGCCCCATCTGTAATTTGTTTTCCACACATGAACTCTTTGTTCATTCATGATTGTCTAGTTAAGATTACCTTTTCTTTTTTTACAATGTTTCAAATAGACATTTGAACCGTTGACATCTAGGAAAGACAACTGTAAAAAGTGCCGTCAAGATGCACTGATCCTCACGAGCCCACGCAGGCTGTGCCTGCTGGGGCTCATGAGGATCTGTGCATCTTACAGATGAATGATGCGCCCAAAAGAAATGGATCCATCCCCAATTTTCATCACATTGTGGCCTCCCCTCCCCACCCCTTTCCCCCTTTTTAATGTGACATTAAAAGGAACTTTTCTGGAAAAAAAGGCAGAAGCAATTTCAGAAGTGGATACATACGCGTCGAAGCAGGGCAAATGGTGAGCGTGTTCTTGTGCGTAAAGTTGGGTGTATTACAGTGGGAAGTCGTCCTTCCCTTGCGTCAACACTGGAGGACTGTCAAAACAGGAAAAGCAGATATGAAAACATGCACATCTCTGTTCCTCTTTTTTATGGAGGGTGGGGGCTGGTGTGTGTATGTGCCACTAACTCTCGTTTAAAAATGTATTTGAAAGGTCCTCACATGCCCACCCCCATATTAGTTAACTCTTTCACTGCCAGTGGATGCAGAATGTGTTTTGCAATCATAAATTCAATGTCAAAGACCTGAAGCTGTCAAAGGAACATGGTCACAAAGTGGTTTCAGCATGAAGCATAGATCCTCATGACCTCCCGCAGTTGCGGCGGGGTCATGAGGATCTATGCTTCATGCAGTTTGGCAGAATTTTCATTAGCAGCAATGAGGTCCAACAGGTATTTATATACTAACATTGGGTTTTTCTGCAAACTTATACATTCTCCATAGCCAGCTTTTGTCTACCCACCCCAATATCCAGTTTCTTCTCCAGTGACTCGATGTATGCAGCGGTGAGATGCAGCAGTGAACGCAGTCTGTTTGCGATGATGTGAGTCTTGTCGCGCGCAGACGCCATTTCCTGTAGTTCACCACTCACCAGCAGCTGGTCTGCTGTCTCTCGTAGTGACATCACCGCTG
Source organism: Semisulcospira habei (assembly GCA_036245525.1). NCBI lineage: Eukaryota > Metazoa > Mollusca > Gastropoda > Semisulcospiridae > Semisulcospira > Semisulcospira habei. The sequence continues at coordinate 106,543,741 of BTPG01000004.1, forward strand.
ACTGGTTTCCCTCCAGCTCAGAGCGTAGTTCCTACAGGAAAATGAACAATTTAACAGGAAACTTTTAGTTCCTGACAAGAAACATCACTGTCCCATTCACAGACATGAGACCACAGAAAGTTGAAAAATACTGAAACTTTTTTTTTGAGTCACGCATTGCGAGGCCCGAAGGGACTGTAAGCTCCCCCAGCGGGGTCTGGGGCGGAGCCCCGGCCGCCAACACATTTCCTGCATTCTGAGACACAAATGTGGCCTCTCCTAGTGCCTTTAAAGTGTTAATAACGGATTTGCACGAATCTCGAGAATGACCCCTGAGACCTTCAAAAAAACGGAATTCCGTATAAATACGGAAAAGTCTCATGTCTGATTCAAAGCAAAAAAATTAAAAACAAAAAGCCAAGAAGGATTTTCCAAAGAAAAAAACATTTTCAAAGTTTTTGTTTCATGATATTTTAAATAAAGTTGTATAGTATTAATATTAACACAATTAACCCTTTGGCTGTCAGAATTTCTTTTAGTTGCGATTATTCCTGCAGGAATGACAACTAAAAGTGCTATCGACAGCCAAAGACTAAAGAGTTAAAATCTAAAATGAATCGTAACAATATAAAACACCTGTTATTACAAAGGTGATTTATGATTCTACGAATGAGGTCAAAGCACTGCTGACTGAACCCAACATACACATTCAAATGAAAGAAGCATTAACTAGCAAACGAAATACAGTCCAATCAAGTCCCAACAAGCAATAGATCATCAGGCATAAGTCAGCTACAGTTGGCCAGTGCAGTCATGCACTCACTGACTGACTGTGTCTGACACTGACTGAAATGGTCACGAACCAAAGTGACCTACCCTCAAAGTGTTGTATTTTTCCCACAGCGCAGCATTGTCTGCGTTCAGCCTGACCGGCTCACAGTGCCGCAACCTCGCCTCTGCCCCTTCCAGCCACAGGAGATAATCGTGGACAGTGTGATGGAACTCCTGACACTGAAGCAGCGCCCCCGTCAGAGAATGCTGCGTGTCAGCTGCTCTTGCTGTGATCGCCTCCCACCGACGGTTGAGTTCGCGCAAGCGGTTGCGTAGGTGTCGCCCTTCAGCTGTTTTGGTGTTGATGTAGCTTTTGCTGAGAAGTTGTATGGACAGGACGCGGGCTTTCTTAGACTCCAGCTGCATCATGAAATCCTGGAGAGGAAAAAGAGGACTGAGTCCTGACTGACGATGACATCATCAAGTGCAATTTCTTAAGTAGAACCTGTTTGTGAGCAACATCTTTTCTCTCTAGGAAAATGTGATGTAATTGACAGGTGCTCTGTCAAGATAAATCCTGAAGGACAAAAAGCGTCAACTGTCATTAACCCACTGTGTCCCAGGTACGAAATAACCACATTTTGGAGTTGTCCTCTGAGGACTGCATTGCAAGTTAGGAGACCATGATATTTTAAGTGTGGTGCCAGAATAGCTTGGCACCTATAGGTGCCAAGCTATTCTGGCATCACCCTTGAACTATCACGGTCCATCCATATCTTGCTGTGGTGTGTCAGGACTGAAACAGTTAAAGACCATCATTTAGGTGGTTACAGCCACCTAAATGATGGTCTTTAATGACAGGTGATCTGTTTACAGCCACCTAAATGATGGTCTTTAATGACAGGTGCTCTGGTTACAGCCACCTAAATGATGGTCTTTAATGACAGGTGATCTGGTTACAGACACCTAAATGATGGTCTTTAATGACAGGTGATCTCTCATAAGAGTGGTCGCTCTGAACAGGGTCTGCCATACATCCGATTTTCTTACAGAGCAAAGTCCACTGTACATGTACTGACAGTACTGGATCGGACACCTAGATGACAATCTTTAACAACACATTACCTTATGCTGCCTGATAATGACATTCAGCTGAGAGATATCGGTCGGAAGGTGGTCATGTGATGCTTGCAGAGCCTCCGCCTCGTCCAGCCATGCCAGTAAGCTGTCAAGGTCAGATCGGAACTTGACAAGGTCGTGTTGCTGCTGAGACAGCCGGAGGTCGCGCTCGGCCGCCAGAGACTGCAGGCGAGTCCACCTGTTCTGTACACCTGAAGAAGGATATTTTTTTGTTAGCGAGCATGAAGCGTAAGTGTGATCTCAATGTCAGTGCGAAAAATTGCAATGACTACAGTCCCACAGTTCAAGGCCCATGATCCATGGCCAGCAAGAGCCAAAACCATCCAAAAATCATGGGTACAAATTGGACTCAGCAAGAGGCATAGATCCTCATGAGCCCCTGCAGTTGCAGGGGCTCATGAGGATCTATGCCTCTTGCAGCTGGACTGTGTACACTTTTTCTCGGCAGTGAAGGGGTTAAGGGCAGTAGTGGAAAGGTCCGTTGGCTGGTTTTCAGATTACATTAAGGGTGCAAGTAGAGTTCCCAATTAATTTTAGAATCTTGGTCCACTTCCACCCCTGTATGTCATATATGCTCAGATTCCACGCACCAGCAGCAAGACAGCCAAGCTTTTGTAGGTAACCACCACTACAATCAAAAATATTGGCAAGCACTACTCACTGGCTATCTGCGAGTCGGCACTAGGAATGGTGGTGGTGCCAGTCTCAATTTTCAGCAGGCGATCCAGGCGCTGCACTTTGTCTATCTGGGTCTCACACTCCACCAGGCTCTGCAGCTGTGAACACAGAAAAAAAAAAAAATTAAAATCACAAGAAAAAACGTCACTGCAAAGAAAGGAAAAAAACAGATCGCTTTCTTCTAATCTTTTCATCGTGACAAAAACCGCTACCGACACACAATAAGGTTAAAATTTTGAATCATCATTACTTCAAGTATCTCCTGAACTGTAATGCATCCTTCAGAGATCAACTGGGAAATGGGCAATGTTACTTTAGGGCTCCATGTATTCAAGCACATTATGACTGCAGTGCTAACCTACCGTTTACAAGCAAACATGCCTTATTTCCATCGGGGAAGTAAAAGAATTTTCAAAGACTAACACACAAGAGCACACACACACACACACACAAACAAGCTGTCATGACTTAAGGCAAACTTCTGTTTTAACACATTTAACCCCTTGGCCGCATTTTGCAACTTTTGAAGGTATTACCTAATGACTAAAATACCAGTTGCAGGAGATGGCATGACCAAGATAATTCAAGGGCAGTGCCAGATTAGCTTGGTGCCTTCCGGCACCAAGCTAATCTGGCACTACCCTTGAATTATTACGGTCAAGCCATTTCTTCTTGTATGGCGTCGGGGTTGAATGGACTCACTTGCTGTGGTAGACAATCAAGTGATATTTTATTGTACCGTACTGTGTCATGTTGTGGGCAGTGGGCAGATGTTCACATCTGCACGGGACATAGACGACCCCGCCCTCCACGAGTCGCCTGCTGCCTTGCAGGCCTGGCCGCTTGGCTGTGGAAAGGCTAAGGGAGGAAACCCCTGACATCAAAGCCCCCGTGTCTCCGGGGAAGGCTTTTGAGCCAGAGACTAGGACAAGGACAGTCTGATATAAAACCTACGACCCGAGGACCTCGATGCCATCGTCCCAGCTTGCTAGGCCATGGCAGATGAACCAAGGGTTTAAAGGGTGGGGCCAGTACTGCGCACACTGCACTCCACCAAAAAGCTCCACCGCGCAGGCTTTAGGAAACGTCCACGGACCATGACACCGACCATTCCAAGTCCTGTAGCGACGGGCGAGGGGCGAAACGGCAGGTGAAAGATGTCACTGGAAGCCGCAGTCTCAAACCTGCATGCAGGCGGTTCAGGATATTGGTCGCCTGATGTTGACCTGGGGATGACAACATCACTCGGCACACCCTGAACGACCAAGCAGCCTTCTCTAGGGACAGCACTGCTTGCTCCACACGGAGAGGGGCCTAGAAAAGGTGGCCTAACCAAAGCTCGTCCCCTCGCAACCCCAGTTGGCTAGCCGCGGTCAACGGGCATCTTCTCCTGCGGTCAAAAAACAAGAAAGAATAACGGATCCACTCTCATGACGACCACGACCGGACTCAACGTAGCATGCTGGAACGTCCGAACCATGCTCGACAAAGCAGACAGCGGACGCCCTGAACGTCGCTCCGCCCTCATTGCCCATGAATTGCGGAGGTTAAACATCGACATCGCCGCGCTCAGCGAAGCACGCCTTCCGGACGAAGGCAGCCTCCAAGAACTTGGTGCTGGGTACACCCTCTACTGGTCAGGCAGGCCTGCATCAGAAAGACGGCTCTCAGGCGTGGGTTTCATGGTCAAGACATCCATTGCGACTAAGCTGGAAAACCTACCAACGGGCCACTCAGACCGCATCATGTCCATGCGCCTCCCACTGAGACACCAGCAACACGTCGCCCTTCTCAGTGTGTACTCCCCAACCCTCCTGGCAGAGCCTGCTGAAAAGGACAAGTTTTACACTGACCTGCGCAGCCTCCTACAGAGTACCCCTGCAGACGACAAAGTCATCATCCTTGGCGACTTCAACGCCAGAGTGGGCCAGGACTCTGAAGCCTGGAAAGGAGTCCTCGGCAAGCATGGCGTGGGGAACTGCAATGACAATGGCCGCCTACTGTTGGAGTTCTGTGCGGAGCAGCAACTGGTCATCACCAACACTACTTTTCAGCAAAAGGACAGTCGAAAGACCACCTGGATGCATCCTCGCTCCAAACACTGGCACCTTATCGACTATGTCCTAGTGCGTCAGAGGGACCGCAGTGACGTCCTCCTCACCAGAGTGATGCCCAGCGCAGAGTGCCACACTGACCACCGCCTTGTCCGCTGCAAACTCAGGCTCCACTTCAAGCCAAAACCCAAGAAATGGGGGCCCCCCAAGAAAAAGCTTGATATTGCCAGCCTTCAGCGTGACGATGTGAAAGCTACCTTTCAGACAGATTTACAGCGCAGGCTCAAAGACACAGCAGACCCAGTAGACTCCTCCCCTGAAACACTTTGGGAACAACTGAAAACTGCTATTGCAAAATCCTCTGCAGAAGTCTTGGGTTTCGCCAGAAAGAAGAACAAAGACTGGTTTGACGAAAACGATGTAGAGATCCAGGAACACCTAGCAAAAATTTATTTTTCTCTAAAATATATTTTTTCGAGAAAATACTTACCGATGGCATTACTGTATGGAAGTAGCACCTAGCCTCACAATTTCAGCCCGGGATCGTTGTGTACAGCAACGCCACCGGGGAACCCCCCAAGTCAGCTGTACCAACGTCCCTGAATAGCTTCCCCTTACTGAGTAGTCTCCCTTACCTTATACGGCACATGCGCAGCCGTTTCCAGTTTTCGCACTTAGCTTACTGGCGGCGAGCGGGGCAGATGGGAGGGCCCTCCGAGTAATGCCATCGGTAAGTATTTTCTCGAAAAAAAATATTTTAGAGAAAAATAAATTTGTTTCATCAAAAAACATTACCGATGGCATTACTGTATGGAAGAATGGCGAATAGGAGGAGGGCGCCGCCAACTACCCCGTGATTGTGGACGCATTAGTGAAAAAGACTGGGATCAACACCTCACAATTTCAGCTAAGCGTACCTAATGCGCATGATGTGCCGGCAGGGAGTGTTGAGCCGCTGAGACGTCAACCACCAGGGCCAGGTTATCCCGCTGGCCAGAGAGGTCGCGTAGATAGAAGCGTGCAAAGGTTGATTCAGCTCTCCAGCCGACTGTGGCAACAATGTCCTTGACTGCGCAGTTGCGGTCAAAGGCGAGGCTGGTCGATACGGCTCTGATTTCGTGCGCCCGAATTCGCATCCGCTTGCCCCCTGAGGGGGAGAGGTCCTCGTAAGCGGAGCGTATGATCCACCGCAACCATGAAGAGATAGTCTGCGCAGTAATGTCCGACTTGCCACGATATAAGGGCAGAAAAAGGCGTGAGCGATTTTTTCGGAAAGGTTTTGTTCGTCGGAGGTATATTTTCAAGGCCCGAATAGGGTCCTGTTGGCAGGAGTCCAGGGACTGGGAAGCAACCTGCAGCGGCCGGATGGTGATTATTTGTGGCCGGGCAGAGGGGAGCCTGTTTTTGGCGAGAAAAGCCGGATTAGTGAGGAGTTGCACTGTGCCATCCGCCCGGAACTGAAGGCAAGCGGGCTCTGTGGAAAGGGCATGGAGTTCGCTAACCCTCGCGGCAGTGGCGAGAGCAAGGAGAAAACAAGTTTTTCTCGTAAGGTTGGCCAAAGAGGCCAGACGTAGGGGCTCAAAGCGGGCAGAATTGAGCCACGTAAGTACCCAGGAAAGGTCCCAGCGGGGTACCAGGGAGCGTGGAACCGGACGACGGAGGTCAAAATTAGCCATCAGGTCCGAAAGATCTTTACACGCGCCTGGGTCCTCACGCCCCAAATGGCGGTAAGTGTCTGCAATCATAGCCAAGTAACCCCGTATGGTAATGGGCGCCAAGTGTTGGTCGTCAAAAAGCCATAAGAAAAAATCGGCGAGGAGGGGCATAGTCAGTGTCGTGGGGGAAAGGCGTCGAGCCGCGCACCAGGACTGGTAGACACGCCACTTCCCCTCGTACACCCTGCGGGTAGATGGTCGGCGAGCTGTAGCGATAGCTTCCACCGCTGCATGCGAATAACCTCGTGCTGTGAGGGCCGCCCGCACAACCGCCAGGCGTGTAAGGCTAGCCTCTCTGGGCACGGGTGGAAAAGGGCTTGTCGGGGCTGTTTCAACATCGTGCGAGGCGTCGGGAGCCTCACAGGTGGCTCCGTGGCGAGGCGCAACAGGTCGGTCGTCCAGCTCTTGGTCCAGTGGAATGGGGCGACCAGGAGGAGGACCGTGTTGCACCCTCTGAGTTTCTGAAGGATTTTGGGAATCAGAACCGTGGGAGGATAGGCGTAGGCCACGAGGCCGTCCCAAGGAAGAGACAGGGCATCCACTCCCCACGCTAGGGGATCCGGAATGGGAGACACAAAGACTGGTAGCTGTTTGTTCCACCTCGTCGCGAAGAGATCGATGGAGGGAGTCTCCCAGCGGGCACATATCATCTTGAAAATCTCCGGACTGAGGGACCATTCGGTGTGGAGAGGTTGGCCCCGACGGGACAATGAGTCCGCTAACACATTTAGATGTCCAGGAATGTGGCGAGCCCGGATAGAAATTCCGCGATCCCGACACCAAAGCATCATCTGGTACAGGAGCATGCAGAGAGGAGGAGATCGTGTCCCTCCCAACTTCTGGATGTAAGAGACCACTGTCGAGTTGTCGGACAGCACGAACACATCCTGTCCCTGGAGACGAAGTTCCCAATGACGGAGTGCCAACCAGACAGCCTGTAGTTCCAGCCAATTGATGTGTTTGTCCGATAGGCTCGGCGGCCACTGTCCCGAAATCGAAGCAAAGCTCGGCAGGAGATGTGCGCCCCAACCCGATCGGCTGGCGTCGGTGCAAAGGGAAAGCCGAGGAAGGGCGGAGGACAGAGGAACACCCGTCCGAAGCCACACTGAATCCATCCAACGGAGGAGGTGGGACCTGATCAAGGGGGGGACGGGCACCAAGGCGTTGAGGTCGCCCGAGGAGGGGCGCCAATGTAAGAGCAGATGAAGCTGGAGTGGACGCGTAAACAGTCTGCCGAGGGGCAAGAGATCCGCCGCCGCACTTAGAAGACCGAGCAGTTGGAGCCAGGTCCGGGCTGACACTGCGTCGGCAATGTACACTGTCCGAGAAAGATCGATCAACCGCTGGACACGATGCTCGGGCAAACACACTGTGTTGAGGTCGGTCAGAAATTCCATGCCCAGGTGTATAAACCGACGAGACGGCAAGAGGTCCGACTTTCCCTCGTTGACCTGGAAGCCAAGGCGGCGAAGTAGATCCCGCAGCGAGTCTCTGTCCGTCGCGAGGGCGATGGAGTCCTGATTCCAAAGCAGGAGATCGTCCAGGTAGTTGGACGAGGAGCTGGAGGCCGACCGACGGGCCCTGACCAATACGGCATCCATAATCCTCGTGAACACCCATGGGCTGAGGTTAAGACCAAAGGGTAGTGCGCGGAACTGAAAAATCTGTCCTTCGAAGGCGAAGCGGAGAAAGCGCCGAGACGACGAGTGGATCGGGACATGAAAGTAAGCATCCGTGAGATCGAGACTGATCGCAAAGTCGAGAGGTTGGACGGCGGCCCGAAGCGCCCGCGCCGTCTCCATGCGAAAGGGGGGAGCCGAAATAAACTTGTTGAGCGCCGACAAGTCTATGATGGGACGCCAACGGCCGCCTGGTTTGGGCACGACGAAGAGGTGACTGTAGAAAGCAGGTGAGTCATGACGCGTCACCAGTTCCGTCGCAGCTTTCCGGTGGAGATCCGCAATCTCCAGCCGAAGAGCGGCCGCTTTGAGCGGGTCTGCCGGTGATTGAGTCCACAAGGGCGAGCGTCGGAGCGGGGGTGGGTGTTGAAAGGTCAGGCGCAGACCGTCTGAAACGACAGACTGTATCCAAGGGTCGTCGGGCAGCAGCGACCGCCACTCGGTGCTGTGCAGAGCTAACCTCCCGCCGACTGGCGACCCAAAAGGTGTCAGCGGGGGTGGAGACGGGGGAGCGTCATTGGATCCGACCCCGCCCGGACCGTCGAGAACGTCGGGGCCAGGCGGAGGCGGAAGAGGACGGGGCCGCAAGGGGTCGACCGAACTGTGGCTGTCGACTAAAACGAGCCGAGGATCCGGAGGGTGGGCGGAAGGTGGGTCTGGGAAACCGCAGGGCGTGACCCCCTGACCTGCGGGTTGGAGGAAAACGACGGCGGTCACTTCTAGGAGCGTTGGGCCACAGGTCCTTGGAGGATTCTCGCACCCGCTGCCAAGTCGGGCCAAAGAGGGTCGATCCACCAATGGGGGCCTGGCGGAGCTGCGTTTTAATAGATTGGGGCAAGCCGGGGCAAGAACGAAGGAGGCTGTCGCGACGCATTAAATCACAATTAACTGCGCCCGTTAACACGTTGGAAGAGGCGTGGTAAGCTGCCCGGTTCGCTACGGTAGCAATGGTGCGAATATCCTCCAATTGGGAAACGCTGGAGCGCCCAGACGCCGCAGCGCAAGAAACAATAGCCTGTGTCGCCAGTTCCAGAAAACCGGTACATGCGAGCGTATTTCGAATTCGGACCGCCGTAGTATCCAGGCCGGGAGGCAAAATACGTCGAACCGCAGCCCTGCCACCCACAAAGGCCTCCACATCCGAATCCACTGACGGAAGGGGACAGAGGAAGTAGGGCGAGTGTCCATGATACCAGCGCTGCCGAAAAGTAAGATCAAAATTTTCCAACCAGCGAAAATCAGAGAAAAAATGCTTGTCGCCAAGACGTCCCTGTCCGAGATGCGTATTAAAGGCCTCCGTAAGGTCGCGAAAAACCGGGTGGCTGAGGCAGCGACTTAAAACGTTTCGGCTGAAGGTGGGCATCCACGAGAGCCGAAGACTTCCGCTTGATGGGAGGGGACGAAGGGCATATGTCCCGAGGAAGGAAGCCTGAAATCAATCTAGAGGCCGAGTCTAAGGCTGCACACACATCGGACCCCAAAGCGCCACGGGCGGAAGGTGAAAGGGCCGCTAGGTCATGGTCAGAAGCGGAAGAGTGATCGTCAAGAGACCACACGGCCGAAGCGGAGTCTTCTGGGTGTAAGCTAAGAACGTCCTCAGGGGAGGGCACATTCGGATGAACGCTCGAGGGTGGGGGAAGGAGAGCGGTAGGCAAGCAAAGAGGAGGCACGGGAAGGAGAAAAACCCGACGGAGGTCGGCGACGGTGAGAGGGATCGGGTCTGGAAGGACGCGAGGTCCCTCTAGGCAAATGAACAATAGGAGTGGGAGAAGAGTCCCCCGCAGAACGCGCAAGACGTGAGCGAGAACGATGATGGTCCCCCGAAGATATACGGGAAGACGGGACAAAGCGGGGAGAAGAAGTCTTCCTAGAACGATAAGACGTGGAAAGACGGTGGCGCGGGCGGGAGGAACGGTCCCGAGAGGAAGAACGCCGAACCGAAGAAGCCACAGGACGGTGCAAAGAAGGAGATCGTAAAGCCGGCTCGTCCCCACGGGCCAATGCCGAAGAACGAAAATGGCGATTGTCTGAAGAAGATGGAGACCGAAGACGCCGAGGCGCGGAACGCGTAACCGTTGCGGAAGGTCGAAGAAAAGATAATAAAGGTTTTGTACTCACGTGTGTGCCCGCTAAGGGTAAGGGGTCGTGTGGCCGCTGAGCATAAGGGCGCCGCTCACCGCGGTCAAGATGTCCCGTCACTGGCGAGAAGATCGGGCGCAGAGTAATCAGCTGTTCCGAGCGGCTCAAGGACACCACAACATCCGATAACGCACGCCGTGGGCCGGTGATGGCAGAAGGCGGAGCAGCAGTAACGGTGTTCCTGACGGACAGACAACCAGGCTGCAAGTGTGGGTCCTGGGGTTTAGCGGATCGTTCCCTGCGGTAAAACCCCCATAACTGCGACCATTGAAGTTCCCTCCATGAGGCACACACGTTGCACGTATGAGAAGAGGAGCATCCAGAACACGGAAGGCAGATGGAATGATTATCAGTGGGCCACTGAAAATCCTTACATCGCCGACACGTCTGAACTTGCATCCTGGAACAGAAGAAAGTACGGCGTAAAAGGAACACCGGCAACGGTCACGATGTCGGAACACGAAACGCGCCGAGAATTTTCGTTCGATACGAGGCAAAGAAAGATCCACAGATCAATGCCGTAGCCAGGCCGGAACGCGGGGACTCCGGTTGAAAATAGTATCCAAGATCGAACTACTACACTCTAAGAAAAAGGCCGAGAAGAAAGCCAAAGAAGGGAGCCGTTAGGGCTGACAACCGATAACCGGAAGCTAAGCGCGAGAACTGGAAACGGCTGCGCATGTGCCGTATAAGGTAAGGGAGACTACTCAGTAAGGGGAAGCTATTCAGGGACGTTGGTACAGCTGACTTGGGGGGTTCCCCGGTGGCGTTGCTGTACACAACGATCCCGGGCTGAAATTGTGAGGCTAGGTGCTACTTCCATACAGTAATACCATCGGTAATGTTTTTTGATGAAACAAAAAAGAGCCGCCCATCAGGCCCACCTAGCCCAGCCTTCCTGCCCTGTGAAGAAGTCTGCCTTCCGCCTCGTCTGTAGCAGTCTCCAGCGCAAGCTCAGAGATCTCCAGAATGAGTGGTGGACCAGACTTGCACAGAGGACCCAGCTTTGCGCTGACAATGGTGACTACAGGGGCTTCTACGAAGCACTGAAAGCAGTGTATGGCCCCAGGCACCTGGTACAAAGTCCCCTGCGAAGCGCGAATGGCCAGGCACTCCTCACAGATAATACCTCCATCTTGAACCGCTGGTCGGAATACTTTCAGAGCCTCTTCAGCGCTGAGCGCACTGTTCAAGAAGCAGTCGTCCTACAAATCCCACACCTCCCAGTAAAGGTTGAATTGGACGAACCGCCCACCGCTGAAGAGACCCTTACAGCCATCCACCAGCTCAAGAGTGGCAAAGCAGCAGGCATTGATGGAATACCGCCAGAGATCTGGAAACATGGAGGCACAGCACTGCACAACAAGCTCCATGACCTCTTTCTCTGCTGCTGGGAGGAAGGAACACTACCAAAAGATCTCCGTGATGCAGTCGTTATCACCCTGTACAAGAACAAAGGCGAGAAGTCTGACTGTTCCAACTATCGGGGAATTACCCTGCTGTCCATTGCTGGGAAAATCCTTGCAAGGCTGCTCCTGAATCGGCTGGTACCTGCCATCGCTGAAGACCAACTCCCAGAGGGCCAGTGTGGCTTCAGAGCAAACAGGAGCACCACCGATATGGTCTTTGTGCTGAGACAGCTACAGGAGAAGTGCCGCGAGCAGAACAAAGGGCTGTACGTAACATTTGTCGACCTAACAAAAGCGTTCGACACTGTGAGCAGGCAAGGCATGTGGCAGATCCTGGAGCGACTTGGCTGTCCCCCAAAGTTCCTCAACATGATTGTCCAGCTACACGAGGACCAGCAAGGCCAGGTCAGACTCAACAATGACCTCTCAGAACCATTCCCTATTCTCAATGGCGTAAAGCAGGGCTGCGTGCTGGCACCGACCCTCTTCACCATCTTTTTTAGCATGATGTTGAAGCAGGCCACAGTGGACCTCGATGATGACGATGCAGTGTACATCAGGTATCGTCTCGATGGCAGCCTGTTCAACCTCAGACGACTGCAGGCCCACACGAAAACCCTAGACCAACTGATTCGTGAGCTGCTTTTTGCTGATGATGCTGCCCTCGTTGCACACACAGAGAGAGCCCTGCAGCGCATCACGTCTTGCTTCACAGATGCTGCCCAGCTCTTTGGACTCCAGGTCAGTCTGAAAAAGACAGAGGTCCTCCATCAGCCGGCACCCAAGACAGTGTATCGCCCTCCTCACATCACCATTGGCGAATCTGAACTAAAGTCAGTGCACCAGTTTACTTACCTTGGCTGCATTATCACGTCGGACGCCAAGCTGGACAAGGAGCTTGACAGCAGGCTGGCAAAAGCGAACAGCGCTTTCGGGCGACTTTTCAAGCGGGCGTGGCACAATCAACAGCTGAAAACAGGCACCAAGATCAGCGTGTACAGAGCTGTGGTCCTCACCACCCTGCTGTATGGTTCCGAGTCCTGGGCCCTCTACCGCAGCCAACTACGACTCCTCGAACGCTTCCACCAGCGCTGCCTGCGTACCATCCTGGGCATTCACTGGAGTGACCATGTCACCAACGTCGAGGTCCTTGAACAGGCTGAAACTGTGAGCATCGAGGCTTTGCTGCTGCGGACACAGCTCCGCTGGGCGGGGCATGTCTCCAGGATGGAGGATCATCGCCTACCAAAGATCACCCTGTTCGGCGAGCTTGCTACTGGGCACCGTGACAGAGGGGCACCAAAGAAGAGATACAAAGACTGTCTCAAGAAGTCACTTAGTGCCTGCCAAATCGACCACCACCAGTGGTCTTCGCTTGCTGCGGACCGTGACACCTGGCGCTCCACCATTTACAAGGCAGCTGTCTCCTTTGAGGACTCTCACAGAGCTAGCCTTAAGGACAAGCGGCTCAGGAGAAAAAACAGAGATGCCGCAGCTCAGAACCCTGGCCATACCTTCCCCTGCAGCCACTGCGGTCGAACCTGCCTGTCTCGGATTGGCCTCCGCAGCCACGAACAAGCCTGCAGACGTCGTGGGCAACTCCTATAAAATCTTCGTTCGTGAAGTCAAGCCAAGAGAACTGTGTCATGTTGCATCACTGACCTGCTTGTGACTGGCAGCCGAATCCCCTGATGTTGAGGAGTATGTCTGCATCTGTCTCTCAGCAACATCCAGGCGTGACGAGGCGTCTTTAATGGCGTCCGCCAGCTGCTCCATCAACACGTCCACCTTTACACTCCGCTCGCGACGCACTGATTGCCACCTGTCCTCTTCGCCACCTTTACCTGTGTAACACGCAAGCTGACTTTACTACACCTAAACCCATTTAGCCCCAATGCACTATGGCAGGAGATGGATCGACCATAATTCTAGGGTAGTACCCTAGAATCATCATGGTCGATCCATCTCCTGCAACATCTATAGGGACATAATAATTAGCTGACACTGCCAAAATTAAGCGCCAAGCTAATCTGGCACTACCCTTAAATTATCATTCTTAGCCGTCACCTGCTGTAGGGTGTCGGGTGTACATGGGTTAACCCTTTGGGTGTTGGTAGTGGTTTTGCAGGAATCATCACAACTAAAACCGCTACCAACACCCAAAGGGTTAACTAATTCCACTCACTCATTTGTTTTCTCAAAACAACATTACCGATGACATTACTGTTAGGAATACTGTCTCGCTAGCCTAATTTTAGCCCAAAATTGAGGTTGTGTGCCTTTAAGGAGGGAAGGTATCAGGGGGCGCTATCTGCTAGGCAGAGCCACGGTAGCCTCCCTTCCCTCCATATCCGGAACGCGGTCACCTGATTCGCCATTCTGTCTCTTCGCTGAGCCGTGGAAGGTTGTATGCCCTACCTAGCTCCGTTCAGGCTTCGTTCTCTCGCGACTTTGTCTTCTTCGAGTTCGTGGTTGGAGGTTGACGGGTTACTACTGGCTTGTGAGCTTCCTGCTGCAGAGTGGGCTTCTGTTCCGGCTGCAGTGTCGACCGGGCTGTGCCTTCTACTCCTTGGCGGGTCTTTGCGGCCTTTTGTCGGGGCCCTCGTCCTCCGTTTTTCACGGTGGTAACCTTCTTTCTACCATGACCAGGTAAGCATTGTAGCTTGTGGTTAGTGCCCTCGGCCGACGCTACGGATGCAGTAGCACTGAGCAGAGGCGCTCGTAGTGTGACCGTTAGTGCGGTTCGTTTTTTATGACGTGGAAGAGAAAAGTGTACAGGTGGCAGGACCGGTTCTAGCGACCGGTCGGGGGTGAATTAGCAACAAGGGCGCTGCTAACTCAACCTTACCGGGCGGAACTAGACTGAGAGATTCCGTGGTAGCCACATGTACAGGTCCTTCTTCCTTGCTTGAAAGCGTGTTTTCTTGCTCTATGTATTCCAGTTGGCAAGTTCGTACCTGCACGAGATGCGCAGACTTCCAGTGGCCGAGTGATGCCCACGACGTCTGTCTTCCGTGCTCTGGCTGTTCCCCCACCCACCCTTGCGACGTCTGCACCACCTGGGAGGAGGAGCAGTGGTCGCAACTGCGGCGTTTCTACCGGCGGAAGCGTCCGAAGAAGGCCGCTCCGTCTACTTTGGTGGAGGAATCACCGAGAGCTCTCACGATGCGGGACGCACATGCGGATCCGGAGCCTCACGCTCCTGACGGAGGGTTCGTCAGCTCGCTGGGGTTACTTGACACCGAGCATGGCCAACGAAGTACTCCGACATCTGTGTTTGTCAGCTCGCCGGCAGTTCCTGACCCCGAGCTTGGCCAACACCGGGCGCCTACAGGGTTTGTCGGCTCGCTGGGTCCCACCGAGTCTGACTGACAACGCCCGCGGGACCGCAACGCGTCTACGACCGTGAGAAGCTCCGTTGACAAGCACAAGTCTTCTGGTGCGGAGGTCAGTGCCTTAGTTAACACTAAGAGTAAAAAACCAACCAAATACACATTAGCGAGTGTAGTTAAGGTGCCTCCTGTTTTGGCCCCCTCGGCCCGGCCCCTGGCGCAGGGGGAGGTGACTGTTTTTCAGAGACCACGCGGGCGAAGCTCCCGCGCTTCTAATGGCTCCCGTGACTCGCAATTCGCTCGCTCCGAACGCCATTCTTCTCACTCCGTTGGCGGGTCTTCCCGCTCGCGCTCGACTTCCAGAGGGCGCCGAGCGCCTAGGCGGCTCAGCCCTCTTACCGACCGGCGTACTTCGTACTCTCACCGGGATAGAGGTCTCCGTCATCGTTCACCGCACCGCTCGACCTATCGACCCCGGTCCCGTTCGCCCTCTCCATCCCGGAGCCAGCGTTCCCGCTTCCACCGGACTTACTCCCCCCGTCGCCGTTCTTCCCCGCGGCCGCGCTCCCCTCTTCACCGCTCCGCTTCGAGACGTCCAGCGACGAGGTTTTCCCCGACGTCCCGCTCACCCCCTGGTTCTGCGCGACGGGTCCGTTCTCCTCCCAGCGCTACGGTGACACAACGCGAGTTCGGCAGCGACGTTTCCAGTGTTGGTGTCCGACCTTCCCCTCCTCAGGGGTCGGATCCAGTTATGGAGGACGACGCTCTCAGCCTCGTTCCTGAGGGTTCGATGTCAGCCTTACTGCATAACGATGCGTCCGACGCGTCCGGACACTCCCCCCTCTCGGACGACGCTGGTGTTCGACAGCCTTCCCTCAGTCATAAGATGGAGACCCTCCGAGCCTTGGATGAAGCGGCTCGCCTTATCGCGGCCTCCCTTCCTCCGGAAGACTGCCCACCTTCACCGCCGGTCAAGAGGAAAGCTTCTGCCTTTGTGGATGCGGCCAGCCTGACCAAGCGGTTCAAGTCTCTCCCTCAACCTCCAGGGTTCCGAGACCTACGTGACGCCCTTTCGTCGCACCTTCCTTTGGGGACGCAGGTTTCTTTTCGGACAACAGGTGGCCCGCTGATCTACAGATCGCCTTTCAGCAGCGCTGGTACGCGGGTCATTCGCAGTCCTTCTCCTGTCAGCTACCGGAGCTGGACGCCCAGGCCCTCTCCTTCGCTGGCTCCCCTCGTCCGGGTCCCGTCATCCCAGGCCTCGACAAGACAGCTACCCTTGTACGGAATGCCCTCGCTACAGCGGGATTCCTCGACTTGGTGACCCAGACTATCGTTCGCCGTGTGGAAGAAGCCTGGAACCCTGTGACCTCTCCTTTTCTGGCGGACATCCTATCCTTAGCAGTGGCAGGCAACCGGGCGGCGTTTCACTCCGCTGTAAACTCCATGACGGCCGCGGCCAACTGCGACCTGATGCGACGTGATGCTCTTCTCCGTTCCTGTGATCTTCCCCCGGACTTGAAGAAGCAGCTTCGACAGGCGCCGCTTGGAGGGGAACTGCTGTTCGGGCCCACCTGGCAGGCGGTGAAGGAAGCCAACAAGGACTTGTGGCCCAGCCGACCGGCGCCCCACCGCTTTCGAGTTCCCCGCAAGGCCGCGGGTCGTGCCCTGCGGTCCGCCAGACCCGCTCCCCGCCCCCCTACAGTGCGCGGACGTCTCCCTCCTCGCGCCCCAGCCTTTGGGCGCGCTCGCCTTCGCCCCGACGCGACTCCCGCCCCCGCCCCCTCCCCCGCCTGGCCCCGGCCCGCCCGCCGCCCAGGGAGGGGCAGGGCCCACTGACGCTTATCCTCCTCTGCCGCCGCCGACCGCTTCCATTTCTCCTGTCGGCGGGAGGCTGGCGCGCCACAGCCAGGCGTGGCACGCGCTGTTCCCGGACAACGCCTGGGTGCTTTCTACCGTCTCCAAAGGCCTTCGGATCGCCTTTCGGTCGCCGCCCCCCCTCTGTCGCTCCCCCGTTTGGACCCCTGTGCCCTCCGACCTAGACAGGGCCGCTGCTCTTCGCGACGAGGTGCACTCCCTACTTCTAAAGACGGCGACGGAAGTGGTTTCGCAGCCCAACTCCCCTGCTTTTTACAGCCGCCTTTTCGTTGTGCCCAAGCCAGGCGGCAAGTGGAGACCGGTCATCGATCTCTCCGCCTTGAACAAGTTCATCGTTGCCCCCCCTTTCCACATGGAGACGGCCCGAGCTCTTCGGGCCGCGGTGCAGCCGATGGACTTTGCCGTCAGCCTGGATCTCTCGGATGCCTACCTTCACGTGCCTGTTCACCCTTCGTCCCGACGGTATCTACGCTTTGCTTTTGCAGGAGTGATTTACCAGTTCCAAGTGTTGCCCTTCGGTCTCAACCTCAGCCCCTGGGTGTTCACGCGCATCATGGATGCAGTCGTCGCCCGGGCCAGAATGACGTCGTCCAGCCCGACGTCGAACTACCTCGACGACCTCCTCCTACGGAACCAGTCGGTCACGTCCTTGACCAGGGATCGCGATGCGCTGCTGCACCTCCTCAACAATCTCGGCTTCCTGCTGAACTGGGGCAAGTCCGACCTGGTGCCATCCCGCCACTTCGTCCATCTGGGTATGGAGTTTCGCACAGACTGCAACCTTGTTCGCCTGCCGGGACCACGCATACAGAAGCTGGCGACCCTCGCCCTGCACCTCGCGCAGACTCGCTCGGCTACCGCCAGAGTGTGGCTACAGCTCCTTGGCCTGATGAGTGCGGCGGCGGACTTACTCCACCTGGGTCGCCTTTACTACCGTCCCCTTCAGCTCCATCTCCTCTTACACTGGCGGCCGTCTTCGGGCGCCCTGGAGACGATGGTACCAGTTCCCTTGATGCTGCTGCCGCATCTGCGTCGATGGGCGGATCCTGCCTGGCTGGCGTCGGGAGTCCCCCTCTACACACCTCCCCCCCGACTGTCACTTTGCGTCGACGCGAGCAGCTCCGGCTGGGGAGCTCACCTACTTCCGATGTTCACCACGGCCTCCGGCATTTGGACCTCGGACCTAGCGACGCGACACATCAACTGGTTGGAGCTCCAGGCGGTTTGGCAAGCACTCCTCGCCTGGGACCCTCGCCTGCGTCGTCAGGAGCTTCTCGTCCTGTCCGACAACTCCACAGTCGTCGCCTACCTTCAGAAGCAGGGCGGGACTCGCTCCCCGTCTCTTTGCATCCTTCTTTACCAGATACTTCAGTGGTGCGAGGACCGCGGCATTTCCCTCAGAGCCAGACACATCCCGGGCCATCTCAATGTCCTGGCAGACTCCCTCTCTCGACGCGGGCAGCTTCTCCACACCGAGTGGACACTCCGACCAGACATCTTTCGGATGATTTGCGACCGCTGGGAGACGCCCATGATCGACCTCTTTGCCACGAGATGGAACCACCAACTTCCACTCTTCGTCTCCCCCATCCCAGATCCTCAAGCCTGGGCGGTCGATGCTCTCTCCATTCCCTGGGACGGCCTCATCGCGTACGCCTACCCACCGGCGGTCCTCGTTCCCAAGGTCCTGCTCAAGCTCAGAGGTTGCAACACGGTTCTGTACCTAGTGGCCCCCTTCTCCTGGTCCCGGTCCTGGACAACCGACCTCCTGAACCTGGCGTCGGCCCCCCCCACTACAGCTGCCCACTCCGCCATCGATGCTCAAGCAGCCCCGGCAGGACCTGTTCCACCCGTGCCCCGAGCGTCTCCTCCTACACGCCTGGAGATTGTGCGGCAAGCCCTCACCAATAGAGGTTTCTCAAGTACGGCGGTGGATGCGATCGCTACAGCCCGCAGGCGATCCACTAGGCGAGTTTACGAGGGGAAATGGCGCGTTCTCTGCGACTGGTGCGCCGCCGAACGACTCTCCCCCACGGATCTGACGGTTCCCCAGCTAGCGGAATTCTTCCTCTGGCTCTTCAATGATCAGCGGTTGGCCCCCATTACCATTCGCGGCTATCTGGCTATGATAGCCGACACGTACCGGCACCTGGGACACCCCGACCCTGGCGCCTGCAAAGACCTGGCTGATCTGATGGCACACTTCGGCCTTCATCGACCAACCTCCCGCTCCCTTGTGCCGAGATGGGACCTACCCTGGATACTGACGTGGCTCAACACTAGCCGCTTCGAGCCTTTGCAGCTGGCGCGACTGGCGGACGTGACGCGGAAGACATGCTTCCTACTAGCCCTCGCCACTGCGGCCAGGGTCAGCGAGCTTCACGCCTTCTCGACCCATCCATCGTGCCTACAGTTCCGGGCGGACGGTTCGCTACAACTGCTGCCGGACCCGAACTTCCTGGCCAAGACACGGCTTCCACTAGCCGCCCCACAAGTGGTCTCCATACAAGCCCTGAGGGGACCTAGCTTCTCCCGGGACTCCAGACAACAAGATCCGGTGAGAGCAGTGTGTATCTACTTGCGCAGGACCAAGCCTCTGCGCAGGGGCCGCACCCGCCTTTTCCTTCCTTTGTCTCCAGGTAGAAATGACATTACGGCCCAAACGATCTCCGCCTGGCTCCGTTGGGTGATACGCTCCGCATACCACGACCTCGCCCCTGACACCGCCACGCATCTGAACATCAGGGCGCATGAGGTACGAGCCATGGCGGCGAGCCTTGCATTCGACCGCAACTGTGCAGTCAAAGACATTGTGGCGGCCGTAGGCTGGCGTTCAGAGTCAACCTTCGCCAGATTCTACCTGAGGGACCTCTCCGGCCAGCGCGAGAACCTGTCGCTGGTGGGGGATGTCACGGCAGCACAACACTCCCTCCCGGCACCCCGGGTGCCGTAGGTATTCTTCGCTAAAATTATCGGGAGGTTGTGCCTGGGAGGGCGGGTCTCGGGGACCTAATCGTTTGCTTAGGGACGTAATTAGCGGCACCCACCGCCTCATCGACATTCTTCCTAACAGTAATGTCATCGGTAATGTTGTTTTGAGAAAACAAATGTATTTTTCTCTAAAATAAATTTTTTTGAAAAATACTTACCGATGACATTACTCGGAGGACCCTCCCACCTACCCCGCTGCCGCTGGCTCGCTACGATACAGAATGGCGAATCAGGTGACCGCGTTCCGGATATAATAATAATAATAATAATAATAAGCGCATTAAATAGGCGCTTTATCCCAATTGAAAATCGGCTCAAAGCGCCGCCGCGAACTGAACCCAACAAGCACTCTCACGTGAAACACGCGCATTCACTCACACACTGTACATAAACACAGAACATTCACGTGGTGCTAAGGGCAAGCTCAAGCGAGCTACTGTGGTTTTTGGAAATTCAAAGTCGTTTGTATTTGAAATTTGATTAAGTGGGCTGAAACTGATACCAAAGTGGAGGGGGAGGAAGAGCCGGAGTACCCGGAGAAAGAACCCCCGACGGTCCTCCGGATATGGAGGGAAGGGAGGCTACCGTGGCTCTGCCTAGCAGATAGCGCCCCCTGATACCTTCCCTCCTTAAAGGCACACAACCTCAATTTTGGGCTAAAATTAGGCTAGCGAGACAGTATTCCTAACAGTAATGTCATCGGTAAGTATTTTTCAAAAAAATTTATTTTAGAGAAAAATACATTTTCCGGCGTTAATGCTATACGACACTTCCCCGGCGACTGATATGGGGTGCCCTGAACAATTTAACCCCCTAGTGCATGCAGCCACCAGTACTGTAAATATGGGGGTTAAATATAAGCCCTTACCATCTGTGACATCCCGATCTTTCCTCCATCGTGACGGGGAGACGGATCGTCGGGTCGGGGACCCAGATCTTCTTGGTGACATCGACCGCCTCATGGGTGAAACCGATGCCCTTGGCAACTCCACCCCTGCAGCACCAGCTCGGCGTTTGTAAGGGGGGCTCTCGGGTGGCGAGCTCTCTAGGTAGGCTTCAAGTTCTCGTGTGTCCCAATCCACAGTCGCAGGCTGCTGGCCCAACAACATGCTTGAGGTCTGTTCAGAGGAGCGCAGGAATCGGGACTCTCGTTCTTCCACCTTAGCGATGTCCTCAACCTGTGACATGAAACATGCATTTCAATATAACCCTTATCATCTGGAATACACCAGTGTGTGAAATAAGTTTGACTAAAATAGTTCAAGAGTGGTGCCAGAATTGCTTGGCGCCTCTAGGCGCCAAGCTATTCTAGCACCACCCTTTAACTAAAGCCATTGGTCTATAACCTTACCTGTAATGTAGCTTGCATATGGCAGTGTACACATCTGAAGTTTTGCCTCAGTATGATATGGGATAATCATCTTGTTACATTGTGAAACAAAAGATGCATTGCAATGGTTATACTTTTCAGTAGTGGAGACTGGGGTGAGGTGGCAGGGACCATCAGAACAGACACCTGTTATCAATAATCAAGTGAACAGTCCTTTTGTTTCACCACCTTGTGTGTGCAGCCATCCATACTATAAACAGTATATTTATGCCTCTAGTGCACAATAAAAACAAATTAGACTGTTCACACAGAATATTTGGGCTGGCGAAAGTAAACAAATAAAAAAGAATAGTGGAATCCTCACACATCAAACAATTTCCTGATGAAGAGACAAGGAAACTGATTCCTGATCACCAGCTTCCCAATCAAACACTGGACTCGAGCTCCTGGTGCCTAGCTAATGAAAGGTGTAACTCCTATTTTCATAACTCCCAGACAAAATTGCTAACCCCATCAATCCCGGCAAATACAAATCATGTCTCATAAACCCATCGCAGATTCACAATCCAGTCTGCCTGATGCACAGAGACGTAAACAAGTACAGCAAGAGGCACAGACCATCATGAGCTCCCGCATATGCGGGGGCTCATGATGTTCTATGCCTCTTGCAGCTAAGTGATGTGGGCTGTGCTCTAGCTATGAAATGGTTTAACACTGACCTGTGCGGAGGAAATTCTCTGCAGCTTGGCCCTGCACTGGGCGATACGGTCCAGCACCTGCCGAGAGAAGTGTTTAAACTCGTCCAGCTCCTCCTGCACCCTGATGGCGTCCTCAGTGGAGCCCTGAGTCACAAGCAGACTGGCCGCCTTGTGCAGGTAGTCGATGCGATATCGCCGGTCATGGATCTCCTCCTCT
This sequence comes from Semisulcospira habei, assembly GCA_036245525.1. NCBI lineage: Eukaryota > Metazoa > Mollusca > Gastropoda > Semisulcospiridae > Semisulcospira > Semisulcospira habei. Next base: position 106,565,751 of record BTPG01000004.1, read on the forward strand.
ATTCTCTGTACAAGAAAAATTACAATAATGCTGACAATGGTTTTCTCGCTGGTTAATTCCTGTTAACCCTTTGGCTGTCGTTACTGGTTTTTGTCATGTTGATTCCTGCAGAAATCAACGCAACAAGAAATGCTACCGACAGCCAAAGCGTTAACACCAACAACTAAACACAGAGTCATCATCTCTTCGGTTACTTAATTCTGACCTCAGACAACACCTCTTGCCTCCAAAAGTAGTCCATTTATGCCCATGTTTGAAAAAAATTAATAAACTGTGTTGTATTTGTCTTTTCTACACGTTTCTTTATTTTTTGGAAATTTCTTCACTAAATGCATGCGGCACAACTATTCATTTATACAATCTGTCACCTCTGTCCTAAACATGTATTCTGCATAGACAAATGTGGTGAACGGATAACACATTTAGAAGAAAGATAATTTAGGGGGGGCTGAAAGCAAAAACGGTTAGCCTGAGCACAGACATGCACACTGTTTACTGGGTTGATGTTTACATCTGGTTGTCAGCAGCCCCATGATTACTATAGCATGCAAGAGGCATACATCCTCATGAATCTGAACCCCTATGGGGTTCAGATTCATGAGGATATATGCCTCTGGCAGTAGACGTTCATGAATCATCTTGCAGAAGGTGACATGCTGGCTGTGGGACCCCGTAGCGGGACCATTTACCTGTATTTCCCTCATCTTGGTAGCCACATCCATCTGAGCCAGGTGCTCGATGTTGGTAATCTGCATGTCCACCTCCGTCAGCCACTGCATCAGGCTCCGTCGCGTGGTGATGAAGTCCTCGCGAATGCTACTGGCCGACTGACGAAGACCCTGCAGCATTTGTGAAATTAAGTCAGTGTAGCAACCGACAACGTCGCCAAATGTAAACACGGGAGTTACTATATAGTCAATGATTTAACCCCTTTCCTGCCAGTGGTCACAGATTCTCACTTGTGAATTGAACACCAAAGCACCCCAGCTATTCTAGGAACATGGTGGTATCAGCAAGAGGCATGGATCCTTATGAGTCCCCCACAACTGCGGGGGATCATGAAGAATTATTATACCTCTAGCAGCTAAATTGTGTTCACTTTTTTTTCGTCAGTGAGTGGGTTAACCACTGACGAGACAACCCATGAAAACATCATCTGTGAATGTTGCCCAGCTGACAAAGACCCCGCAGCATTTGTGTAATAAAGACGATATAGCGACTAAAAAGTGTGCAAAGAATTAAGCAACAGAGCGACAAGAGTCATAGATTTTATCTGATGAAGGCCTTTCAATGCAAACAACAACAAAAAAAACTGAAAGATTGAGATCGTGTGAACACAATGTGCTTTTAGGATGAACTTGGGAAATTTGGGAGTTGTCCTTTTAAAGCAGTTTAGAGGAAAGATCGACCGTGATAGTTCAAGGGTGGTGCCAGAACTGCTTGGCACCTCAAGGCACCAACCTGCTCTGGCACCACCCTTGAACTATCATGGTCGATCAGTCTCCAGCTGTAGTGCGTAAGGGCTGAAAGGGCAGATTAACCCCCTTTGGCATGCCACCACTGATACTGTGTAAAAAGTATCAGTGGCTGTATGTGCAAATAGATTAACCCTTTCACTGTCAGTAGCGCTTTTTGTAACGACGAGTCCTGCAGGAATCATCGCCACAAACAGCGCTACCAACAGACAAAGGGTTAAGGTACATACCTCCATGATGGTGGCAACACGTTGCTGTAGTGCGTCCCACCGATCGTTCGCCTCCTGCATGTTGCTGCGAAGAAGACCCTTGGTGTCCGTGCGACCTTCCTTGGCCAGGCGACGATACTGCTTGTTGATGGAATCCAGGTCGGCCAGTCGGTCGTGCACCTTGCGCTGAAGTGCCTGGACAGAAACAGAAAGGAATATCACCCCATCACTGACACTGTCTTTACAGTCCATGTCAATCACTCATTTTGCAGCAGAAAGGTTACCCATTTAGCCCCAACGCCCTACAGCAGGAGACGGATTGACCATGATAATTCAAGGATAGTGCCAGATGAGCTTGGCGCCTGAAGGCGCCAAGCTCATCTGGCACTACCCTTGAATTATCATGGTCAATCCATCTCCTTCAACAGGTACATAGGCCTTTCTTAGCATCTCCAAAATTTTGGAAATGTGGTCTTGGTGTTAAATGGGTTAATTTATGTTTCAATGCTGTCAGTTGCACCCTTAACATATTTTTCTGTTTTGTTTTTTTTGGCATATTTTGATTAAATAAACTTATGTGATCTGCTCCCCCCCCCCCCCCCCCCCCACCACCAAAGTAGCAAAATGCCTAGGGGCCCAATACGGCTGTCAATGTGTGCGGGCCCACTGCGGCCGTCATGAGCACAAGGACCTTTGCTTACTGGGCCAGGTCAGGCTCTGATGTCAATACAATAGGTTCTCAATGTTGTCTATCCTTCTCTTCACAATTATGGCAATCTATGTAAATAGGCGTAAGTACTGTTACTGCCTAGCTTTTACATACAAGGGGGAAGAATAGCAGAAAGTCTTTACTTTTATGACATTCAAAAACCTCCTAGCAACATTATTCTAAGACAGACTCAAAACATTATTAACCCATTTCGTCCTGATACACCAATTGTTTGAAATAAATCCGACTGATAGTTCAAGGGTGGTGCCAGAATAGCTTGGCACCTGCGGCGCCAAGCTATTCTGGCACCACCTTTGAGCTAAAACAGTTGATCTATCTCCTAATCTGTAATGTAGCCTTCATAGGACAATAAGCAAATTTTACAAAATCAGCCTCAGGATGAAATGGGTTAAATGAGATATTGCAAACTTGTAATCTTCTCTTGCCTGGAGCAGGTCATTTTAATACAATTTGTAAAAGGCAACCCGCATAAATAGTTGCTGAAGTGTCGTATAGTGTTGCTGACGGCAAAGAGTTAAACGGAATCACTAGCCCAGGCCAATAGTTGCTGATGTTGGCCCGCAGAGCATTTACATATTGGGAGCTCCCTGCATACCTCGTATCTGCGTAGATCCTCTTTGCTGACAGCACTGAGAGGCATTGCAGCCTCTTCATCACCAAACTCCACCTCCGTTTCACTCAGCCATTCGCTGAATCGCTTGCAGTCCGTGTGGAACGCTTCCCATAGATCCCATGTCTCTTTGATACTGCAAGAGGAAAATAAGAAGTAAGCAAAAGGACCTCCAGCTAACATCGTCCCAAGATGGCGTGCACACAGCAGCTCTAATCCAGTCCGTGATTGGTCGTCAGGCTGATGTTGTCCTTAGTTGGCCCATACAAAGCCATGCACGAGCCAACTGTCGCTGACGATAGCCTGATGGCTTTTTGCGCATTGGGAACCAAGTTATATGATGTGAAACGTTGCTTGTACCCATAAAATCAGGTGGATGAGTGACCTTTCACACTAAAATCTGGTTGTATCTCGAATAGTTCTATCAGGATACTGAATGTGGCATCTTCTTTTCTTTGACAAAAGTTTTACTACTGTACAGCAAAATTCATAAATCCTCGAATATTATAAACAAATAAATCATGTTAGGTCTTTTGGTTAGGAGTGGTATCAGCTCTTGTTATGTGACCTCAAGAAATTTCCTTTTGTGGAAAACCAAAAATGGGTGTATGCATTTCAAACGTGAAAAATACTAGGAAACCCCCGAAGAAAAAAAGAAAGATGCTTAGAAAGGACAAAAATACAACACAATTTATTAATTTCTGAACCTTTTTTTTCAACTGGACATATACAGTGGAGTCCAGTTAACTCATTCTACCCCAGACACACCACAGCAAGATAAGGATCGACCATGATAGTTCAAGGGTGATGCCAGAATAGCTTGGCGCCTATGGGCGCCAAGCTATTCTGACATCACCCTTGAACTAACATGGTCGATCTGTGTCTTGCACTAGAGTGCAGTCTTCAGAGGACAATGGCAACATTTGGGGATTTCGGTGTTGGGGTAGAATGAGTTAACACGAACACGCTTTACACGAACTTCTGGTTAACACGAAACGTTTTTGAATTCCTAGCTGAGAGCCCTCTTGTTCTCTATTAAAATTTCATGGTTAACACAAAATGCTCAACACGAAAACCCTGCTTAACACAAAGATGATTTTGTTTCCCCAACAGAACATTTGATAGTATTTTCACCTGTTTACACGAACAACCATCCCAACTGAGGCGATTCCGTCCTCCGTGAAACACCGCACGAGGAAGCTTTGTTTACAGAAGTACCTGTGAACTCCTTTACACAATAGCTAACACGCCTGAATGACCGCATCTGTGTTAGCTTTCACAACTCGGTCCGATCTGCATCGCTGCTGTCTATTGTTTTCAAGCACTAATGCTTTAACGCGCGCTCACGTATATCGGTACACAAGAGACGGAGGACGCTGACGAACACACAACTGCTGCAGGTTCTGTACACATGCACACACTGCCTATAGTAAGAGGGAGGGAGGGAGTAGTGGTGGGTGAGGGAGATAGGAGGGTCAGGAGGCTGCACATTTTTTACATGTTTCTGAAAATGATTGATTGGTGGCAAGCATAGCAAGTTAGTCTAGATGAGATTCTTGCTTTCCATTCTTTATTTAACCAAAGACTGCCCAAGTGCTGTGCGGTGGGGAAGAGCGTGATGGGGGAAACTGCCATCTCAACTGATAATGGTGTTTCAGTATGCTGCCGATCTTGTACGTGTATTCAAGTCATTCATCCAAAGTCAGTTATTTTTAGCACTTAATTTCTCATTTCTCAATACGAGCGTGGTAAAACACATACAGATCTGATTTATAAGCAATAGACGCCAAGAGCTACAGAGGTTGAAAACTGCAGTTCCAAGGATCGTGACACTGATCAACGCGAAGCGTTTATAGTATTGCCCATACACATTGGTACACGGCTAAAAATAGCACCATAGCTCCTACACTGCACGTGGTTACGGAGCTGTTTCATCAGATGGATTGTTGTTTTCCTGATGGATTGTACATTAAATCCACAGGCTCTATGCATGTGGACTATTGTTGTTCCATTGAGATGAGAGTATGCAAGTATGATACTGTGCACGTTTAACCTCCAGGGCAGGGCACACTCAGGTGCACATCTCCCACACACTCTCTTGTTTCAGACTATGAACAAGTTTTAGTCTAAATCGGTTAACATGCAATACATTTTACACGAACTAATTTTCCCTGTCCCCAGAAATGCGTGTTAAACGGACTCCACTGTACATTCATTTTAACCCAAACATTTCATAAACTGTGTTGTAATTGTCCTTTAACTCGTTCAGCCCCAACACACCACACCAAGGCATTCATCGAGCATGATAGTTCAAGGATGGTGCCAGAATAGCTTGGCACCCAAAGGCGCTAAGCTATTCTGGCACCACCCTTGAACTATCATGCTCGATCTGTCTGTACATTTGTAATACAGTCCTTCAGAGGACAACTTCAAAATTTGGGGATTTCGGTCCTGGGGCAGAGTGTTAAAAGCGTGGGTTTTTTCCTTTCTTGGGATTTTCTGCTTATGTCGGGCAAACATTAAATAATCCATCAGATAATTCCCATATAAAAAGGAAAAAACACGGTTAAAGAAACTGACTGTGCTCGTCGCTCAGGACAGAGGGAGCAAATGTTTTTCCAGCGTCGATCGAGGTTTTTCATGGCATGCTGCAGGGCGTTGAACTCTATCTCAGAGGGACAGGCATCAGAGTCGTGAAGTAGGACTTCACACAGGTTCAACAAAGAGCTTACACCGGCACTGTGGTGCTCTATGTCACGCTGGATCTCCTGTCATGTAAAAAACGCTGCAGGTTGCAATATCAAACTCACATCAAGAGACAAATACCAATTTCTAGGCATGTGCTAATCAAGGCTCTAGCATTAAAAAACATGCACACGCAAACTGAATTCAGTTATTGTCCTACCCCCCCGCCCCTCCCCCCCCCCTGCCACTCTCCCTCTCCCCCCCCCTTTCCCATTCTCACCACGCCACCTCCAACCTTTCCACCCCAAAGAAAGCTTTTCAGACCCTACTTCACAATTTTCAACATCCGCCAAAAAGGCTTAACTCATTCAATTTCTGCAAAAGTGTCATAAAGCATTGCCAGTGGCAATGCTGTACAACACTTTCATAGCTATAGATGGGGGGGTGCCTTGAATGAGTTTAGTGTGGAAACATGCTCAAATTAAACCGAATCATGAAATGGATAACAAACCTGCGTGCGCTGAAGCTGAGTGTGAATCTCCTGCATGTCTGTATCATTGTACACCACAGGGACCATTAGCACCTGCTCCATCTCTGCCAGCCAGCGACTCAGGTTCCGCATGTTCGTGTCCAACTGTTTGACGGCAAGAACCGTTTCCTGCAGTTTGCGCTTCCTGCGGGGGAAGAAGCAACATCCCGTGTGTAAAGATGTGTTTGATTGACATCACGCAATATATGATGCAATGACATGTTCATCGGCCAGCCATACACACCTAAATGATACAAGCCAGTCCCCAGAAAACATGAGATCATTGGGTTGACATTGACCACAGCTGGCCCATGCATAGCCGTGCGTGCCCAACTGCCACCGACATCAGCCCAATGGTAGTTAGCTTGCTGGGTCAGTATTTTCAGCACCAGCTGCTGTGACAAATAATAATCTGGGGTGAAACCATTCATCCTCAAGACTTCACAGCATCCCATACATGGATCAACATTGACAGTGCACTTCCCAAGGACCCAGTTAATCTCACACTCCTCCTTAATTATGAAGACAAATTCAATGCCCACGTTAGCACACAAAAGGTACAGACATCTTCCAAAGTTGTACATTGATCTGCACGAAGCATAGACTGTCTTCACTGATCATCAAGAGCCCCTTGCCATTTTACAACACATGGCACTAAATTTAAATTAACCCATTTAGCCTCAATGCCATGCAGCAGGAGATGGATTGACCATGATAATTCAAGGCGCCAAGCTCATCTGGCACTACCCTTGAATTATCATGGTTGGTCCATTTCCTGAAACTGGTACACAATTGTTATGTGACACCTCCAAAATTTGGGAAATGCGGCCAAGGGGTTAAATGGGTTAAGGTTGTGTATATCCCCGTCACTGCCAGAGCTCGCATCATGTTATTTTTTTCTCGGCAGTGAAGGGTTTAAATGACAAAATGGCTCATTAGAAGAGCAGACAAGTAGAGTCCAAAACAAAGACGAAATGAATGCAAACAAATGTAAACAACAATAAACATAAACAAACAAACAAACAAAAAAACAGAAGAAAAACATAAGCAAAAAAAAAAAAGATTTGTTTTTGAATGAATTTAACAAATGTCTGAACCCTGACCTGAACTCAGCAACAGCCTGAAGATGCTCCCACTTATCCTGCAGACGCTGTAGTCGTTGCTCGATGTCCGAGGCTCGCACTTCACTGCTGTTCTTCATCAACTGACGTCCACGAGCCACAACCTCCTCCAGTTCCCTCCCCTTATCCATCATGGCGTCCTGGTACTCCTGAAAAGGCAGGTCATGTCATACAGAAAATTCAAAAGGATAGACGGTCAGTTTAATACACAGACTTAGCCAAAATGAAACAGGAATGACTGCTAGTTCAGTATGCAGACTCAATCATTTTTACTAGAGCAAAAAAAAAAAAAAAAAAACGGTAAGTAAAAGTGATTGAGACTATCAACTGACTTGTCTGTTCCTGTTTCAATTTGGTTATGTCTCAAACAATGAAATTCAGATAACAAAATGTTCTGGGCATCCAAATTAATCTGTTGTTTTCATAAACATATAGAATGTACATATAAGAGAGAGTGTGGTAATAACTTCTGAAAAAGTCTCGTCAAATCTAACTTTTGCTGTCAGACCTTGTTGAAAATGGTGCTGACTATGTTTTAACCAACTACATTTTACTGAACTTCTTTGACCTCCAACAATTTCTAGACTACTCACATGAAGAAGAACACCGCTCACCGTCTCTAACTTTGCCAGGAGATCTTCCACATGGACTTCCCGACTTGACACAATTTTCACCTCCATGGCATCAATCCACTCCATCAGCGCGCACACCTGCTCGCCCAGCTTAGACCAGCGGAAGGTGGAGTCGTGTAGCCTGTTTTCGCGAAGTCCCGCCTGCGAGACCAGCTCATCCCACTGCTTATTGAGTAGGCGAATACGCTGGTGTAGGATGTTCATGTCCTCTGCTTGGATCACACGATTCAGCTTCTTCTCACACGCCAACAGTTTCTGACGCTTCTCTTCGGAGTTGATGAACGATGTGGCTATGTCCTAGAAATACAAAAACACAAAATCAGTTCAGAGCTGGAAAAAGTATATCGTAAACTTGGGATATATTAAACTGCCTGGAGTCATTATTTGTTGATATATCCAAGTATAGTAGTGTAGTTAATTTACATATACGAAAAAGTGTGATCAAGATCTCTAAAAAAGCATTGTTATATCAAACATTGTTATATGCAACCTTGTCATCACCTCATAAGAAATAAAGTTGAATGTAATTAGCTGTAGTGTTTTCTATCACAATGATTCCTGCAGGAATCATTGCGACAAAAGCCATTACTGATACCCATAGGGTTTACTACATTTATCATTTATCTATTCACTGAAATGCCTTTTCATATTTTTGTCACAGGAATTGTGATGGTCTGTGATTGATTTTGGACCCTACCGCTGACAGCATGTGGATTCAAACTCAAACCCCAGTAGCAAAACATCTTTGGGCCCACAATGGCCTTAGTGGTCCCACACACAGATGTGTGTGAGCCCACTGTGGCCATTGTAGGCCCAAGCACCTTTGCTTACTGGGATATTAAGGCTAGCACATGTCCTGACAGTCTCTTTTTTTTTCTTTCGTAGAGAGATCGTGCACTATCGAAGATACTTCAGTTCCAAATCATACATTAGTTCCAAGACATATGCGACAATTGTTTAGCATGTAGCATACTACTAACTTTGCAGTGAGCGAGGTCAACCTTTAGTTCCTGATAATATCCTATCAAATACTTTAGTTCCGACTGAAAACACTTTACAATTTGTTTGCACGTGGTATACTCCCACTAACTCATCACTGAGGGAGGTCAGCCTGTAGGTCATCATAATATGTTACTGAAGCTACTTCTCTGTGATTCACACTTCAAAATTTGTTGGCATGTAGTGAACTCTTACTAACTTTGCAATGAACAAGGTCGCCCTGTAGGTCATCATATGTGTTGGGGATGTCTGTGTTGAGCGTGTTACGGATGCTGCGGAGCCATTTGAGAATGTCATCAATGTCTTCCTCACACTCGCGCCAGTCACCCTGTAGTGCTTCTAGTCTCTTGCGGTGCTCCTCCAGACGGTTGTACACCTGTGAGAGAAAGTACAAGAAGGTCAGATGAAATTCAAGCACAGTAAAGTTCGGACATAACAAAATGTGAGGGGGCCAAATTAGTTTATTATATATTTTTTTTAAATAGACATACTAATAAGTACATGATGCTATAGTTATCTTTAGACAAGTACAGCATTGTGTACTTGTTTGTTTGTCTATTTTGAAAATATCATAAAGTGTGCTGCATTTGCCTTTTCTAAGCATGTTTCTTTCCTCTGATCACTACATACCAGTTTAGGAGACAGATCGATCATGAAAGTTCAAGGGTGGTGCCAGAATAGTTGGTGCCTGCAGGCACCATCCTTGAAGTTACATGATTGATCTTCTTTTTTTCATTATGGTATGGAGAAAACGCATCACCACAGTGCAGTGGTTTACCTACTATGTTGCCGTGTAAATTTCTGGCCTGATGATTCACCCCCCTTGTGCATGCACCCACCAGTAATTTAAACAGTACTGATGGCTGAATGCACAAGTGGGGCAATATAATCAAAGAATAAGTATCCTTACCTCCAGCCACCCTTGCTGCAGCTGTGCTGTACAAATTTTGATTTCCTCGCTGGCCGAGGTGTCCGCACGCTGCAGCAGAATGCTGCCGAGGTTGTGAACCTGGCGGAAACTCTCCTCTTGCATCTTGAACTCACTCTGGATCGTCTGCGACATGAATCAGGAAACAATCGATTCGAAACTAATTTTCTCCTCTGCGAAAGCCAAGATTCTGGGGTATCACCCTTGTGCCAGCATGATCAGTGCATCTCTTCAGGAATCAAGCTAATCTGGCACTACCCATCAGCTATTACAAATGATCAATAACCTGGTGCACCTGATGTTGGAATCAACTCTTTGGCTGTCGGCAGTGCGTTTGTCGAGGTGTCACCCAAACACACTACCGACAGCCAAAGGGTTAACTCCTGTTCTGTTGGAACACCATAAAGACCCCTCTAGAGGCACAGATCCTCATAAGCCCTGCAGTTGCTGGAGCTCAGGAGGACCCATGCATCTTGCTGGCCTAATTTAAGAATAAGAGGAAGCATATTTTATAGTCACGCCTGGAAAAAATTGCAATGCACAACTGGTACATTCACTCCCTTTTCATACAAACATTAAAACAAAAACCAGACAGGGTTAACTCAGCCGAGTCGCAAAGCATCCAGACGGCATTAAGCCGCATATCCAATAGCAGCATGTCTCGAGTGTGGTAACCCTTTCATCCTGATACGCCCACTGCTTGAAATAAATTTGACTATGATAGTTCAAGGGTGGTGCCAGAATAGCTTGGCGCCTCAGGCGCCAAGCTATTCTTGCACCACCCTTGAACTGAAGTGGTTGATCCATCTCCTAATCTGTAATGTAGCCTTCATAGGACTATAAACAAATTTAAATAAATTCAGCCTCAGGATGCAATGGGTTAACCCTTTGGCTGCTGGTGGCACTGTTTGTTGCGATGATTCCAACAGGAATCATCGCAACAAAAAGCGCCACCAGCAGCCAAAGGGTTACTGCTAGTGAAACTGCGATGGTTCCACTTCCCACTGATGCCATTTCTCACTTGGCAGAAAAGGGGTTAAAAATGTCATTATCCAGGCTTACCTTAACCCTGTCCAGTAGACTCCTGATTTGCTGGAGGGAGATGGAGTCAAACTCAAACACCTTCAGCCCCTGTTCCTTCTCATTCAGCCACCTCCTCAGCTGTCCGCTCAGCATGTTAAACAGGTGCCAGTTCTGAATGGTCGTGTCAATGATGTTCTTGCGCTGTGCGGCACGTCGGATCACGCTCTGCCACTGTTCGGCCAGGAGGCGCAGCTTCTGCTCGAACTCACGAGGATTCTCAACTTCCCTGGCACGCATCATCTTCTGACCATCACTGATGATGGCGTGGAGAACTTGCTGGTTGCTGTACATCTCGCTCTCAAACATCTGCACACAAGGACAAAGCACAGTAACTTAAACCATGGTGATATTTCCTAAATCCAAAATTCCACCCCCAGATCCAAATTTTGGAGATGTCACCTAATGACTATGAACCAGTTGCAGGATATGAATTGACCATAATAATTCAAGGGTAGCGCCTGATTACCTTTAACCTTAATTGTTATGGCCGACCTGATGTATGAGAACATTGTATTGTAAAAAATTTAAACATTTCAAACTCACTGTCCGAAAAATTCCCATATTTGTGAGTTGTCCTCTGAGGACTATGTAACAGTTTTGGAGACAGACTGACCATGATATTTCAATTATTGTGCTGAAATAGCTTGGCACCTAGAAAAGTTATTCTAGAACTACACTTGAACTATCATAGTTGATTTACATCCTGTCATTACAGAGATGAATGGGTTAACCCTTTGGCTGTCAGTAGTGATTACTGTTGTGATGATGCTTAGAGGAATCATCATGACAATAATCGCTACTGACAGCCAAAGGGTTAAGACTATTATAGTCTGCAGAGTTGGTTTGATTTTTTCTCGGACCCCCCCCCCCCCCCACCTGATCTCCCCCCCCCGCCCTCCCCCCCCCCCCCCCACCCCTAAAATTCAATCTGCTGGGAGAGCTGTCTTGTGGACAATTATCTGATTATTCATGAGAGGACTGGCTAAACCTCTTATCTCTACTATTCACTCAACCCTAAAATCTTTGTTCACACCTACCTGACACTTTCTCTGCTGCTCCAACAAATCGGCCAAATTTCCTGCAATCTCTGTGGAGAGGTCGCGCTCTGTGGTAGCCAAAAAGGTCATCCAAGTCTCACACTTGGACGTGAAATCTTGCTGCACCAACAGGTGTGCTTGCAGAGTCTTGCACCTGTCCTGGCAGTCAGCCAAGAGTCTGTGCCAAGTGTGGTTCAGGTCCAGCAGTTGGTTGGCGTCACTAGAGTCAAGAGCCAGGCGGTAGCCAAGGTCGTTCACTTCGTCCAACTTGTCAGAATTGGCCTGAAGGACATCAAGAAATTATCATGTACAACACTGACACATAGTTTAGTTTAGTTTATAACGTTTAACCTAATGCAACATACAGGAATTACTCGTCACCCCTCATTTTCTCCTGCAGCAAAATGAAGTAACTCCAAAAATAGTACATAGCATTCACAGCAGATGATCTACTGAGATAAACATTATTATGTGTGCACATAATAATAATAATAATAATAATAATAATAATAATAATAATAATAATAATAATAACAATAATAACCTTTTGGCTGTTGGAAGCGCTTTTTGTCACGATGACTCCTGCTGGAATCATTGTGACAAAAAGTGCTACTGAGAGCTAAAGGGATAACAATAATAATAATAATTGTAATAATAATAGAGAGGATTTATTTGTTTCCTCAAAAACATTACCGATGCCATTACTACATGGGATTAACCTATAGCTTACATAATTTTAGCCAAAAACTTATGATGTGTACCTATTGGGCCAAGGGAGGCTACCTAGGGGTGCTGTGACCCAGTACTCGAGTTGCCTCCCATTCCACCACATACGGGTAACTGCCCTGTGCAGACACGTCAGTTTATTCCTTTAGCTTATGGAGTTCAGACGTGTTCTGTTAGCCTACTACTGTGTGAAGCCTTCGGCTGTGTATGATTCTAGCCGATGTTCTTACGACTTCGGACTTGTTTAACCCGGCTGTGTGTGCCTTTCCTGGCCTTTGAGCCTTGGACTGTTCTCACTTCTGTGCCTTTTCTTCGTGAGTGGCGCTGATGGTTTCCGTCGTCTTAGACACTTGTTATCGGCGGTGTGTTGTGCCGGGCCTTGTGGCTCTTGGACTGTTATCACTTCTGTGCCTTTGTGCGTTGCTGCGCCAGTGATTCGACTTGGACACTTGTTACTGGCTCTGTGTTGTGCCGGGCCTTGGAGCCCTGGAACTGTTGCTTCCTGTGCCTCCTGCTTGGTGCCCTCGGTACAAGTTCGCTTGTGGCCAGTCCTCTGCGCCTTCATCGCTGCCTCAGCGCCTTGCCCATCGTGGGAGGAGTCCCTAGGCCCGGTGGCGCCCCGTTTTCCCGTGTCAGGTCTCCTTCCCCCCGCTCTCCTCGAGATGGCCAGGTAAGGTCTTGGTGTTTGCCAGCGACAGGCGCCGGGTGGTGGCATCACTCTTGTCATTCGTTTTTGCTCACAGCGGTTTGTGCTCAGTGGCGCTCGTCACGTGGTCCTTCAGCCACGACTGGTCACCTTTATTCTCACCTATATGTTGCAGTTGTCAAGTCCGCACCTGCACCCGTTGTGGCAATTTCCAGTGGCCGAGTGATACACATGCAATTTGCCTCCCCTGCTCCGGTTGTGCCTCCGGCCGCACCTGTCAAGTCTGCGCGCCCTGGGTAGAAGAGCGGTGGTCCCGCATGCCTCGGCCACGAACCGACCAGGACGCACCCGATCCGCTGTTGGGGGACAGCATACCAGGGATCCCCCCTTGCGCACCCACTCGCCCGAGTCTGGTCCGCAGCGAGTCCGCTCACCCCGCTTTGCGGAAAACAAACGGCTACCAAGCCCTGACATTGGGGGACATATTCCCCCCCTTACGCACCAGCTCCCTAGAGCCTGATCTGCAGTGAGCTAGCTCGCCCCGCTTTGCGGAACCCAAGCCTCACAAGTCAAGAGAGCCAAGTAGACCATGCGCCATCCCAACGCCAGACCTGCAGCATCGTCTTGCGACATACGTCAGGTGACCCCTGGAACGCAACAGTCCGGACATAGCCGCTGGACCCTTGGACGTCCGTTCGCGCGATCAGAGCCCTCGCCGACACCTTTCTTCTCAGACTCTGGACTTCCGCCAGCAGCCCCGCGGACCTTCGATCCCAGACCCCCAGCGTCTTCGCTCGCCCCACTCTTCGGTTCCTTCTTGCTCTTCTCGCCCGACGTCTCGGCCTGCTTCTCCCCGCCGGTGCCTTCGGACTCCCCCATGGGCTTCTGAGGATCGTCCTTCCTCTCGTCGCGCGTTCTCTTCAGTGGCCTCTGCTGTCTTCCGTCCTGCCCCCTCTCCTGCTTCACGGCCTGGATCTTCCCCTCTCCCTCCCCGACGGGTCTTCCTCCGCCGCCCCTGCTCTCCCTCCCCATTGCTCCGTCGGACATGCTCTCACCACTCCTCGCCTCGTGGACGCTCGCCCCTTTGGTCTCGCTGCCCCCGCTCGCGCCTCCGCAGCCGCTCTCCATGGACTCGCTCCTCGTCACGGCGGTGCCCGCCGGCTTTACCCCCTTCGCGTTGTCCTCTCGCTTCACCCGTGGATGATGACGCCCTCAGCGTCTCCCCGGGAGATTCCGCCTCTTCACTCCTTCACCGTTCCGCTTCCCCACGCCCCTGCTCGCCCCAGCCTCCTTCCTCCCCGACGCTTCGGACGACTAGGGCAGAGACCCTTTGCTCCCTGGACAAGGCTGCGCATCTGGTCGCCTCGTTTCTTCCTCTGGAAGCCTGCCCCCCCCCCCCCTCCACCCCCCAAGAGGAAGCTCTCGGCCTTTGTCGATGTGGATCGCCCGGCCAAGAAGTTCAAGTCCCTGCCTCAACCCCCTGGGTTCCTTGGTCTTCGTGACGCATTCTCCACCCTCCTGCAGTAGGGCTCAGGCCCTGATGCAGTCTTCTTCTTTTCCGACTCCCGTTGGCCGGCTGACCTCGATATCGCCTTTCAGCAGAGTTGGTATGCCGGGCACTCGCAGATCTTCATTACAAACCTCCTAGCAGTGGACCCACCAGCTCTGCTTCATGCAGGAGGATCTCGCGCTGCACACCGTTGCATCTCACCCGGTCTAGAACGGACAGCGACCCTCATCCGCAACACCCTCGCCTGTGCTGGATTCCTCGACTTGGCCATGCAAGCTGTCGTCTCGCGAGTGGAGGACGCCTGGCATTCGTCGATCTCGCCGCTGTTAGGGGATATCCTCGCCTTGGCCATGGCCTCTAACCGAGCCGCTTACCACGCTTCTGTCAACGCCATGGCTTTTCGTCTGCCCCGACATTCCGCAGGATTTACGGAGACAGCTGCGACAGGCCCCCATCGACGCTCAGCTCCTCTTCGGTCTTACCTGGAAGACCGTGAAGGACGCTAACAAGGACCTCTGGCCTTCACGCGCCGTCTCCGCCCACTTTCGTGTCGCCCGCAAGGCCGTGGGTCGTGCCCTGCAGACCGTTAGACCCTCCTCTCGCCCGCCCTCCCAGCGTGGTGGCCTGCCCCCGTGAGCCCCTCCCAACGGTCGTTCAAGCCCGCTCCCCAACCCCGTGCCCGCCTCCGCCTGGCCCAAGCCCGCCCGTCGCCCGGGCCAGGGTAGGGCCCGGTGACTCCCTCCCCGCCCTGCCCCCTGCCGACTGCACCCGGGTCTCCTGTCAGCGGGCGGCTTGCCCTTCGCAGCGACGTGTGGCGGTCGCTGCTGCCGGACGACCCTTGGATCCTCTCCACTGTTCCGAGGGCCTCCTGCTCTCCTTCTGGACGCCGCCGCCCCTGCGGCCCAGCCCTGTGTGGATGTCCGCCCCTTCGGACCGACTCAAGGAAACCGCGCTTCGTGGAGAGATCTCCACCTTGTTGCAGAAGAATGCCACAGAGATCGTTACGCGTCCCGACTCCCCTGCCTTCTACAGTTGCCTCTTCCTGGTCCCCAAGCCCGGAGGCAAGTGGCGCCCGATCATCGACCTCTCGGCCCTGTACAGGTTCATCTCCGTGCCATCTTTCTGCATGGAGACCGCCAGAGCCCTTCGCACCTCAGTGCGACCCATGGACTTCGCTGTCAGCCTGGACCTCTCGGACGCCTACCTTCACATCCCCGTTCACCCGGCCTCCAGACGCTATCTGCGCTTCACCTTCGACGGCGTAGTCTACCAGTTCCGTGCTCTCCCCTTCGGCCTCAACCTCAGCCCCTGGGTTTTCACCCGCATCATGGACGGCGTTGTCGCCAAGGCCAGACGGACTGCCTCGAGCCCATCTTCGAATTGCCTCGACGGTCTGCTCCTACGCAACCAGGCGGCGGACGCTTTGGAGATGGACCGAGACGCTTTGCTGTCGCTTCTCTACAGACTCGGCTTCATAGTCAACGTGGGAAAGTTGGACCTCACCCCGTCCCGCCGCTTCATTCACTTGGGCATTGAGTTCCTTACCGACCTCAACCTGGTGAGACTTCCGGAACCGCGGATACGGAAGCTCATGGACCTGGCTCGCCTAGTGTAGCAGCAGGAGGCGGTCTCCGCCAGAGTGTGGTTACAGCTCCTGGGCCTGTGGCCGCTTGCATAGCGATGAAGCAAGTCCTTACTTTCGAAGTTAAGGGCTACTCAAGAAGTAAACGCCTCATTTCCTCTTGCATGGGTCGGAAGTTACGCTTACTTCGGAGGTTAACGAGGAAGTAACTTGGGCGTGATTTACTACAGAGGGACCCCATGAGTACGTGTGCTTACGTCGGAAGTTACCATGTGTAAAGATATGTTTTAGAGGTTTTGTATGGGTAATTCAAGGTGCTATTGTTATTGTATCACAAATAACGCTCGTGTGATTCTGTTTTTTAGGTTTGAAACTTGCTTTAGGTTGTTTTTTTTGTTTAAAAAAAAAAATTATTAAAAAAAATAACGTTTAGGTGTTCTGCAAATTTGACAGAAACAGTCCGCTCAGTCTCGTATTTCAGTGAGCAAAACAGCGATTTCACTTTCATGCAGTAGCGTGGACCACAGCCGGCCTAGCCTGTGGCATCTTGACCCTGTTCTTTCCCTGTCGCAGCGGCCAAAGGGCACGACAGGGCGGCGTAGTTTTC
This sequence comes from Semisulcospira habei, assembly GCA_036245525.1. Classification (NCBI taxonomy): domain Eukaryota; kingdom Metazoa; phylum Mollusca; class Gastropoda; family Semisulcospiridae; genus Semisulcospira; species Semisulcospira habei. Next base: position 106,582,860 of record BTPG01000004.1, read on the forward strand.
ATACAGGGACGCCGGGATGTAATACACGCAAGCGCAGAAGTACGAATGACCTCAAATGAAATGTCCTTCACCCCACTTCGTTCGGCATCCTGTCTCGAAAGACAATGGGAGTATGCGCTTGCTGGGTCAGTCACTGGAGTGACCTCTCCAGTGCGCAAGCCTGGGCGAAGAGTATGGAGATCCTGGGATGCCCAGTCGTCAAGATCCCCCTCTCGGCCTCGCTGATGTATCCAAAGGAATGCAAAGCAGTACGTTTGGCACCAGTTTGGCTGCAGGAGCTGCCAGAACAGTGCGTGAATACAGGCAGCTGTCTGCCTTCGGGGCTCCACTCCTGATTTGAAGGGTTTACTCCCCCACATTTGGCCGTTGGATCCAACCTGATCTCCTCCGTCCTCTAGCCGTTGGCTGTCAGAAACAGCTCATCCGCCTAGTGGTGCAATGTGAACACCACCCCCTCACGTGGTTTAGCCCACCAGCTGAGGTGGTTTGCCAGGGTGTGGCGCTTGGAGCCAGCACGTGAGAGATTAAGGAGATGGATGAGGACCAGTGATGCCCGTCCGTCCTATGTAGGACGCAGCTGCCGAACAGCTACTACCCCACTACTTTACAAGTAACTACTACGGCGCGGATTTCACTTCATTCATAGCAAGGAGCCTGCCGCGAAACTTCTGAAGTAGTAACTCTCAAAGTAGGCGCTTACTTTCGAAGCTATGAACTACATTGCCATGCAAGCGGCCCCTGGTGAGTGTGGCAGCGGATCTCCTTTCTCTGGGCCGTCTCTACTCTCGTCCGCTTCAACTGCACCTGCTTCTTCACTGGCGACCCTCGGCGGGCGACATCGAGGCTCCTGTCCTGGTACCCCCCATGCTCCTCCCGCACCTCCGCCGTTGGGCCGACCCCATCTAGCTCGCCACCAGAGTTCCCCTTTACACCCCGCCCCCCACCCCCCCCCAGTTGTCCCTCTGCGTCGACGCCAGCCGCTCCAGCTGGGGCGCGCACCTGCTGCTGACATTCACCACAGCTTCCGGGAGCTGACCCTCAGACCTCGCAGACAAACATATCAACTGGCTGGAGCTACAGGCGGTTTGGCAAGCCCTCCTCGCTTGGGAACCGACTCTCGGTCACCAGGACCTGCTCGTCCTGTCCGACAACTCCATGGTCGTGTCCTACATCCAGAAGCAGGGCGGCACGCGCTCCCCTTCCCTCTGCATTCTTCTCTACCAGCTACTCAGGTGGTGCGAAGATTGCAGCATCTTTTTTCAAGCGAGACATATCCCGGGTCACCTGAATGTCCTCGCAGACTCCCTCTCATGGCGTGGAAAGCTTCTCCACACCGAGTGGGCGCTACGTCAGATGAGCTGTTCGACGTGGGAGACCCCTCTTATCGATCTCTTCGCGATGAGGTGGAACCGTCAGCTACCCCTCTTTGTCTCGCCCATTCCGGACCCCCTAGCCTGGGCAGTCAATGTGCTCTCCATTCTCCTGGAACGGCCTCATAGCATATGCCTACCCTCCCACGGTGCTGGTCCCCAAGGTCCTGCTCATACTCAAGGGATGCAACGCGATCCTGTTGCTAGTGGCCCCATTTTGCTGGACCAAATCCTGGACCACAGACCTTCTGAACCTCACCACGGGCCCCCCTTTGTGGCTCCCCGCTCCACGCACGATGCTCAAGCAACCGCGACAGGCGCTGTACCATCCGTGCCCCGAGCGACTCCTACTCCACCCCTGGAGATTGTGCGGCACGCCCTCGCCTCTAGAGGCTTTTCGAGTGCAGCGATGGAAGTTATCGCTGCAGGCCACAGACCCATGACCCTGTGAGTCTACGAAGGGAAATGGCGAGTGCTAGGGTCCTGGTGCCAAGACCGTCAACTTTCCCCTACCGATCTGACTTCCCCCAACTTGCTGAGTTCTTCCTCTGGCTTTTCGCCAAACAGCGCTTGGCACCGATCACCATCAGGGGTTACCTGGCCATGATTGCCGATACTTACCGTCACTTGGGCTGGGCAGACCCCGGCAAGTGCAAAGACCTCGCTGACCTGATGGCCCACTTCGGAATACAACGGCCGGCCCTCCGCTCCCTGATCCCGCGCTGGGACCTGCCCTGGGTACTCACCTGGCTTAACTCGAATCGCTTCGAACTGCTCCCCCTAGCAAGCTTGGCCGACGTAACGTGAAAGACCTGCTTTCTTCTTGCCCTTGCCATGACCTCCAGAGTGAGTGAGCTGCACGCACTCTCAGCGCGCCCCGCCTGCCTGCAGTTCAGGACGGACGGCTCTGTGCAGCTTCTGACGGACCTGGCCTTCCTGGCCAAGACGCATTCCCCCTTGACCGCCCCCCAGGTGATCACCATCCGGCCCCTGAAGACGATATGCTCGGACAGGGAAGCCAGACAACAGGACCCGGTGAGAGCCTTACGCGTGTACCTACATCAAACCAAGCCGCTCCGCCAGGGACGCTCCTGCCTCTTTCTCCCTCTGTCCCCAGGTAGATCAGACATATCGGCCCAGACGATTTCGTCCTGGCTTCAATGGGTGATATGCTCTGTTTACCAGGACCTCTGCCCTGACGCTGCCAAGCGATTACACATCAGGCTGCACGAGGTCAGAGCCATGGCTGCAAGCGTCGCTTTCGACCACAACTGTGCTGTCCGAGACATTGTGGCAGCCGTGGGCTGACAGACTGAGTCGACCTTCACCCGATTCTACCTCCGAAACCTGGCAGGCCAGCGAGACAACCTGGTCCTGGTGGGGGACATCGTGGCAGCGCAACACTCCCTCCCGGCGCCTTCGGTGCCGTAGGTAACCTTTAGCTAAAATTGTCGGGAGTTTGCACCGGGGAGGGCGGGTCTGGCTAGCTTGTGGGGTTACAGGGTTACGCGGCACCCACCTCCTTTTCCCTATTCTCCCATGTAGTAATAGCATCGGTAATGTTTTTGAGGAAACAAATGAATATTTCTCTAAAATGTATTTAAAAAAAAACAACTTACCGATGCCATTACTCGGACGGCCCTCCCACCTGCCCCGCTTGCCGCTAGTCAGCTAAGCGAATAAACTGGCATGTCTGCACAGGGCAGTCAACCGTATGGGGTAGGACGGGAGGCTACTCGGGTACTGGGTCATGGCACCCCTAGGTAGCCTCCCTGGGCCCAATAGGTACACATCGTAAGTTTTTGGCTAAAATTATGTAAGCTATAGGTTAATCCCATGTAGTAATGGCATTGGTAAGTATTTTTCAAAAAAATACATTTTAGAGAAAAATTCATGTCGCCTATACATGATAAAATGCTCTATGTACCATACACACACTTAGCATACGTGTGCCTATTATCAATTTTGCTGTTATCAGTATTGTGTATGCTGGTCTGCGATTTTGGACCTTACGGCCAACAGGCCGTAAGGTTCAAAATCACAGACCAGCACACATTTTTTGTCATTATCAATGACATACAGCTGCAGAAGCGAAATCTGACCTGGAACTGAGCCGACAGCTGTTTGAGCTGGTCAAGTCGCCTCTGCAGGGCTGGCTGCTCGGACGTCTTGTTGGGATCCGCAGGAGCTAGCACTACCTCCGCGTGGTCCAGGAACTTCCTGACTGTCGCAAACGCCTCTCGGAATCGGTTGACCTGCGACAAGTCCTCATGCAGAGCCTGGATGTGCTGTGAGAGAAGCTGGCGCAGCGCCAACAGGCGCTGCTCCACAGCTGACTGTCGCGAGGTAAGCAAAACAATGGTGGACGTGCCCATGTTCTTCGTCAGGTCATCGTTCAGATGGTACAGGGTGGACAGCTGCGTTTGGATCTCGTCCAGTTCTTGTTGCAGAGCCTGCAATGGAAATTAAACCGGTTTTGCACAGTGACTACATCAAGTGGAAGGCATTATTATAAAGACAATACCAGCTGTGTGAGATGGATCAGCCATATTAATTCAAGTGTACAGCCAAATTAGCTTGGCGCCTCCCCAGCACCAATACAATCTAGAACTATCCTTGTAAGATCATGATCAGTTCACTGCCCACTGTGGTGTCATACTTTCAAATCTTTTAATCGCCTGACCGCTTCTGATGATAGTGTTCATTTTTTTTTTTTTTTTTGAATGCGTAACTTCAGTTCAGGTTTGAACAATATCATCAGCAGAAGTTAAAGGGTTAACCATTTGGCTGTCAATAGCACTTTCTGTCACAATGACTCCTGCAGGAATCATTGTGACAAACAGAGCTACAGACAGCCAAAAGGTTTAACAAATAGACTGCCATCCTTTCTTACCAAATGAGTCACACTTGAGAACTGTATGCAAAGTGCTATGCTACACTGACCCACATCTTTAATGAAGCACCTTATGGTTCCTGAAGAATCTGTAAGCTAATCAGGCTGATTTATCACTACAGGTGGCGCTGAAGGTTAAACAATTTAACCCCATTACACATGCAGCCCCAGCTGCTTGCACAGCGGAGATAGCCCCTTCCCTGTCAGTGAAATCTTTGTTAACGTTTTAGCTGTCAGTAGCAATTCATGAGGGGGTGATTCCTGCAGAAATCACATTCATGATTAAGAAAAAGCAACCAGACAAACGTACAGCCAAAGAGTTAACTCAATGCCCAAGGAACATGGCTACAAAGCGGAGTCAGCAAGAAGCATAGATCCTCATGAGCCCCCGTATATGCGGGGGCTCATGAGGATCTATGCCTCTTGCAGGTGGGTTCTGCACATCATGTTCCAGCAGTCAAGGGGTTAACCATGCACCCACCTCACTCTTGTCCAGGCAATCCTGTCTGGCGGCCACGTCCTCTCTCATCGCCACCAGCCCGTTACTCTCCTCCTCTTTCTGCGTCAGCCAATCACAGATCTTCGTGTACTCCCTCTCGTACTCGCGCCATTTCATCAGGCACCTCTCAAACTCTGCGCGGCGCGTGGACAGGTCTGCCGACAGTTTGCGCCATTTTGTCTTGAGGTCTGCCACGGTGGCCTTGACCTCAGCTTGAACTGGTGGTTCGCAGACCTGGCACAGCTGGTTGGCCAGGGTGGAGAAGGAGTCGAGATGGCTGCTGTGTTGTTTCAGATCTGCTTCCAGGCTCTGAATATGGAGAGAAGTGCTCGGTGAATGAACAAAATAAACAGAACAGGTTAACGTGTAGTTCTAGGTGTTATTAGTTCCACTTTTAAGCTCTCAACAGGCGTGATTGTGAATGCAGTCAAAGGAGCAGGGGGGGCGGGGGGGGGGGGGGGGGTAGTTGCACAAGTGAACTTAGTCCTGTGCCAGCCACTAAGCAAGGTGATCTGCTACAGCGGAGCAACTTGCTTAATGGCTGGTGCAGGACTAAGTTCACTCATGCAACTGTCCCCAGCTGACAAATTTAAAGCCATTTGGCTATCGGTAGCGCCTTACAAAAAAAAGTGCTACCCACAGTCAGAAAGTTAGGAATTTATTGCCAGTTTTTGTCGCAGCCCAATGCCACCTCTATCACCCTGAGTCACCCTTCAACAAATGCTGTCTGTGTCCTATTCCACCGTCTGTCACCCTGGTAACAGACAGGCAACAGACACCAACCCTTTGCGTGTCGGTAGCAGTTTTTGTCACGATGATTCCCATAGGAATCATCGTGACAAAAACCACTACCGACATGCGAAGGGTTAACTTAAAAGTGCCCATACAATGCACGCACTACAGCACTCATACACAGGCCTGTAGTATTCCTGGAAAATTTCCGGTGATTCTACACAGGTCATTGTCTGGAACAAATTCTACATGCTATTTTTGGCTGCCCCAGGACTGAAATCCCCAAATTTTGAAGTTGCCCTCTGAAGAACTGTATTGCAATTCTAGAAATAGATCGAGCATGATAGTTCAAGGGTGATGCCAGAATAGCTTGGCGCCTAGGGGCGCCAAACTATTCTGGTACCACCCTTGAATTATCATGCTCGATCCATGTCTTGCTGTGGTCTGTCGGGGCTGAATGAGTTAATAATAAAGAGTGGCTGGAAATTTAATTTGGTGGCAATGGTTAACCTCTTGTAATTGTGCCAGCCATTGCTGTATTCAGTACCAGTGACTGCATGCACAAGAGGGTTACATGAGATAAGTCAGAATTCTAAATGTGCACATGTACCTTGAGTTTGTCCACCTGGTTGACGAGTGTGGGCATGTCGGCACCAACCAGGGAGTATCTGTTGAGAGTGTACTCTGTCTGGGCGATCACCTGGTTCAGGCTGTGAAGGTCTGCATGGTACCTTGCCCACTGGCCCAGCATGTCCGTCAGCAGGCTCTCCAGCTGCAAAAATCAATCAATCAATGAATCAATTTTATCAAATCAAATCAAATAACTAACTTTAAAAAATGCAAAATACAAGTTTAGTATGACCTCACTTAATACTTACCAGTTCGCTCCACTGCCCATCGTAAGATATCTTACGATGGTACTGTTACAATATTCTGACAAGTCATAATTTTATGTTGAGTGAAAATTTATGTATTTCCCAAATTTTGGAGACATCATCTAACGACTTTGCACCTGTTGCAGGAGATGGATCGACCATGATAATTCAAGGGTAGTGCCAGATTAGCTTGGTGCCAACAGGCGCCAAGCTAATCTGGCACTAGGTTACAAAGTAAAGTAGATTATAGCACTGTCAGGGGAGAGAAATGTGCATGATCGACCAGTGATCACAGATCCACTGTGGCCAAAGCACACACAAAAAAAAGAGACAGGAAAGAGAAGGGGCGCTAAAAAAGTGACCGAAAGCAATGCACATGGAAGCCCCCCCGAAGGGGGGCGCATCACATATCCCACCGTTCCAGCCACTCAGTGCATGGAAATTTAAATCTAGGTCCCCCCGAGGGGGGTCCAGATATTTAGCCGGTGTGGACAGCTGTTTCGGTCTTGGCGACCTCCTCAGCACACCATCGGCGATACTGGAGGAGGCAGGAATTTCTGCCTACCTGCAAAGACAACCACATTTTTCTGTGGTGTCTGCAAGGGCATACATTCCATGCCACCACCTAGAGCCAAATCTCCATGTACCCTAAAAGAGAACCTACCAAAAGGGGGGAAGGGGTTGCAGTCGATATTGTAGTAGTAAATGAAAAGAAAAGGGGAGACTGCCAGTGCTAATATTTTAGGAAGGTTACAAAGTAAAGTAGATTATAGCACTGTCAGGGGAGAGAAATGTGCATGATCGACCAGTGATCACAGATCCACTGTGGCCAAAGCACAAAAAAAAAAAGAGACAGGAAAGAGAAGGGGCGCTAAAAAAGTGACCGAAAGCAATGCACATGGAAGCCCCCCCGAAGTGGGGCGCATCACATATCCCACCGTTCCAGCCACTCAGTGCATGGAAATTTAAATCTAGGTCCCCCCGAGGGGGGTCCAGATATTTAGCTGGTGTGGACAGCTGTTTCGGTCTTGGCGACCTCCTCAGCACACCATCGGCGATACTGGAGGAGGCAGGAATTTCTGCCTACCTGCAAAGACAACCACATTTTACTGTGGTGTCTGCAAGGGCATACATTCCATGCCACCACCTAGAGCCAAATCTCCATGTACCCTAAAAGAGAACCTACCAAAAGGGGGGAAGGGGTTGCAGTCGATATTGTAGTAGTAAATGAAAAGAAAAGGGGAGACTGCCAGTGCTAATATTTTAGGAAGGTTACAAAGTAAAGTAGATTATAGCACTGTCAGGGGAGAGAAATGTGCATGATCGACCAGTGATCACAGATCCACTGTGGCCAAAGCACAAAAAAAAAAAAGAGACAGGAAAGAGAAGGGGCGCTAAAAAAGTGACCGAAAGCAATGCACATGGAAGCCCCCCCGAAGGGGGGCGCATCACATATCCCACCGTTCCAGCCACTCAGTGCATGGAAATTTAAATCTAGGTCCCCCCGAGGGGGGTCCAGATATTTAGCCGGTGTGGACAGCTGTTTCGGTCTTGGCGACCTCCTCAGCACACCATCGGCGATACTGGAGGAGGCAGGAATTTCTGCCTACCTGCAAAGACAACCACATTTTACTGTGGTGTCTGCAAGGGCATACATTCCATGCCACCACCTAGAGCCAAATCTCCCCCTCGGGGGGACCTAGATTTAAATTTCCATGCACTGAGTGGCTGGAACGGTGGGATATGTGATGCGCCCCCCTTCGGGGGGGCTTCCATGTGCATTGCTTTCGGTCACTTTTTTAGCGCCCCTTCTCTTTCCTGTCTCTTTTTTTTTTTTTGTGCTTTGGCCACAGTGGATCTGTGATCACTGGTCGATCATGCACATTTCTCTCCCCTGACAGTGCTATAATCTACTTTACTTTGTAACCTTCCTAAAATATTAGCACTGGCAGTCTCCCCTTTTCTTTTCATTTACTACTACAATATCGACTGCAACCCCTTCCCCCCTTTTGGTAGGTTCTCTTTTAGGGTACATGGAGATTTGGCTCTAGGTGGTGGCATGGAATGTATGCCCTTGCAGACACCACAGTAAAATGTGGTTGTCTTTGCAGGTAGGCAGAAATTCCTGCCTCCTCCAGTATCGCCGATGGTGTGCTGAGGAGGTCGCCAAGACCGAAACAGCTGTCCACACTGGCTAAATATCTGGACCCCCCTCGGGGGGACCTAGATTTAAATTTCCATGCACTGAGTGGCTGGAACGGTGGGATATGTGATGCGCCCCCCTTCGGGGGGGCTTCCATGTGCATTGCTTTCGGTCACTTTTTTTAGCGCCCCTTCTCTTTCCTGTCTCTTTTTTTTTTTTGTGCTTTGGCCACAGTGGATCTGTGATCACTGGTCGATCATGCACATTTCTCTCCCCTGACAGTGCTATAATCTACTTTACTTTGTAACCTTCCTAAAATATTAGCACTGGCAGTCTCCCCTTTTCTTTTCATTTACTACTACAATATCGACTGCAACCCCTTCCCCCCTTTTGGTAGGTTCTCTTTTAGGGTACATGGAGATTTGGCTCTAGGTGGTGGCATGGAATGTATGCCCTTGCAGACACCACAGTAAAATGTGGTTGTCTTTGCAGGTATGCAGAAATTCCTGCCTCCTCCAGTATCGCCGATGGTGTGCTGAGGAGGTCGCCAAGACCGAAACAGCTGTCCACACCGGCTAAATATCTGGACCCCCCTCGGGGGGACCTAGATTTAAATTTCCATGCACTGAGTGGCTGGAACGGTGGGATATGTGATGCGCCCCCCTTCGGGGGGGGCTTCCATGTGCATTGCTTTCGGTCACTTTTTTAGCGCCCCTTCTCTTTCCTGTCTCTTTTTTTTTTTTTTGTGCTTTGGCCACAGTGGATCTGTGATCACTGGTCGATCATGCACATTTCTCTCCCCTGACAGTGCTATAATCTACTTTACTTTGTAACCTTCCTAAAATATTAGCACTGGCAGTCTCCCCTTTTCTTTTCATTTAATCTGGCACTACCCTTGAATTATCATGGTCGATCCATCTCCTGCTGTAGTGTGTCAGGGCTGAATGGGTCAAGATGAACGGACAAAAAAAACAAACAAACATAGAAATAAAGGAAGCAATGCTGATGTCATTTACTATTTACCTGCATAGTCTGCTGCTGCAGATGATCCCACTGCTGAGCGAGGGTGTCAAGAGACTCGTGAATGCTGCGCTGGCAGCCAGGGGACTCGCGCATCAACTCGATCAGACTCTGACCCAGTGACTTGATGGAGTCCATATCTTCTTTGCGCAACTGCAGCTGATCTTGCAACATCTGTCACACAGAATAACATTTTTTTAACCACTTCACTGCAAGGACACACTAATATCATCGATCTGCAAGAGACATAGATCCTCATGAACCCCAGCATCAGTGTGGGCTCATAAGAATCTATGCCTTCTTTTGCTAGCTTCATTTATATCCACAGTCCTCACACTGATTAGTCTTCTGACAATGAATTTGTAACATTTCATTCAGTCGATCAGGCATATGCAGAACACATCGACAAACCTTGCAGTCCTTGAGTGTCTGTTTGACGCCGACCTCGTGACCAATGAGGCGATATCGTTTGATCTTGTCCTCCTGTTGTCGGAACCAGGCCTGCAGCTGAGCCAGCGCCGCTTCGTACTCTGACCACCGTCCAGACAGCTGCTCCAAGGATCGCAGCCTGTCGTTGATGTCCGCTGATACCTACAGGTATATATGAGCGTGTGCTGGTCTGTTATTTTAGACCTTACAGCTCTCCAGAGCAGTAAGGTCTAAAATCACAGACAAGCACACGAATAGTTATGAGCTTTCCTCAATGAAAAAGAAAAAAATTAACCTTTTGGGTGTCAGTAGCAGTTTTAGTTATGATGATTCCTGCACTCTTTGGATGTCGGTCGCGGTAATTAATAAAGAGGGTGTTATCGTTATTATCTAAATATAAAATGAAAAGTAGGTCGAGAGGAGCTGCTCCACTGGTAACACACCTTCCTTTGGGAAGGCAGCCCAAGTTGCCAATATTTTAATTTTAAAATCCAACATCATGTTACCTTTGCCCAGTGCTGGTTGAGTTCAGCCAGTTTTTCCTGGAACTCCACTTTCTCATGCGGCACGTCAATCTCATGAGGCCCTGGCTGCAGTACTGCCTGATTCACAAAGTCCATGGTCAGCTGCTTGCTTGCCAAATCAATCTTGTAGCCCTGCACAACAAAGATGTTAAATTGAGAGAAGTGACAAAGAGAATACATTGAGCCACACAGAAAAAGCATGAACCAAACCAAACCAAAAACAGTAAAGGCATGTCATCGTGAATACCAGAAAGACTGTAGTAAAAAAAAGGTAATGCTGTGTCTTTGCAAAGAAAATCCCCACAAAGAAAGAAACATGCTTAGGTAGGACAGTTACATACAACACAATTTATTTTCATTTTCAAAATAGACATAATTACAAACAAGTACACAATGCTATACCTATCTTTTTTTTTTAATTTATTTTTTTCGAAGGGGGGCGGGGGGGGGGGGGGGGGGGGGGTGCTATTTCTTTTTTCTTCCAAGTCCTCCTCTGTTAAGTCCTTTTTCACCTCTTTAACCCTGACACGCTTCTACAAAATACAGATCGATCATAAAAAAGGGTGGTGCCAGAATAACTTGGTATCTATTCTGGCACCACACTACAATGGTCAATCCATGTCTGCTTTATTTTACGACGTCAGGTCTGAATGAGTTCATGGTTCAACTGGATTAATGTCACTTTTTTTTACCAGTAAACAGCACCGAAAGTTGCATGCACAATGGGTTTAACCCCTTCACTGCCAAGAAAAAGTGAGCACAATCTTTAACTGCAAGAGGCATAGATCCTCATGAGCCCCCGCAGTTGCAGGGGCTCATGAGGATCTATGCCTCTTGCCGACACCACTTTGCATCCATGTTTTTTAGACAGCTTGGGGCTCTTCAGCGCTGAATTAACCAAGATTTTAGAAACACAATGTGCGTCCACTGGCAGTAAAGGGGTTAATTCAATTGATTTAGCCTGGAAGCTGTGTTCACACCCACCTTGTACTTGTTGAGCATGACCTCGATGTCGGCCTGCGTCTTGATGGGGAGGTGGCCGTCACCCTTCAGCGCCTTCTCCATCTCCTCGATCCAAATCTGCAGCTCATGCAGTGCCTGGCGCGAGGGCATCAGCTCCATCTGCGCCTGATGCAGGCTCTGCCCCGCTATGCTGATGGACTGTTCCAGGTGGCTCCAGTCCTCCTTGATCTTGGTCAGACGGGTGTCCAGGCCACGGGTGTCGTAGTTACGGTTGGCGATAAGTTGTTTGCCCACAGATATCACCTGCAGATAGAGCGAGCAATGTTGCAGTGTGAGTTGTGTGTCACTGTCTGTATCTGTAACGCAACTGATAAATGAGAGAAAATATGAATCTCGTATGCATCTCATCATCTTCTTCCTGCTCAGCTTTCCATTAAAATTTACAACAGTGACAATGTCTAATTGTTGTGTTTTTTTAAACAAGGTCAGTTACAACGAAATAAGGACATAACAGTCCTTTTTTTTATGTTTGCACCACACTTTTTCGGTGATAATTGCTTCACTTACAACAAACTTCAGATAACAACAACAAAATTCAGATCACCTTGCATTCTATTACATCTAAAGTTCACAATAAAGTTCACAAAAGTTCATCTGATATGTGGCTATTTGTTACACGTCTTGAATGATTTAACTCATTCGAGAAGAGACATCAAGAACGCGCATCCCAAATGTGTTAACCCTTTGGCTGTCAGTAGCACTTTTAGTTGTGATGATTGCGGAATCATCATGACTAAAAGCACTACCAAAGGCCAAAGGGTTAACATCACTACACCTTACCTTGGCCTTGAGAGGCAGCTGGTTTTGAACGTCCTTGCGGAAATGAAGCAGCTGCTCGACCTTTGCGCGGATGTTGCCAATGTTAGCGGCATCTTCCTCACTCAGGTGTTTGAGATCCTCGAGCTTCATGGCAGCAGTTGACATCCACGTCCTCAGTACCATGGCTTCCGCCTCAAAGATCTGGAGCTGCTCTCCAATTGTCTCCGTCCTGTTGATAATATAACAAGATGAGGATTTTATCCCAAAGTCTACCGTATTGTTTGGAGCTCAGATGCGTGCATCTTTTAGGAACATTCAGAGTTGTTCATATTGTTGGGCTTATTATGCTGATCCATTTCCATCCTCTCTAAGCCAGTCCCTGATCAACACACATGTCTGCGCACACAAATAAAGATGGACACACGGCGCTTCCTGCCATTAGTACGCTATGTGGGCTAGTGCAGCCACAGAAGTCCATCTCTTTCTACTCTAACCCACCCTCTGATCCACACTCACTGGCACACATAAATAAAGATGGACACACAGCGATTCCTGCCATTCGTAAGCTCTGTGGTCTGGCATAGCATAGCTATTCTGAAGAAGAATAATAGCACGAGCAGCGAAATGACATCACTTCAATCTTCATGTCATGGCATCATTAGTCCCACGACGCTGTGTTCATAGTGATGACTCGATGTTATAAGTCACTCATCGCAGTACTAACATTTGACGTGTCAAAAAATCATCTTTGCAATTTGCTTGCTGATTTTCACACCTAGGGCTTACAGGTCACAAGTTGATCTCATCCTACCCCAGGGCTGGGACAAACAGCAGGCTTATGAAAAATCATGCATTAATGAGAAGATAACTTTTTTCATAAAAGAAAACTTAAAGTTATGTTAGCTGTTTTACAAATTATTCCTAAAACGTGATGCAGAACATTGTCTGATTTTCAAATCTAGGGCATACTGGTCACAATTGACCTAATCGTACCTGACAGTGGAGACAAACTGTAGGCTTAGGTAAATATCATATACAAAAAATCATGTGATTATTAATGAGAAGATTGGGTTTATTTTGTAAAAAACGATTCAATTGTTTTAAGATTAACCCGTATAATTTGTGAAATTAATCCCAAAAATGTGAACATATATATATATTTTTTAAATATTTAATTATCACTCAAAAAGTTCTAGAGGTACAATGCTGGTTAACGAATTCATTCAATATCTCCCTTTTATCTAGCTATACACAAAATATCTAGTAAAAATAAGAAAAATTACAGACTCCAGTGTGGATGAACTGGTTCTTGTGAAATGGCCATTTTCTCACCAATGAGCATCTTAATCAAAACATTGGAAAAAAGATCCCGAGATAATTCTTTTAGGGACAGTATAGTAAAATTCAAGCTTGTCCGTCCTCAAACGCGGGCTCTAGTCGCTGTTGCACACACACACACACACACACACACACACACACACACACACACACACACACACACACATGGCACTTTGGCACCAAAATGTATTTTTCTTTAAAATAAATTTTTTCGAAAAATACTTACCGATGGTATTACTGAGAGGAAGATGTACTTAACTGACAATTTCAGTCTCCAAAAATTGTTGTGTGTTGCCACACAACCAGGGACGTACCTCTAGCAAGCAGTTACCCAATCCCCCCGAGTGTCCTCCTTATCCTCGGAATGACTTTCTGTCCAAATCTCGCGAGAGGCCGTTATTTCCAGTTCTATTTGAGCTGACATGCGGCAAGCGGGGAAGGTGGGAGGGAAGTTTGAGTAATACCATCGGTAAGTATTTTTCGAAAAAATTTATTTTAAAGAAAAATACATTTATTTCTTCAAAATCGTTACCGATGGTATTACTGAGAGGAAGAATTAAAAAGAGGGGGAGGGTGCCGCTTCTATGGTCAAAACCCCCAGGTAACTGCTTAGCTAGACCCCTGGCCGGGGCACACTCCCGACAATTTCAGTCAAGTGTTACCTACGGCGCCGCCAGCGCCGGGAGGGAGTGTTGAGCCACGGCAACGTCAACCACCAGAGCCAGGGGTGCCGCTGGCTGGAGAGGTCACGCAAGTAAAAACGGGCGAAAGTAGATTCAGCCCACAGCCGCCACAATGTCCTGCATGGAGCAGTAACGGTCGAAATCGACACCCACGGAGACAGCCCGTCTCTCGTGTGCCCGAATCCGCAGCCTCGTCGCTCCCGTAGGCGAGAGGTAATTGTAAGCAGAACGGATAACTCCACGCAGCCAAGCGGAGATCGTTTGGGCGGATATATCGTGCCGGTTCGGAACCAAAGGCAAGAAAAGGCGGGAAATACCCCGCCGTAAGGGCTTTGACCGGCGGAGATAGATTTTGTAACACCCGAACCGGATCCTGCTGTCTGTTGAACTGAGCCGTAAGCCCGGAGCTGTAGGCAAGACGGAAGTACGGAGAGAGCGTGGAGCTCACTCACGTGAAAAGTTGTGGCTATGGCCCGCAGGAAGCAGGTCCTCCTCGTCAAGTCTGAGAACCGAGCCAAGTGCAGCGGTTCAAAAAACGAGCAGAGTTGAGCCATGTTAACACCCACGCAAGGTCCCAACATGGGAGTAGTGATCGGGTCACTGGTCGCCGGAGATCAAAATGAGCCATGAGGTCAGCAAGGTCCCTGCAAGATCCCGGATCGGGTCGACCCAAATGGCGGTAAGTGTCAGCCACCATAGAAAGATAACCTCGAATGGTGATGGGTGCCAAGCCCTGATCCTCGAAGAGCCACAAGAAGAACTCCGCGAGTTGGGGCATAGTCAGAGTTGTGGGGGGGAGGTGTCGCGGCCCACACCACGACAGAAAAACCCGCCATTTACCCTCATAGACTTTCCTGGTGGAAGGCCGTCGAGCTGAAGATAGCCGCCACCGCTGCATCCGAGAAACCTTGAGCGGTGAAGGCGCGCCGCACAATCGCCAAGCGTGTAAGAGGAGGCTCTCCGGGCAAGGTTGAAAAAGATCCTGCCGGGGTTATTTCAGCAATGTGGTAAGCGTTGGAAGCCACAGCGGGGGTCCATGGCGAGACTCAGGAGATCTGTGGTCCAGTTCTTGTTCCACGAGAACGTTGCCACCAGAAACAAGACTGCATGGCAGCCTCTGAGCTTGAGAAGAATCCTGGGTACCAGGACAGACGGAGGGTACGCATAGGCCAAGAGACCCTCCCAGGGGATAGAGAGAGCATCCACCGCCCATGCAAGAGAATCTGGAACAGGGGAGACGAAGAGGGGAAGTTGTGCGTTCCACCTCGTCGCAAACAGGTCGGTCATGGGTGTCTCCCAGTGCCGGCAAATCATCCGAAAAAGGTCGGGGCGAAGAGCCCACTCGGTATGGAGACACTGGCCATGAAGAGATAAGGAATCTGCCAGCACATTCGGCCGTCCCTGAATGTGATGCGCCTGTAGCGAAATGCCCCGAACCCGACACCACACCAGAATATGGAACAGAAGAATGCAAAGGGAGGGGGAGCGTGTCCCGCCCTGCTTCTGAATATAGGAGACAACCGTCGTGTTGTCGGAGAGAACCAAAACTGCCGGGTTGGTCACGTGTGGTTCCCAAGAGATCAGGGCGAGCCGCACTGCTTTCAGCTCCAACCAATTGATGTGTCTGCCCACCAAAACCGGTGACCAAACATCCACTGTCGTGTTGAAGTCCTGGAGCAGGTGAGTACCTCAACCGGAAAGACTGGCATCCGTGCAGACCAACAGGGAAGGAAGCGGGGACGCGAGGGGAACCCCCGACGCCACTTACTTACTTACTTACACCTGTCACCCCTACCCGGGTATAGGCCGTCGACGAGAGACCTCCAGCAACTCCTGTCCTGTGCTTCTCCTTCGATTCTACTCCAGGTGGTTCCCAGTCTCTTGATGTCCACCGAAGGAGATGCGGCCGAACTAAGTGCGACACCGGAACGCAAACCTCCAAAACTCCCGAAGACAGACGCCAAAGAAGGAGGAGATGAAGTTGAATTGGACGCGAGTAGAGCCGGCCAAGGGGAAATCACCGCATCCATAACCCTGGTAAAAACCCAGGGACTGAGAGTGAGGCCGAAGGGCATCGCCCGGAATGATACACCACTCCGTGGAAGGCGAAGCGAAGGTATCGGTGAGCTGAAGGGTGTATAGGAACATGAAGGTATGTGTCGGCAAGATCCAGACCGACAGCCAAATCCATCGGTTGGACGGCGGCCCGCAGGGCGCGGGTCATTCTATACGAAAGGACGGAGTAGGCAAAAATTTTTTTTTTTTTTTTTTTTTTTTTGAGAGCGGAAAGGTCTATCACCGGACGCCAACCTCCGTCCGACGTGGGGACGATGAAGAGACGACTGTAGAAAGCCAGAGAATCTTGTCGCCAGACGAATTCCGTGGCGGACTTGAGAAGCAAGGAAGCCACTGCGTCCTGTAAAGCCGTCATCTTGACGGGATCGTTCGGAACCCGAGTCCAAAGCGGGGAGCGGCGAAGAGGAGGAGGGCGAAGAAGCGAGAGGTGAAGACGCTCCGAAATGGTAGAAAGGAGCCGTGGGTCGTCGGGAACAGTGAGAAGAAAGATGGTGAGCCATGGGCCAGATGTCCGTATGCGTATCCTTCACGGCTTGCCAAGTGGAGCCAAACAGCAAAGTACCGCCGATGGGCGCCTGGCGGAGCTGAGCCTTGACTGTCGAAGAAAACCCAGAACAACCAGCAAGAACTGCATCCCGTCTAAGTAAATCACAGTTGATGGCGGCAGCTATCGCATTTGCAGAAGCCTGTTACGCAGCCCGATTAGCCACCACCGAAAGAGAATGTATCTCTCGCAGCGGCGCAGTAGAGTGAGGATCCCAATGGTCTTCAAGAGCGCGTACCATCGCCTGGGTAGCGAGATCGCGGAAGCGGGAGCAGACCAGCGTGTTGCGGATCATGACAGCAGTTTTATCAAAACCGCAAGGGACCCGGGCAAAGGCGAAGCGGTGTTCACCCACCTGTAAATCCGCCGTATCATCAAGCTAAGGCAAAGGGCACGCAAAAGCCTGAGAGTGACCTGCGTACCAACATTGGCGGAAGCGAATGTCTACACCTTCAGGTCACTTAGTATAGGAAAAGAAGAGAGGCTCTTTGAAAGTGCCAATAGGCAATTGCGCCGAGAACGCCTCCGCCAGATCTCGAAAGCCAGATGGTGGCGGAAGAGATCGGAAATGCTTAGGGTGAAGGGAAGCATCCACCGAAGCCGACGCCTTTCGCTTCAGAGGTGTAGGGAGGCAAATCGGCCCATCAGCCCATAAATCCGCCGCATCATCGGCGTCTGGGGGAAGAGAGCGAAGAATGAGGTCGGAGGCCTCGTCAAAGGACCGTTGAGTCTCGACACCCGGAGTGAAACAGTCCGAAGACGGAGAACAGCTGTGTTGAGAGTCCGCGGGTAAAGGACTCTAGACGGAGAAAGGTGCGGCAAAACCCCAAGGTCGAAAGCAGAATCCACCGGATGAAGGCGAAGAACATCCTCTTGAACCGGCGTTGCCAAACGCCAGGGGAAACAGGACCCTTGGAAAGAGTAACGATCGCGCGGTGGCCGGAGAAGATCGCCGAGGGACAGATGAGGAGTCCCCAGGTGCCCAGTTCGCCGAGAACTCCGACAGTCACATGAAGAAGAATAAGAAGAAGGACGCCGTAAGGAAGAGGGCAGATGCTGACAGCTCTCAGGCAAAAGCAGGCGACGAGCAGGAGAACGGGAACGGGACCAGGACTGTCCCCCCTCTGGAGCACAATGAAGGTGGCGTCGACAGCACTGCGAAGGACGTTCGAAGCGAAGGGGATCCACCCGTCATCGAGAGGCGTGTCACGAGCGACGGGGGGCAGGAGAAACCCAGTAATCACGGTGACAGGGGACGGACGATGGTGTAGGATCCCGAAGGGAAACGTCTGCAGTAGGAGAATAAAACCGACGGAAGGGGTGAGAAATACGCCGAGAGGACGTACCAAGTGTGGCACGAGTGCGCGGTGACTGGCTTTTAGCCAGGGCGCGAGGAGACAGTGGTTGAGACGAAGCGCCGAGCAACGAGTCGTGATGTGACGACAATTGTTGAAGTTGCGACGGAAAAGTGCAATTGGGTAAAGTCACGTCTGGCTGGAGAGGGCACGCGCCAGGGACTGCCGATGGTCGCTGTATCCTCTCCCCAAAACGATGGGCTGGACTCCGTTGGAGACCCGTCTTAGAAGGCCGAGTCTGCGGAGCTGGCTGAGTTGCGCGGTGACTGGCTTTTAGCCAGGGCGCGAGGAGACAGTGGTTGAGACGAAGCGCCGAGCAACAAGTCGTGATGTGACGACAATTGCTGAAGTTGCGACGGAAAAGTGCAAGTGGGTAAAGTCACGTCTGGCTGGAGGGCACGCGCCAGGGACTGCCGATGGTCCTGTCTCCTCTCCCCAAAACGATGTGCTTGACTCCGTTGGAGACCCATCTTAGAAGGCCGAGTCTGCGGAGCTGGCCGAGTTGCGCGGTGACTGGCTTTTAACCAGGGCGCGAGGAGACAGTGGTTGAGCCGAAGCGCTGGGCAACAAGTCGTGATGTGACGACAATTGTTTTTTTTTTTTTTTTTTTTTTTTTTTTGTGTGTGTGTGCGACGGAAAAGTGCAATTGAGTAAAGTCACGTCTGGCTGGAGAGGGCACGCGCCAGGGACTGCCGATGGTCGCTGTCTCCTCCCCCAAATGATGGGGTTGCCTCCGTTGGAGACCCGTCTTAGAAGGCCGGGTCTGCGGGGCTGGCTGCGAAATACGCTCATATGAGCGGGGGCGTACATTCTCACCTGGTGTAAAACCACCCGCAGCGGGAGGGAAGGTTTTCAACACCCGCTCCTGAGTGGCAAAGAGCTGCAGAGAAGAAACACCGATAGCGGCAGAGCTGGTGGTGATAGGACAAAGAGGAGCTTCGTCGGACTGTACAGGGTGCTGACGACGGTAGAATTTCCACATTTCGGACCAGCGATCTTCTTCCCACTTAGCACAAAAATCACAAGTGTGGTCCGATGCACATCCCGAGCAAGGCAGGCAGCACGGATGTAAGTTACTAGGCCACTGGAAATTTTTACAGTTGGGGCACGTTTTTTAAGAAGAAAACTGCAACAGTGAACAGAGCGGAAATGAAACGCGCGTAGCCCAGAGGCTACGTAACCGAGCAGACGACCGTTAAAACCGACAATCGAAGACGAAGTCGAAACGAACGGCAAAATGCCGCAAATCCACGGAAATTGCCCAATTCGCCACAATCATCACGGGAGGCAATGTCCGAGGCCTTACCTGGCCTTGTTAAGACAAACAAGGCCGAAGAATGGACAAAAAAGACGATGATAACGGGAGACTGAGAAAGAAGGATCTAAACAAAATGGCAGTCAAGTATAGAACTGGAAATAACGGCCTCTCGCGAGATTTGGACAGGAAGTCATTCCGAGGATAAGGAGGACACTCGGGGGGATTGGGTAACTGCTTGCTAGAGGTACGTCCCTGGTTGTGTGGCAACACACAACAATTTTTGGAGACTGAAATTGTCAGTTAAGTACATCTTCCTCTCAGTAATACCATCGGTAACGATTTTGAAGAAATAAATGACGTTCTCTAGCAAGGTTTGCGTAGCTAGACATGACATCATTTTTATCTTGTTACTTCTTTGCCAGAATTTCTGCCCTGCATGCCAAAAACGTCATGTGCATGCTCCGGAATGTGCTCCGACCAGCCCCATTTCAAAGTCTACCATATTTTTTAAATACGGTAGACAAAAAGAGTCAAACACATGAGTGAGTGGACGAATGGATGGGTGGACGGATGGAAAGAGGGATAGATGGCTGCCCAGGTGGAAACAAATGAATGATATACATATGAACTCACTTTTTCAGCTCATGCATCAGGCGTGTGTTGAGCTCCACCCATTTGTCTGCCAGCTCTGTGACGGTGTTTTCCAGTGTAGGGCAGGCAACGCTGTGCAAGATCTGTTTGCCACGGTCCACAGCCTACAACAGTCAACCAGAACAGAAAATTCAGGATGAAGCATGAAAAATGAAGCATGAAGTGCTTTCCATTAACTCTTTGCCTACTAAGTAACATTTCTGTATTATGTACTCTGCCACTAAGTAATTCCATTAAGAGTCCATTTCTGGACCTAGTGTGTATGCCAAGTAACAACACATTCTGCACTATAAATAGCCATGCACACACACTGCACCTCGCGCTGGGACCATACGGCGTTGAGGCGCGTCCCCTGGGTGGTGGATAGGGGGTCCCTCGTGAGAGGGCTGCACCGAATGAAATAAGGTGCCGTGAACCAACATGGTCTAAGGGAAGGTGACCCCGACAGAAAACCCCTGGTCCTCCTAGTAAGGGGGTTGGGCGTGGGGGTAGCTTCCCCACCCTGCAAAAAAGGAAATAGCTACAAAAACGCCGACGAAAAGACTAACAGTAATTCCTTTCCTGGAGGAGGAAGGTTCTTCTACTAGAAGACTTATGACGTCCTGTGGTGAAAGCAGGAAGTCTTCGGAAGCCACAGGAAACTCCAAGCAGACATCAAGAGACTGGGAACCACCTGGCGTAGAATCGAAGGAGAAGCACAGGACAGGAGTTGCTGGAGGTCTCTCGTCGACGGCCTATACCCGGGTAGGGGTGACAGGCGTAAGTAAGTACACACACTGCAATTAGCCAACCGTGTCTGGACGGATCTCGCAACCCATGGAGCCACCAGATGTAGGCAAAGAGCTACAAAATGGGATGAGCATGCCAAAGTGTTAAACATGTCAGCATTAGAGAAATACATGTAGACACAAACTAAGTGCTGACCTGGAATACAGTGGTTCTTTCGTCTGCCAGCTGTCCCTGGAGTCGTTTGAACTTGGAGAGCTTCTCCTGGATGGTGGCCAGAGAGTCGCCGCTAGCGATGGGTTTGGGGATCCCATCCTCCAGCTGATGGCATACCAAGAACAGTGTCAGATCAAGTACAGTAGACAGGGATTATTTTATTCACCTCACTCAGCCCATTCAAGATGGTACTTACAATTTCCGTTTTTTGTAATTCAATGAAGAATTGGGCTGATTGTTTCTTTGGTAACACATTTTGCATCGGTGGTTGTCCTCTGAATATGACATTACCGTTCTGGACACAAATCCACCATGCTAGTTCAAGACCTGAATTGTCATAGTCAATCCATATCTGGTTATAGTATTTCAGGGCTGAATGAGTTAAGAAATAACCATAACAACCTTAGATTGTTTAAGCTACAACAGGATGTGGATTGACCATGATAGGTTAAGGGTCATGGCAGAATAGCTTGGTGTCTGTAGGCGCTAAGCTATTCTGACACAACCCTTGAACTATTGTGGTTGATCTGTCTGCTGAACTTTGACGTAGACCTAAAACAAAATCCTTAAAAAGAAAGATAATTTGATCTTCAGGATGTAGTGAGTTAAATAATTTGGTCACAGACTGAACGAAAGAGACATGCACACACACACACACACACACACACACACACACACACACACACACACACACAAACACACACACAGATTGGAACAGCAGTAACAGAACACCATCAAAGAAGCACATGGTAAAACTGAGCCAGTGTTGGTACAATATATCCATTAAACATACATGGCTTCGCTTAAAAACAAAATATTAATTTTTCTCTAAAATGTATTTTTTCGAAAAATACTTACCGATGCCATTACTACAATTACTACAATGGAACAACCTATAGCTTGCGTAATTTTAGCCCAAAAACTTACAATGTGTACCTTTAGAGCCAGGGGTGCCGTGACCTGGTACCCGGGTAACCTCTCTTCCCACCCCACGTGGGTAACTGCCAGCGCAGCCAAGCCAAACCAGTTCTTTCGTTTAGGTGGCTAGCGGCGAGCAGGGCAGGTGGGAGGGCCGTCCGAGTAATGGCATTGGTAAGTATTTTTCAAAAAAAATACATTTTAGAGAAAAATTAATTTGTTTCTTCAAAAACATTACTGATGCAATTACTATAATGGAGAATAGCGAAGAGGAGGAGGGTGCCGCATAACCCAGTGACTGACTGAGCTAGAAAGCCCCATCCTCCCCGGTGCAAGCTCCCGGTAATTTTAGCTAAAGGATTACCAACGGCAGTGTTGCGCCATCTCAATGTCCCCCACCAGGGCCAGGTTGTCTCGCTGGCCAAACAGGTTACGGAGGTAGAACCGGGTGAAGGTCGACTCGGTCCGTCAGCCTACGGCAGCCAGACCATCTCGGACAGCGCAGTTGCGGTCGGGTGCAGCGCTAGCAGCCGTGGCTCTGACCTCGTGGGCCCGCAGTGTAGTCGCTTGGCAGCATCAGGGCAGAGGTCCTGGTAGGCGGAGCGTATCACCCATCTTAGCCAGGAAGAGATCGTCTGGGCTGAGATGTCTTGTCTACCTGGGACAGAGAGAGAAGGAGGCGGGTGCGTCCCTGGCGAAGCGGCGTGGTTCGGCATAGGTACACGCGTAAGGCTCTCACCGGGTCCTGTTGTCTGACTTCCTTGTTGGGGTCAATCGGCTACAGCGATCATACAGTGATCACCCGGGGGGCTGCCAATGGGGACTGGTTCTTGGCCAAGAAGGCCGGGCCCGTTAGTAGCTGCAAGGAGCCATCCGACCTGCACTACAAGCAGGCCGGCGCGCGGAGAGCGCAGGCAGCTCACTCACTCTGGAGGCTGTGGCTACGGCGAGCAGAAGCAAGTCTTCGCGTAGCGTCGGCCAGGCTTGCTAGGGAAGTGGCTCGAAATGCTAGCGTACAGCCAGGTGAGTACCCAGGGTAAGTCCCAGCGTGGGATCAGGGAGCGGAGGGCAGGTCACTGTATGCCGCAGCGGGCCATAAGGTCAGCGAGGTCCTTACACTTGCCGGGGTCCGCTCGGCCCAGGTGCTGGTAAGCGTCGGCGATCATAGCGAGGTAGCCCCTGAAGGTGATCGGTGCCAAGTGCTGTTCGGCGAAGAGCCAGAGGAAGAACTCGGCCAGTAGTAAGGAAGTCAGATCGGTAGGGGAGAGGCGACGGAGGTCGCACCAGGCTCCCAATACTCTCCACTCTCCCTCATAGACACGCAGGGTCGAGGGTCCGCGGTCTGAAGCGATAGCTGCCACTGCCTCACTCGAGAAACTCTAGCAGCGAGGGCTTGCCGCCCAACCTCTAAGCGTGTAGCAGGAGTCCCTCAGAGCACGGATGGTAGAGCGTCTGGCGCGGTAGCTTGAGCATCGTGCGAGGAGAGAAAAGCCGCAGTGAAGGGCCCGTGGCAAGGTTCAGGAGGTCGGTGGTGCAGGATCTGGTCCAGCAGAACGGCGCCACCAGCCACAGGATCGCGTAGCATCCCTTGCGCTAGAGAAGCTCCCTGGGGACACCGACTGAGGGAGGGAAGCGGAAGCGCAGGGGCCGTCCCAGGAAAGGGGGAGCGCATCGACTGCCCAGGCTAGGGGGTTCGGGACGGGCGAGATGAGGGGGAGTTGGCGGTAGCACCCTGTCGTGAAGAACGATAAGGGGGGTCTCCCACGTGGCGCAGATCATCCAGAAAAAGTCCGGGCAAAGCGCGTGTGGAGAAGCTGGGAGAGGGAGTCCGCGAGGACATGCAGGTGGCCGGGGAAGTATCTCGCTCGGAGAGACACGCGGCGATCCTCACACCCACGGAGGCGCTGGAAGAAGAAAGCAGAGGAAGGGGAGCGGGTCCCGTCCTGCTTCTGTATGTAGGACACGACAGCTGAGTCGTAGGAAGGACAATCAGGTCCTGGTGTCCGAGAGTCGGTTCCCAAGCGAGGAGAGCTTGCCGTATCGCCTGTAACTCCAACCAGTTGAAAAGCTTGACCGCAAGGACCAGTGGCCAGCTGCCGGAAGCCGTGGCGTTGACGCAAGGGACAACTGGGAGGCAAAGGAGAGGGACTCCAGACGCAAGCCAGGCAGGGTCTGCCCAGCGGGGGAGGAGTGGAAGGGCAAGGGAGGAACCGAAACGGGAGCCTCTAGGTCTCCGGTCGAGGGCGCCAGGAAGGAGAGGAAGAGGTTGAAGCGGGCGCGAGAAGAGCCGACCAAGGGAAGGAGATCCGCAGCCGCGCTCATCAGGCCTAAGAGCTGCAACCAGACTCTGGCGGGGACCGTCTCCTCCTGTGCACCAAGACGAGCCAGGTTCGCCAACCTCTGGAACCTCGGGTCCGGGAGTCACACCAGATGAGGTCCGAAAGGAACTCCATACCACGGTGCACGAAGCGGCGGGACGGGGCGAGATCCGACTTGCCGAAGCTGCTTATGAAGCCGCGGTCATCGAGGAGGCCAGCAGGGCGTCTCGATGCTGCTCCTGGGAGGGTGCCGACCGGTGGCGCTGGAGCAGATCGCTGACATAGCTCGATGAAGCCCGTCTGACTGTGGCGAAGCCGCCGTCCAAGAGACGGGCGAACACCCAGGGCTGGGGTTGCAGGTGAGGGGGAAGGCGCGGAATCGGAAACACCGCAGAAGCATCTGGAAGCCAGATGCACGGGGACGTGAACGTAGGCGTCCGCTAGATCCAGGCTGACAGCAAAGCCCATGGGAAGAACCGCGGCGCGAAGGACTCAAGTGGTCCCCAAGGGAAGGAAGGCGCTGCGAAGAACTTGTGCTGCGCTGAAGGTCGAAGATCGGACGCCACCTGTGGCCGGCCCAAGCCAGGTGGGGGAGGAGGCGGGGGAGGAGGGAGGGCGGGCGCAGCGGGCGGCGGGGACGTGCGAGGGAAGGCGGCGACGCCGGGAGGGCGGACAGGGCAAAGCTCCTCATGGTGTCTGTCACCGACTGCCAGGTCCTGGACCGAAGAGGAGGGCTCGCCGAGCGGAGCCTGTCGCAGCTGTCTCCGTAGGACTTGCGGGAGGTAGGGGTAGACGGCGAGCACAGCATCCCAGCGAGCAGGCTGCAGAGCGCGGCAGCGGCGAAGCGAGGACAAGCGTTGACACGCCGCTTGGAAGGCGGTACTTTTTCCCCAGAGCGAGGAGGTGCCCTGACAGCGGCGAGAAGGAGAAGTGCCAGCTCCAGAAGGTAGATGAGTGCTTGCATGGCCAAGTCGAGGAATCCAGCACCGGCGAGAGCGCTGTGGATGAGGATCGCCGTCCGTTCCAGGCCAGGGGGAGATGCAACGGCGGGAGGCACGAAGTCCACCAGCTGCTGCTGAGTGGCAGGATCCACTGCGGGGAGGGCAGCAGCAAGGCCTGTGAGTGTCCGGCATACCAGCTGTGCTGAAAGGCGAAGTCCAATCCGCTGGCCAGCGAACGACGGTGAAGAAGTGAACCGCGTCGGAGCCTGAACCCTGCAGCAGGAGCGGAGAAGGTGACACGAACCCGTGAACCTCGGTGCGTGGCAGGGACGAAACCTCTAGGAGGGAGAACAGCGTCCAAGCGGGCGAAGGGGACAGGCATCCTGGCTTGGGGAAGACACGCGACAGCAGAAGTGCGGCCCGACGAGCGAGGGAAGGGTCTCCGCCCTGGTCGTCCTGGACATAGGGTCAAGGCGAGAAGAGCGCGCGCTGAGGTCGAACGGAAGGAGGAAGCCGAGGCGGAATCCTCCGGAGTGATGCTGAGGGCTTCTATCCACATTGACGGGCAGCGCAGGAGGCCGACGCACCAGGAGCTGGAGAGATGGGTGCCGCCGCCAGACGGAGCGAGACCAGGGCAAGTGGCTGAGAAGGCGTGGGCGGCGAGACTGACGAGTGGAGCGTCCGCGCAAAGGAGGGCGGTGATCACTTGGACGACGGCGCAAAGGGGAGGGGAGCGGGGAAGGCGGGGAAAGGGTGCCAGGGAGGGAGTGGGGGGAAGACAAGCCGGGAATGACGAGCAGCACGGACGAATCAGGAGGACACCGACCGGGAAGGGCAGCGAGTGGAAGGGGAAATCAGCGAAGCCCGAGGGGAAGACCGACGAGGAGGGCAAGACGTCCGCGAAGCACGGCTGTACAGAACGGCCGATTTCCCACTCTTTAGTTTGGCCCGCAGCCTGCTGCTGTGGTGTGCGGTAGCCTCTCCCCCCAGCGAGCAGGTTATCTAGGTCACTGGCTGACGGCAAAAATTACTTCTCTATTCTCTGTAACGGACTACTCACGAGTGGTGTGTAATGCCTGTGTTTAATGTTCTCTATCTCCTCTTCACCAGTTTTCTACATAAAACCGTTTAACATGCTTGTGCACAAATTCCTGCTGGTTCCTGTGTTGGTGGTATTATTCAGGGGACGGTTTTTTAAAGAGTGCAATCCAAGGATAAAGACAGGTACTGTGTTAGTGTGTGACTGAATAATAAGTTATCCGTGCCTCGCACAGTACTGTGCATGCAGGTCTGAACATTCATTCTCTATGGAATACTGTTGTGTATAGTGTAATCCCGGTGCTATGATGCTCTGCTTATAGCCTTCAGTATTCTCTGTGATACTGTTTGAGTAGTATCTAACTGTAACTGTTAATATTAAGGAACCAGTGTGACCAGTGTGATATGCTTCGGACCCATTACTTGTATTCGTGTTCATATGAAGGCCCAGTGTGATGTGCTTCAGAGCTGTTATTTGTGTTAGTGTTAATGTAAAGGAACCAGTGTGATGTGCTTAAGACCTGTTACTTGTGTTAGTGGTTATGATTTATTGTGTAAACCCAAAAGTAAGGCATAAAGTAAGACTGGTATCAGCATGTTTGTGTTGATCGTCTTGATGGACCTAACGGATTACCAGCTTACCAGCTTCTCAGCAGTGGAGTGCTTTCTGACGCTAGTGTTGCTCTAGCAGGAATGGCCCCGGAAATCTAGTAAGTGATAACAGTAGAGGCTAGAATGCTGCGTAGATACATCAACTTTCCATCCCACAGAAAAGGGACATGCACAACAGATTGAGCTTCAAAGTTAACGCTTTATTTTGTCAGTGCTTGTTTATTGTATTGCAAATATGAAATGTAACTGCTCTTCAAGGTGTGCTGGTAGTAAGCAGCATGGGCATGTTTAGTATGAAAAGAAAGCAAATTTTATCAGCTACAAATTTACACTCATGTTATAATGACATTCTTGAGACAAAAACGCATTTTGTGATAAATGTTCAGTTACTAACACTGGCCAGCGTTTCCGCTGCAGTGCGCCGGTATGCGGATGTCGGCACGTAGACATAGTGTAGGATATTGGAAGAGCACTCCTTTCTAGGACCATGAACGGCTCTGTCACGCTGCCTGAAGAGGCGCGCGCTAATGACTAATTGCCCCCACGCCCGGCCTTGCCACAGATGGCTTATCTTGCACTCAGTGAACCCCGGTCCTCTCCTAACTAAAAGTGTAGTTCTGCACAGCCGTGGAAGCTGAAGCGGCGAGCGAAGCCGGGTGCGAGGAGCGAGCAAAGAACGAAGAGTGCTTGCGGCGGGAGGCGAGGACCGAAGACGCAGGGCTGCGGGACCGGTGTAGGACGCCGAAGTCCGAGGGGGCGTACGCGGGCGAGGGGCGAGAAGCTGAGTCCAGGCGGTCGCGAACCCGGGGCCGCATGTCGAGGGTCGTACGCAGAAGCCAAGGGTCCGGCGTCGGGGAGAAACGGCGTCCAGTTCTGTCGGTGGTCTTGTGAGGCTTGGGTTCCACAAGGCGGGGCGAGCTAGCTTGCTGCGGACCTGGCTTGAGCGAGCTGGTGCGCAAGGGGGGGAGAAAGCAGAGCGGGGCGAGCGGACTCGCTGCGGACCTGACTCGAGAGAGTGGGTGCGCAAGGGGGGAGCCTTTGTATGCCATCCCCCAACGGCAGCGAAGGTGCGTGTCTGCTGGATCCGGGGCCGAAGCATGCTTGTGGCTGCGGGCGGGCGGCGATTCTGTCACGCCAAAAGGCTCCGCAGCTGGGCTTTCCCAATGGCCTCCACCCAGATAGGTGTGGCCCGAAGCACAACCAGCACAGGGGAGGCAGACCGCATGCTTGTCACTCAGCCACTGGAAGTCGCCACATCGTGTGCAGGTGCGGACTTGACCACAGCAACATAGAGTGAAACAACGAAGCGACTGGTCATAGCAGAAGGCCACGTTTCTTAGACGAAAACCGCGCACCACTCCTCACCTTTCCCCACTATCCTGTGCCAAGTAATATATTGCTTTCTTAATAACAAGCAACAATATAGCAACAGAGACGCCGGTGCACGCCATCAGAAGCGCGGCGCTGGCAAAACATCGAGACCTTACCTGGACATCGCGCAAGGGGCAGGGGAAGGTAGCACCTGTAGCCGAAGAAGAAGACAAAGAAGCGCCCATGCGGTAGAGGCCCAGAAGCAACCAGGTTGAGGAAAACTGGGTCCTGGACAAAGGTCCCGGCCGTCCAACTGGCGAACTTGACCGGAGAGAGCAAAGCAGGATCACACCAGACGCCAGGTCGAAGCTCCGAGCGGCAGCGCACAAGCCGAAAAGTCTCTCAATGCCGGAACCGGTGCAGGACAGCGCTCCCACGAGGGGTGAAGGCCGGCCCCACGGCCCGGGGACCTATCTTCCGGCACCAGTGACACTCCCTTCCTAAAAGTCACAGAAGTCGAAGCGCAGGCCGGGAACGAAGTCACGCTATCAAAAAGTCCAAGGGCTCCATAACCATACACAGCCGTAGGTAGCACAGTAGAGGTCTAAGAACGACCCTACGCTACAACAAGGGCAGAAAAATTCCAAGGCAAGGCGAAGGCACAGGCCGGGAACGAATTCCACTGTCGAAGTCCAAGTACTTCTTGAACCACACACAGCCGAAGGTACACACAAGGGCAGGGAAAGTTCCAAGGCAAGGCGAAAGCACAGGCCGGGAACGAAGACCACTGCCGAAAATATCAAGTACAGCCTGAACCATACACAGCCGTAGATAGCACAGCAGAGGGCTAAGCGAACACGTCTATACGCTGCAAGCTAAAGGAAAGAACTGGTTTGGCTTGGCTGCGCTGGCAGTTACCCACGTTGGGTGGGAAGGGAGGCTACCCGGGTACCAGGTCACGGCACCCCTGGTGGCCTCCCCTGGCTCTAAAGGTACACATCGTAAGTTTTTGGGCTAAAATTACGCAAGCTATAGGTTGTTCCATTGTAGTAATTGTAGTAATGGCATCGGTAATGTTTTTGAAGAAACAAATCACCTGTGCCAAGAAGCCCTGCAGGTGTCCCAGCTTGTCTGCAAGATCATTCCACTGGCGAACAAGTCGTTCCAGTCGCTGCCCGTGCAGGCTGGCTTTGTCGGCTAGAACGTGTGTCAGATTGCTGAGACGTGTGTGTTGCATGCCGTGTTGATCCTGTGTAGCCGGGTCACACTGTGAGGCTAAGGAGTCCAGCATCGCTTTATGCACCTCCAGGTCACTGAAAAACTCCTGGAAGCGGACAATATAGTGTTACAAAGTGCTAAGATGAAATTCATGTTCCTCCCTAAAATCTTTATTTTGGGAAAGTAAACTCAAGAAATTAACCCTTCGGTTGTCAGTAGCAATTTTTGCCATGATGATTCTACATGCTGCCAACATAGAAGGAGTTAAACTCAGTCAGTTAACAATTTCAGCCCTGAAATATGACACCTGAAGATGGATATGATGCAACATGATAGTTCAAAGACTGGTTCACGCCTGAATAGCCTGGCGCCTGTAAGTGCCAAGTTATTTGGCACCACCTTTGAACTATCAATCTGTCTACTGCAATATAGTCTTTAGAGGGCAACTCTCAAATTTGTGAATTTTTACCTCATAGCTAAATGGGTCAAAGCAGCCATAGGGTCCAATTACATCTGGAAGAAAAACGTGCAGAAAAGATTGCAATAAGTGCAGTGACCTTGTGTGCACTGAGCTGCTGTTTGAGGTGGGGCAGGTCTCGAGCAGAGATTGCCTCTGTACGCAGCTTTCCCTCTGCGGTCTCCAGGAAGTCAGCGTAGTCCTTCAGCATCTTCTCATACTGCTCTTGCACTGACACCGACTGCAGCAAACTTGCCTTGCGCTCCCCAACCTGTCATGCAAAATACATCATCACCAAGTCAAAGCCTGAAACGTACCATTAGATCTCAATTACCTGCTCCACGAGGAATACGTAGAGATGATTAATGTGTTAAATGTGTTAGATGGAGCCAGTCTGTACTGTCAAATAGGGTTGATTCTCATTATCCCTTTACGTTAAGATTTATACATAGCAGGCGATCTATCACTTGTCAATTGCAGAAAGAATGTTTAAAAATAATTAAAGAAAAAAATTAAGAAGAAAAAACCCAGTGCAAGAACATGCTGTACCTTGCGTTGCAGTTCCATGTAGCTGTTTCGCAGTGTGCCGAGTTCAGACGGGACCACCCCACGGGGCTGATGGACAGACAGCTCTGTCTCTCGGGCCTTCAGCTCATCAAGCTGACTCTCACATTTCTTCAGCTGTGTCTCTAGTTTCTGTAAAGTAAGAGTTTACACATGTACACAGAATTTCATAACTTTACAGCAACACTGGGGAAAAAAGTTAATCAACTTGAAAAAAAAAGACATCAAACAGCATTTCTAATCATGTTAATATTCCAGATGAATTTTTGATATTTCACAGTACAGGCCGACCTTAGTATTATGCGCTCCAGTAGACTGCGGTATCGGATTCTAACATGTACAGGTCTCTGGCTCCCACAGGGATGTACGTTGAGCAAAAGGTTATTGGGCCAACATCAGCTTTAGCTGGCCCATGCACAACTGTGCATGGGCAAGCTAAGGCTGACGTCGGCAAGAATCTTTCTATTAGCCAAGCGTCCCTTCTTTTGGTATAAGTCTATTAACTTCAGCACTACAATTATGCAATTGTAAATATTGCAGTCTGACTTGGTGGCTCCTGGGTACTGCACCGTACTGTGTCTGCCCTGTATGTTCATTTTTCTTTAACCTGTTCAGTGCCAGTTGATGCAGACTGTGTTTCTACAATCTTTGTTGATTCACC
This sequence comes from Semisulcospira habei, assembly GCA_036245525.1. Taxonomy (NCBI): domain Eukaryota; kingdom Metazoa; phylum Mollusca; class Gastropoda; family Semisulcospiridae; genus Semisulcospira; species Semisulcospira habei. Next base: position 106,614,012 of record BTPG01000004.1, read on the forward strand.
ACCAAAAAGCCCTAGCTGTCTTAGGAACATGGATTTAAAGTGATGTCAGCAAGACGTATAGATTTTCATGAGCCCCCACAACTGCGAGGGCTCATTAGGATCTAGACCTCTTGCAGTTGGTTGGTGTTCACATTTTATCTGCACTGAACCGGTTAAAACTATGTCAGCTAGAAATCCAAGGAAAGAGGGAGCCAAATATCATCTCCTGAACAAAGAGAGCAAATATTTCCAAAAGTAAGGCATAAGTAGCAGGTCAAAAAATGTGCTTTAAATTTGTTGGCATTTTCACTGTATGACTCAACGTGTAAATAAATAAAGCATGGATGATGGTTTGAAAAACTGAAATGACTCAAAACGGTTCATGGACTAGCTATGCCCCATAATCTATGGCCAGAAAGAGACATAAATTTATGCCTTTTATGGATGGAACAGGCGGTCTGAATGACTGTTCCATCTGAACCAAAAAGCTGAAATTTTGAAAAAAATTAATCAGACTGAAGACTGTTACCCACAATAAAGCTACATGCTAGAAACTTTTCCTCACATGGACATCTGACACCAGTGCATCAAGATTGACGCTGGAGGAAGGGGCGGGCCCCATAACAGAGGTCTGCAGTTCCTGCATGCGACTACGCAGCGCGCGTACGTCATCGTGGTACTGCTGCCACTGGTGTTGTGCATGGCGCAGCTCATCACCCCGGGCCACCGCCTGCAGGGAGAAAATAAATATGAACATAATAGGAATATTCAGAAAGTCTACATTCAACCCTTTGCATGTCGGTAGGGGTTTCTGTCACGATGATTCCAATATAGAGACATGTTAAGATTTTGAAGAAAAAATAATAAACATCGGTGAAAGTTGGCAACTGCAAAAACAGAACGCAAAACAAAAGAGACAAGAACATCAAAACCCTCATGGCTCACATGCCTGACCTCTAACCTTCTGTGACCTTGACCTTTCCCAAAGGTCACTTAATGGAGCAAGTCTGTGTCTTGACATAATTACAGAGTAGCAGTAGCACACATCTGCTGACCTCTCATGACCCTTGACATTTTGAGAGGTGTCACCCAAATCAGTATGCATAGGAAGGTCTTATCATCAGGTATCTCAGGTATTATGTTTGGCTGTTGAGTTAAAAAATAGTATTTGCAATCATAGCAATTTTAGTCAAAATGGATCAAGTTTTGACTAATTAATTGAACCCATGACCTTGACTGCGAGTGAGGCCCATCAAATTGGTTTTCTTAAAAAGCTCTTGCCACAAAGTATACAAGTTTGAAGTTTGTGGCTTAGTCTCTGAGAAAATGCCAAAATTAAAATTTACCATGAATGATGGATGACAGAAGATGGACAACAGACCACCAAGCACATAGACTCACTTTAGCTATCACACATGAGCCAAAAAAACAAAACATAAAGGCTAACCTGCGACTCAAGCATGGTGACACGCTGGTTGAGGTTGGTGAGAGATTCCTGGATGAGACCATGGCTCTGGACGCTAGCATCAGATAGGATATTCTGGGCCTGGCCCGTCATGGTGCTTATCTCACTCTGCAGCGAGCGCAGTTCACGCTGTAGAGCCTGTAGAGACAGAAAGTGTAAAACTGAACAAACATTCACTGGACATTTCCTGGCCAAAATTTCCCATCAAAATCTTCCCACCCAAAATGGAGAGGCTGATACTAGTATAGCATGTACATAACCCAGACTCAGATACATGGGTGCTTCTGTTGAATTTTCAAAAACCTGAAAGGTCCAGAGGAGCATGTAATTTCTTATGGCAGGTAAGGTTTTCAAAAACCGGAATTCCATCACATAACCAGCACAGAAGCACCCATGACCGTGATAGTTCAAGGATGGTGCCAGATCAGCTTGGCGCCTCAGGCGCCAGGCTGTTCTGGCACCACCTTTGAACTATCATGATCAATCCACTTCATGTAGTGTGTTCAAGCTCTACAAGTTCAATACTGAAGAGAGGACAGGTACGAGATATCATGGTCATTTTGTCTCTTAGCTTAGTTATTTAAGTCAATGGGATACAATCTTTTCTTAAAAAATAGATGCGTATATGAGACAGACAATGACATTGTTATCACTCCTACCTCATTCTGTCTGATGCGGTCATGCTGCGACTGTGACACGGAGGCTGGAGACAGAACGATCTGTTCGGCCAAGTCCAGCCATGAGGACATGGCGGTCAGTGCTGACTGCATCTGCTGCTGGAATGCTAGTGCTGAGTCCAGGCGCAACTGTCCGAAAAATAAACACAGGCACTTAAAACTTAAATAAAAACTACATACAGAAACATCGGTTGACACATTGAGCACTTAACCACTTCACTGCCAGAAAAAATGAATATGATGCAAGCGGAATAGATCCTTATGAGCCCCCGCAGTTACAGGGGCTCATGATGATCTATGCCTCTTGCTGACACCACTTTACATCCATGTTCCTTGGCCAGATGGGACCCTCTGACATTGAATCAACAAAAATTTCAAGACACTGAATATACAAAGTTCATTATTTACATCCGAGTTTAAAATGGACTATATATACTAATGATCAAAACTTAAGGGCCACCCCACTTTTTTGTATCATTGTTTATCGTTGGAAGTACGCTAATAAAATATAATATTCTTTTGATCCAAATGGGTTAAAAGTTGACCTTAGACAGTCCAATGTACAGGGAACAATAGACAACAATTCATCAAGTTCCACGAACGTGTCAAATGCACGTGAAACATCATCAGTTTTTGTGAAAAGCTGTGCGATATTGGCAAGCGTACCAAAGGCAGGCAGGTGGAAAAACTCGGTAAAGTTGTGATGCACATGCTAAAGGGGTCAGTCATGAACACTGAGCACTTCTGTTTCGCTACAAATTCCAGTACAGTAGGGGCATAATTGTCACTTTCCTAACCATGCCACCACAACGAAGCCTAACGCCAATAGATCAAAGCGGGGTGCTAGCATGGCTGCAGGATGGAATTTCCGGACGAGAAGTTGGGAGACGTCTTGGGGTGTCCCATTCAGTGATCCAGAGGCTGCTGGCACGATTCCAAGAAACTGGAAGGGCAGAATGACGACCCTGCTCAGCACCAGCAGAAGGGAGGACAGATACCTCTGTGTGACGGCTCTGCGCGGCCGAACTGTCACGTCCACTCTGCGACATCAATTGATGCAAGCTGCAAGTGCTAACGTCAGCAGAAGCACAGTCTGCTGATGTCTGCGCAAAATAATTTTTATTGGCCTGGCTTCATGCAGAGCAGCTGTGAGAATACCCCTCACTCCAGCTCATCGCAGAGCCCGGGTTGCCTGGTGTCGTCAACATGCGAGGTGGAACAGACTCCAGTGGACTCAGGTTCTGTTTACTGATGAGTCACAGTTCACTGTGTCCTTCAACTACGGCGGGGTGAGGGTCTGGAGATGCCAGGGCGAGCGATTCACGGATGGATGTGTCCAAAGAGGTGGATCACTACGGAGGAGGCTCAGTCATGGTCTAGGCAGGCTTCAGCAAGGAAGGCAGGACCCCCCTCCACGTCATCCGAGGCACCCTGACTGGACTGCGCTATCGGGACGAGATTGTGCAGCCCCTCATCCAGCCAGCTCTCCAAGCCAAAGACAATGCTGTTCTGCAGGACGACAACGCTCGACCTCATCGCGCCTGTGTGGACCTTGAGCAACGGGGCATCACGAGGATGGTGTGGGGAGCTCGTTCACCTGATCTGGCTCCCATCAAGCACCTCTGGGACGTGCTGGGGCAACGTGTAGTCAGCAACCACCCCCCACCTCAAGGCGTCCCCCCAGCTGACTCAGTTCCTGCATCAAGAGTGGGAAGCGATCCTACAACATGTTCTCCGAACCCTGGTGAACTCCATGCATCAACATTGCATTGAATGCTTGGCTGCAAAGGGTGGGTACACTCGCTAATGACTGGACCAGTCTTGTGTGACTTTTCAAATGAGGGGTGGGTGAACATTCTAACGTACTGCTGTCTGTTACAATTGCTTGATTTACTCTAAACTTAAATGAAATTGTTACTGAATAAAATAACAAAGTACTGACTCCAAGTATTGTTACATTATTTGTGTGGTATTTTGGTGTGTCTGCGATAAAAAGTGGCCCTTAAGTTTTGACCATTAGCATAGTACCAGTAATAGTGACTAATATACTGAACCCTGCGGTTGGCACTTCCAAATTTTTAAGTTGTCTCCTTAAAAATGCATCACAGATCATGAGGTAACATAACCATGATAGTTCAAGGGTGGTGCCCAAAAATGTAATAGTTGGGCACCTGTAAACTAAATGCATTGAGCCCTAAGATAACATTTCCAAATTTGGGACTTGTTTATTGAAGACGACATTACAGTTCAGGGCACAGATTGACCATAAGTCAAGGGCTGTGCCTGAATAGTGGTGCAAAGCTATTCTGACACTGCCCTTGAACTATCACTGTTGAACTATCTTGCTGTAAAGTGTCAGGGCTAACTGTCAGTTGACAAAGAGTACAGTAAAATACAGCGCAATATTGGTGGAGGCCAAGTTATTCCAGCATCACAACTGAACTGTCATGGTCGATCAACATCTTGCTGTAGTATGTCAGGGCTGAATGGGTCAAGCTCACCTGTTTATCTTCCACCTGCACCTGTAGTTGTTGCCAGCACAGCGCGAGCTGTCCCACAAGAGCCTGCACTTCGTGTAGTTGTTGGGATGTGTCTCCCACGTTGCCGCTGGTGCTGACGATCTCCTGCGCAGAAAATCACCAAGTTTCAGTCAGATGCTGATGTGCCAACAATACTCCCATATGCATTTCAAACCCAAATGGTTCACTATAGGTACCCAAGTGCAAGAGGGGCAAAAACTCATGGGTCATGATCTTCTCTTTTTTTTTTTCTTTTTTTTTTAACCTTACTCTTTCTTCTTCTTCTTTTACTCTGCATGCAAATTCCACAACCATTTCACAATGGAAGTCACTGTGCTTTGCAAGTGGACTTGGATTGGACTGAACTGGGTTAGATGAGATGAGATGAGATGGGATGGGATGGGATGGGATTGGACTGGACTGGATCATAAGGCCCCACTTGCAATAAAAATCCATGTTTTCGCATATGGAAGAGTCTTCAGAAGGGAATGTGCAACTCACTCTAGTCTTTTTCCTCTGGTAAGGTGACTATCTCTGATCTGTCAGCAAGAGGCATAGATTTTCATGAGCCCCTGCGACAGCAGAGGCTTATGAGAATCTATGCCTCTTGCAGATTAAAGAGTCTTGCTTGCAACTCAACCCAGACTTTCTCCTCAGGTAAATGTGTATAATGCATAAGCAAGAGGCATAGATTCTCATGACCCCCTGCTATCGCAGGAGGCTCATGAGAATCTATGCCTCTTGCAGATGGAAGAGTCTAACTCACCCCAGACTTTTTCCTCTGAAGAATTCTCTCCAGCTCCTCGGTCTTGAGGGCGAGATCTCTCTGCAGCGCCTGCCAGTTGTTGTGAAGTTCCATCTCTGATATGGTGGGGGCCATCAGTCGCCTTTCGGCAGCCACTGAGGCAGGCCCCCTGTCAGCTCCTCGATGGGTGGAGGTAGTGGTGGACAGTTGTCGGACAAGCTGTCGGTGCTGGCTGAGGTCTGATTGAAGGTCCTGGGGGAAGATATGGATTTGTTTTTTTTTTACAGTGATTAGAAAGCAGTTGCATAGCAGGAAGCTAAATGCAAAAAGCCACAGAGAACAAAAGTAGTTGACATTACATGTATTATAAAGTGCAAGATGAATTTTATTCTAAATACAGTATACTGATACTCTAAAATTTGGACTAATACTGGGATGTCAGGATACTAGATTCAACAGATGTTCTGAATCAGAAGTGAGTCAAAACTGCACGAGTTGTGACAAAAACAGTGGATTAATAATGTACGGCCAAAGTGCGATATCGCACATTTCTCTAGGCTTTTACTGAACCGTTGCATCAAAATCATGCAAGTTTTGACTTACTCCTGATTTATTACTATTCTATATCTCTTGCACTTTCTTAAATCCATTCTACACAATTCCTTGTTGTAATCAATTACATAATTTGTAAATGAAAACATTATTTACAATACACAGTACTACATAACAGCAAATGCATGCAGTGATTGTCTAGTAAAAATGTAGTATTTACATATGCCCCTCCCCCTTTTGCAAAAATTCATTTTTCTATAAAAGGTATTTTTTCGAAAAATACTTAAGGATGACATGACTACTAGGAAGTGTCTACTTACTCACACAATTTTAGCCTAAGAACCCGTTGTGCCCCTGCACAACCCGGTTGGCACTCGGGGAACCCCCAGAGGGGCCAAGAGTTGTCTCCTGTGCCTCCCCATCCGGTTCCGAGTCATACGATGATTCCTCAGTCAGGATACTTAGCTCACCCGTGGCAAGCGGGGCAGGTGGGAGGGTCCTCCGAGTCATATCATCGGTAAGTATTTTTCGAAAAAATACCTTTTAGAGAAAAATGAATTTATTTCCTCAAAAACATTACCGATGACATGACTACTAGGAAGAATAGTGTTACGTGTTCAGTCATAGTCGTAGTATAATATCACGCCAGACCGCCCGCACGTAAGGTTCTTTTAAAGAAACTTCATTCAGCTGCAACCCGTGTCACATGCAGCGGAGGCAGGGAGCGGAAAGAGATCTGAAGGCCCTCGGTAATGATCTCCAAGATCCTGCGGTTTTTCGGGAACAGCGAGCGCCCTTCCTCACTGCACAGCGCGAGCCTCCCGCCGACTGGAGACCCTGGCGCAGTTGGCGGAGGCAGTTGAGGGTAGAGCTTGTCTTGCCAGGCCAACGGTCCGCATTCACCGTCTTCACCGAGTTCCAGGTGTCGCTGAAGAGGAGGGGTCCACCCAGGGGGGCACGCTGAAGCTGGTTGCGCAGGTCCAGAGGAATACCCCGACAGGCCAGCAGAACGGCATCCCGACCCATGAGGTCACAATTGGAAGAGGCGACCATGGCATTGATGGATGAGTGGTAGGCTGCCCGGTTGACCATTGTCGCGAGAGCGAGAAGATCTCCTAGGAGGGGCGTCAAGGAGAGATGCCAGGCGTCCTTGATACGACGAACAAATGCTTGGGTGAGCAGTTCAAGGAAGCCCAAGCAGGCGAGGGTGTTGCGAACGAGTGTAGCCATACTATCAATACCACGGGGAATCGCACGCTTCCAGAGAGTGAGGGCGACCGCCTGGACGATGGCCACCGGGTCCACCATGGGAAGGGGGCAGACGAAGGCCTGGGAGTGTCTGGAATACCATCCCTGATGAAAGGCGATGTCGAGGCTGGGGGGCCACCTAAGGTCGGAGAAGAAATCAGTCTCCCGCGGGTCTCCCGCGGGGCGGCGAGCAGATGAGCGGAGAAGTTATCCCGCATGTCGTGAAATCCGGGAGGTTGAGGGAGCAACTTGAACTTGGTCTGCCTGCCAGCGTCGATGAAGGCGGAGACCTTCCTCTTGCGCGGGGGGATGGGGGCAAGCGACCACGGGGAGGGAGGACAAGATGAGGCGGCCGCTTCATCTAGGGCGAGGACGGTGTCCGAACAAGAGGTCGAAGCCAGCGGCGAAGCGTCCGCGACGTCCAAAACGGTCGAGCGAGAAGCGGTGGAACAGGGGGGCCAAGCAGAGCCGAGACGGACTCCTCTACAAGAAGACTCAGGGCCTTGTCATCGTGGGGCGAGGGGAGCGGCTGCGATGACGGGAGCAACATCTCTGATCCCGACGACGAGGGCTCCTGCCTGAACGGCGCCGAGGGGAGGTAGAAGGGCGATGCGAGAAGCGTGGCGGTGAGGCACGAAAGCGTGCGCGAGGATGAAGGCGCCACAGATCTTGGCTGAGTGCGAAGAAGCTGAGCGGGGGGGGGGGGGGGGGGGGGGGGGGGGGGGGGGAGGGAGGAGGGAGGGAGGGAGTTGCTGGTCATCCGGTGCGCGCAGCGGTCCTTCTGACGAGCGTCCACAGGAAAGCAGGATCGCCAGGAGTAGGAGGAACTCAAGAAAGCTCCAAGGGTCTGAGGTCCTCGGGTACGTGGCACTTCGTCTCTGAGAGCCGGGCTCAATGAGGTGGGCTCCCTGCCGGCATATGGACACCCGGAAGAGTCCGCGAGCATGAGAGACGAGCGAGGACTGATAGCGGACAAGGAGCGGCGCTAAGCGCGTCCCCATAGGCCGGGCTGCGTGAGGCGGGCGCTGTGTGTCCGCGCATTGACTTGAGGTCTCCAGGCGTGGCACTTCATCTCTGAGAGCCGGGCTCAGTGAGGCGGGCTCCCTGCCGGCATATGGACTCCCCGGAAGAGTCCGCGAGCGTGAGAGACGAGTGAGAACTGATAGCGGACAAGGGGCGGCACGACGCGTGTCCCTGTAGGCTGGGCTCCGTGAGGCGGGCGCTGTGTGTCCGCACATTGACTTCAGTTCTCCGAGCAGTGCTGGGTGCACGTGTTAGGCGCGGCGTCTGTTCCACAGGGTCGGCACAATAGCGTTTGGTCACTGCTCCGGGCACAGTGGGGGGCGCCTGGATGGGAGAGTCACTCACAGGGGACGGCCGGTCCCGCTTCAGTTCATGCCGGAGGGAACAGATCTCACAGGCTCGGTCCGAGGCATGGCCGGAGCAAGGAAGGCAGACCTTGTGGTTGTCCGTTGGCCACTGGAAATCGCCGCACAGTGTGCAGGTCCTCACCTGGCAACTGCAATACATAATACACATGCAAGCGTACGAGCGAGAGCACGTGGCTCCGCCCAGCTAAGGTGAACATTTGAGGCCAGGGCTACACTAGCAACCTAATATATGGGTTAGGCCCTACAATGGCGACCCTAAGTGCGAAGGAGCGGGAGCGAGGGGCCCCGCCAAGCGAAGCGTAGCCTAAGCTGTCAAGGAACAAAGCACAACGCAGTAAGCGCCCAGCCACACCACACTCGAAGCCAGCGAAGAGCACGGGCGCCAGCCCCAGGGGCCGGGCCAAGCTAAACGAAGTCCAGCACAAATGGCAGTCAGATATAACACGTGAAACCAAGGGCTCCAACGAACCGGCATCCCGCCCGGAGGCCGGTCGAAGGCCATAACAGCTACCTTACCTCTCCGCCGCAGGGGAAACGGGGGAAGGCCCCTCCATACCACCGTCAGCGATGGAAGGCGGGAATGCAGGAAGAAGGGACGAGAAGCGACTGCAGGCAGCAGCGCAACCGGAGCTCAGTGGGAAATGCAGCACAAAGCCAGGGCCGGCACAGCAGAAGTAGCAGGGCCAAGAGCAAAGTCCAGTATGGGTTCCAAACTGGTCGCACGCAGGCAAGACCGGAGGCTAAGGAAACACGTCTGAACAACGCGAGCTAATTAGATTGACTGAGGAATCATCGTATGACTCGGAACCGGATGGGCAGGCACGGGAGACAACTCTCGGCCCCTCTGGGGGTTCTCTGAGTGCCTCCCAGGTTGTGCAGGGGCACAAGGGGTTCTTAGGCTAAAATTGTGTGAGTAGGTAGACACTTTCTAGTAGTCATGTCATCGGTAATGTTTTTGAGGAAATAAAGGGAAGAAAGCACCCAGTGAGCATAGATCAGCAGGATGACTGCGGCTACAGTTGCCCCATGTACATTTGTGAATGGGCTGACTGCAACCGACGTTGGCCCCATGACCTTGTGTGAACTGGGCATTCGTGTATATACCTGTTGAAGCTGTTGGTGATCAGGCATTGTGAAAGTGGAGGGTGTGATCTCTGCTGGCATTGTCATCTGCTTGGTGTCTGTCATCCACTGCTGCAGTTTGGCCACGTTGCTCTCATAGTCATCCATCTCCTTGCGCCGCTTTTCAGAGTCCTTCAGCGCACTGCGCAGCATGGTCTGCTTCTCGATGGTGACTAGTTTAAATTCACCCAAGCGTGTCTGCAGACCGGCCAACTGGTTGCGAAGTTTTTCCGCTTCAGCGGGAGGCTCCATCTCACAGAGGTTGTCACACTGCACAGCCAGGTCGGAGATATGCTGGAGGTGTCTGTTTAGCTCCTCTTGTAAATCCTGCAAGCACTTGATGATGGTTATTCCTGCCATTTTCAAAGATCAGAAAAATGTCTCACATTGAACAGGTCCTGCTCCAGGCAATAAAGGCTTAACTCATTCAGTCCTGACACTCCACAGCAAAGACATGGATCGAGTGTGATAGTTAAAGCCAAGCTATTCTGGCACCACCCTTGAACTATTACGCTCGAGCTGTCTCCAGAAGTGTAATACAGTCTTCAGAGGGCAACTTCAATATTTGGGGATTTCGGTCCTGGGGCAGAATGTGTTAATAGTTCACAATATCTACTTTATAAATGTTTTTACTATGTCCTACAATAATACTGGACAAAAGGTTTAACTTAACAAGTTTGAATTTTGTAAATGAAAGACTTTCTGCTCAATCTGTCCTTTGCCCGCTGAACAGTTGTTACATTACATGAGGGGCATGTAGAGACCTGTCACATGTACCTATTCACTGGGATTTTGAAAAGAAGGGTATTAATTTCATCAATTAAGTCTTAATTCAGACAAGACAAGATTGAGAACCCATTGTATTGGCAAATTTTAGCAACCAAAGCCTGTTATGTAGCAGACTGCTTTCAAAAAATTTGAGGCAATGCTAGTTTCAGAAAATGACTTGACCAAAATAGTTTCCTATAGAACTGGGATATTCTGGCACCATGCACCCTACAACTGTCATGGTCAATCCATGCCCCGCTGAAGGGCGATTGGTGTTGGAGATGCAAAAGAACCACTGACTCTGTTATCCTGCAGCTGCTGCTGTATAGCGGCTGGATCATCTGTGGGCAGAGCAGTGGTCGCATGTCGAACTTTCATCTCTCCCAGCCAGCTCTCCATGTCCGACACACGCTTCTTGTAGGCTGTCAGTGCGATGTCGTGCTTCTTGCGATGTTTCATCACATCCTGTAGCAAACATAAGCATGCGCATGTGGTACCCCAGTAGCAAAACATCTTCAGGCCAACAATGGCCACAGTGGGCCCACACATAGCCATGCACAGACCCACTGCAACTGTTGTGGGCCCAAAGACCTTAGCTTACTGGGTACGGTAGAACCTGTTTTCAGTAACCACCCTTTTTGCAAGAAAAGAGTGGACTTAGACATGGGTGTTCTCAACAGATGTCTTGAAGGGCAAAAAGTGTCACCTTCATCAAAGACCATCATTTAGAAAACGTTAAACGTTTAAGGCTTAAAGTCTTTTGTCCACCATGAAGGTGATTTCAAAGTCGGGGAGCCGAGGCTACAGCCACCTAAATGATGGTCTTTAATGACAGGTGATCTCTCATATGGGTGGTCGCTCAAAACAGGTCAAAGAAGCATGGATATAAAGTGGTTTCAAAGAGGCATAAGATTTATCATGACTGCAGGGGCTCATGACGACCTATGCCTTTTGCAGTTTGGTGATGTTCAATTTTCTGGGCTGTGAAAAGGTTAAATATGTGTGCAGACAGATGTAACAACTGGGCACGAAACCTTGCCCACATGCACTTAGGAGGTAACTGCCATGTGTCAATGAGTTCCTGACTTGCTTATTAACCCCTTCACTGCCAGCCTCAGCCATCCAATGAACATGGATACAAAGTGGTGTCAGCAAGAGGCATAGATCCTCATGAGCCCCACAGCTGCAGGGGCTCATCAGGATCTATGTCTCTTGCCATTAAATAATACATAGTATTTATATGGCACATTTCTCATATTTATAACATAACTCAATGCACAGGACATAGCCGCGAACTGAACCCAACAAGCACGCTCACGTGAATCACGCACATTCCCTCACACACTGTACATAAACACAGAACATTCACGTGGTGCTAAGGGCAAGCTCAAGCGAGCTACTGAAATTTTTGGATCCTGTTTACTTTTTCTCGGCAGTCAAGGGATAAATTACCTGCAACTTTTTTCCCTTGTTGTCAGCCATGGTCTGTAGACTAGTGATGCGGTCGTTCAGCATGGTGAGGGTGGCTTCCATGGCCTTGTTGCCTTCTGCGTCTGACACCTCCATGATCTGACGGCCTCGCTCACGCACCCGCGTGATGTCCTCCCGAATCGTTTCCAGCTCAGAAAGGGTTTCCTGAAACAGTACGCAAAACATAAGACCAGGACCGCAAGTCCAGAGCACATGCAGCAAAACTACCACAAACTGAGATTCAGGGAACAAATACTGGGGAATAATGTAAACACAACTTTTACCAAGTGCTGGAGCTGGTATTGTGGTAGAGTGATCTTTGATCATGCGGTTAAATAGAGGAATGGAAGTGTTTAGTCTATATTTTCCACTGATTATGATTTGTAAGGTAAATAAATGTTAATTAATGGATAAAGCCAAATAGGTTAATTCCTAGTTAGTATTGTCTTCTTAGATCTTTTCTTTTTTAACTTGATCTACTTCATTCCGTTGTCTTGTTTTATAAGGTGGTATGGATAAACTGCACTGCATACCAGACAGGTTTCACTGTAAGTTAGAACAGTTTAGTCAGTGGAAGCATAGAGGTATATTGTGCCTAGCTCTAGCCTAAATGTATAAATATTGCTGCCTGACTCTGTGTTTGGACAGCATTTAGCTATAAGTGCTCCAAGAATCCAGTGCATCTTGGGCGGTATGTTTTGTCATGAGTTTTCAGTCATGTGCATGAGCTTTGACTGAACTGTATTCACCTATAGCTGCTGTAACATTTTTGGGCAGTCAGACACAGCAGTTTTGTTACTTGACTGATCTGGTCAATGACATTCAGTCTACCTTGATGTTATCCACCTTTGACACTTTGCTAAGGTATGTTGAATAGCTAGATGTTTGGTTATTTGTTAAGGTAATAGAATATTGCATTAACTGAAAAATGTTGTTATTGCATTTTATGTTATTTTTACTTGACTGTCTGTTTTTATAATTCGTTGTTTAGAGCCGATTTGTACTGTACATTCTTTTGTAATTTCGGTTGCATGACAATAGATAGAATGTATGTTCAAGCTATAGCGGCGTATGTATATTTATGGTAGTTTGATAATAGTAATAGCTAGAACGTACGTTCACGCTATATTGTATATGATATATACTTATGACCTGTAATGTTTGTTGCAGGGTGGCATCGTTGACTTAAAAACATTGACTTAAAGGCATCATTGACTTAAAGGCATTGATTAAGAACCTTGATTTGATGCTGTGAATAAAAAGATGTTCTTCAATTAAGCCTCTTCTCAACCCTCACGGAAGCGAACCCCAGGGTGGTGGCATCGTTGACTTAAAAACATTGACTTAAAGGCATCATTGACTTAAAGGCATTGATTAAGAGCCTTGATTTGATGCTGTGAATAAAAAGATGTTCTTCAATTAAGCCTCTTCTCAACCCTCACGGAAGCGAACCCCAGGGTGTGAGTGCGTGAGAAAGACCCTATACACCCCCCTCTACAACAGTATCAAGCAGATAAAAAAGAAGATAACATTATGAATCTGTTATCATTAACCCCTTGACTGCTACTGATGATACGTTCGGCAGAAAAGACATGCAGTTATGCATCTCTTTCTTGCAATAGGAGGCGGGAGAAGTAAAGGAGTGGGGATGGGATGGGGGCTGGTGGGGGGTTGTTGGTGGGGGGGGGGGGGATAGAGGCTTTTCTTGTATGAAATTTTTAACACCAGTATGTTAACTGTCAATAGCTTAACAGAAAATGTCCACTAATTGTGCCATAGGGACAGTTTTATCCTTTGGCTGTCGATAGTGGGTTTTGTTGAGGCGATTTCTGCAGGAATCACCTCAACAAAATCCGCTACTGACAGCCAAAGGGTTAATCTGACTACAACTAGCACCAAAGAAAACAACAGCTACTATACATGAACTACTTTTGTAGCAGCAGGGGGGTAGTTTTGTTTGTTGCTGCATTGTTATAGCAGTGGCAGTTCTGTACAGTCTTCATGATGCCAGTAGAACTAACTTCATAGTCTTTTGTTCATGTATCCACACACCACTTAGTAATTATATATGCAACCTTATGCTGTCAGAAACTTCTGCAAGAGGCATAGATCATCATGAGCCCCTGCAGTTGCAGGGGCTCATGATGATCTGTGCCTCTTGCTGGATGAATATGCTCATGGCATGTCTGTCTACAGTCTTTACCTGTCGATACCACTAACCTTGTAGTCTTTCATCTGTGTGTTGACATCAGCGGCCACCGAGGCGGGCGTTCGTGCTAGTCGGATCTGAGCTCGTTCCATCTTCGTCGTCAGTTCCTGCACGGCCTGCTGGTATCGCTCCTGCTTCTGTAGCGCGTGCTGCAGCTCCTTCTCTTTCGCTGCCACCTTCACATGCACACAACACACCACACTGTGTAGACATAGGTCACTCAACACGTGCACTCGTTCTACACGCGGGTATGATGGCTCTGTCTCATACATTATTATTGATAAAATGTGAGAGAGCAACTGAAATTGCACAGTAAATACATTCAACACATCACAGTGTGTAGACGCAAGACTCTCAACACGTGCTCTCGCTGTATACGTTTGTGCTGTCCACTTCTCTCCATTGCTTATGTTTGAATAGCAACAAGTCCCAAATGAATGCACACCAACCATCCACAGACAACACTGGTTGCCTGAAACTTATATGTGCATGCTTAATGATACCATCCTATGCAGTACAGTGCCGCAGCCAACAACCGCAGCAAAAGTTCAATAAGTTGACAAAGCGGTGTCTAGTACTTTGTCAACCATTGGCAGCCATAAAACACCTCTCAACATGTCGCATGTACAGTGTCTCCATACAAGTTCTTACTGATCACGCATTTTGACCACTCGACCGCGCCTATTGCTGGTGAGGGAAAATAACATATGGCTCTCCAACACGTCCACATATTGTCCTAGTCTCTCTCTCTAGTGAAAACCGTACACATCTCCTTAGCCCATTCACTGCGGATAAAAACTGAACAGCACTCAGCTGCAAGAGGTACAGATCCTCATGAACCTCTTGCTAAAATCACCGTGTATCCTCTGATGGCTGGGGATCTAGCTTTCAATTTATGATTTAAAAACACACAATCTGCGTACACTGGCAGTGAAGGAGTTAACTCCCTCTCAGAAATGCTAAAGCTGTCAGTCTTTTGCCAACACACACGGCCACAACTTTCCTTTCCTTTCTGTCTGCCATTCCTGTTCACGTTGTCGTCATGCAGACACATCATATTCCATCACAATGAACGTGTGTGAGTCAGTATTGGCTCAAACATGTGCTAACAGTCTTAAATTCCATTCCTTTTCATGTCTACAACAAAGCAGTGCATTGTCCGTAGTCCCAACAATATAAGGCAAGACAAAGAAAGTCTGTGAGACTCAGCATATTGCTAGAGCCCAGTACGAAACCTCCTCATTCCTTTCGAAGACTATAAAACATGTTTCCTTTCCTTTAAATGCCTATATACAGAGACCAGTTCCCAGCTGTGCCAACACTGCATGACAATGAAGTTTGACAGAATGAACATAACAGCAAATACAGCCAAGGGTATACACATGTATTATCTGCGGCGGCAAAAGGTCAGTGCAAAAGACTACTGGTACGCAAGATTTATACCGGCCGTCTCCTTCTGCTTTACAAGCATTAAAATTCCTCTGCTGACTGACTGAACGTCCAAGAGAGAAAAGCAAGCTCTTTTGAACGTGTGGCTCTTCCCTCGCAGGTCTATTCAGCTCTGACAGAGCAAACCTGACCGTAAAATCAGGCACACAAGAATGTAGTACAAAAGCATTGAACTCCACCCATGTGCAAGAGACATAGATCTTCATGAACCCCTGCAATTGCTGGGGTTCATGAAGATCTACGCCTCTTGCTTGCCCTATGTATACTCAAGTTCTTTAGGCAAAGTTCCGTCTTTGATGGGATCCCACACTGATATATCTTTGATGTCTATACCTTGGATAATGCACACTGAATCGTAAGCTCATTTACTGAACTTTGTGGGCTCACAAGCACTTTACATAGAACGAATGGGCTGACTGCCTGGAAATAATTTAATAAGGGGGCACAATGACAGCAGACAACAAATAGAAGCACACAACAAATGGCCATGTCATGGTCTGTTTGGAAGATCTAAATTACTTTCACCCCTGCTATCATTTAAGAAAACATGCATTTTGCAGACCTAAGAAGAACATGTGAAATGAAGTGCGATTTTGTCTGCTGAACATATGCTTCACAATAGACAAATCAGACTGTTCGCCATAACCTGAGAAACCGCAGGAGTATTATAACTATAGGGACCTCAGTGGCCATTTGGACCACCAACTGCATGAATTCTAGGGGCCTGCTTTAATTTCTGCTTTGTTAAAACTAATGTCTAAAGCTGCAACCATCAGACGTAAGATTAAAACTGCCATTGTAATTTGCAACCCGAGATGCATGGTTTTAGCTCACAATGCAAGCATTTTTACTCCCATCTGGCGAGTGGTGACCGCATTTGGCCCTCACTTACTTAACTCATTAAGCCAGACGCACACGTATTTCCCAAAGTTTGGAGGTGTCATCTAACGACTATGCACCTGTTGCAGGAGATCGATCGACCATGATAATTCAAGGGTAGTGCCAGATTAGCTTGGCGCCAAGCTAATCTGGCACTACCCTTGAATTATCATGGTCGCCCCATCTCCTGCTATAGTGCGTCAGGGCTGAATGGGTTAAAGCAATCAGCTCCATGGCAGGCATTTTAGGAGGTCCTCTTAACTACATGTGTATCACACACCCACCCACACAGTGTGTTAAGCGTCTTTGGAACGATCTCTGCTGCAATTAGCCCAGCACAGTTTTGCACAGGCCAACTATGGCCAGCGTGTGCCCGATGTCCTTTTGTTTACTGTATATTCAAGGTTTTCACTCTCAAGCACACCCTATATCGAGTGGTGCACCTGCATAGACGGAAAGCGAAAAAGTAAAACACAGCGCCTGAGACTTATTGCTGATTTAAAGCCAATTTATTTCCACGGGCTAAAGAGTCCCCTTCATCATGCTATAAACAACTAAACAATGCGGGCACCTACAGCAATCCCACCTTACATTCTGCACCATCAACCCGTTTCCTGCCTGTGGATACAGACTGTGTTTTTGAAGTCACTATACTTCAAAATCAAACATATCTAGTCATCAAAGAAATATGAATACAAGCGGTTTCAGCAAAAGTTATAGATCCTCATGAGCCCCCGCAATTGCGGGGGCTCATGAGGATCTATAACTTTTGCAGATGAGTGGTGTTCATTTTTCTCAGCAATAAATGGGTTATTTTTGTACATGCAGACAAGACTTGGACATGCTTGAAAGAAAGACAAGCGTAAAATGTTGATTTTTGTTGCTGTTGTTGCAACAACGAGAAATATCAAACTAAACAATTTTGATTTTTCTCCCAAATCGGAAACAAACAGATCATGGTAGCTGCAGTGCCAGTAAGATTACTTGGTGCCAAACAAAAGCATCAGACAGGTCCTGTGCAGAAGAAGTTTCAATTACAGTGTATTAATAATAACCCTTGCCAAAACTTACCACCAAACACTCGACTGTACATCAGAACTCTCCAGCGAGAATGTTATATACAAACACACTGGGGACTGTTTGTCCCTAAAGCCAAAGTTACTCGATCAGCATATAAATTCTGCTGTTGAATATTCTCAAGAGCTTCATGGTGACGATATTTCTCCCAGGCAAGTCAAAGGAGTAAATGGAAGGTCTGTAATAAACTTACACCCTGAATTTCATGCTCTAACAGGTATGTGACATGACCCGTGTTCAATATGAAGTGAAAAAAATCAATATGCCTGTCAATATTATGTGGGCAGATTATTGACTGCAATCGCTGACGGGAAGAAAGCGTAAAGAAAAACACCTTGAAATGCTAGTCAATATTCCGTTCACTTTTCACAGCCCCTGTTTTATTCAGACTCAAAGCAGCATTGAGGAACAACAATGGTTTCTATTAATGGGGCGAGCCAGCTCTTGAAATATCCCCTGATAATATTTCTCACCACACCAACATTTAACACACTGAGCCCGAATGTCAATCAAAAAATCTCCTCTTGTCCTCTGAAGACTCCATTGTAGGAAACAGATCGACCATGATAGTTTGGGTGTGGGACCAGAGTAGCTTGGTGCCTCAACTGATAGTTTGAGGGTGGTGCCAGGATAACTTGGCGCTCTATCCTGGCACCACCCTTAAACTATTATGGTCGATCCATCTCCTGTTGTGTGACCTGTGTGTCAGAGCTGAATGGGTTATCAATGGTGAGACCCATGCTGAGCATGCTTGTTTCAAAAGTCAGCACCATGTGACCTGCTCAAACTTACTGTCGAGGAATTAAAAGTCAGAAAGAAAACCACAGACCACTTTGCTAACCGAATAGGGTGGATATAAATAAGGGTAATCAAAACCACAGATCTTGATAAGACCTGCACATTTTGTGGACACATGAAGATCTGTGCTTCTTGCAGATGAGTAAATTCTTATTTCATTTTTTTTGTTTTTGTTTATTGCTAATGCATTTTTAGGTCCTTCCTAATGCATAACGGTTTTCTGAAAATTTTATCACGATGCTATTTATTTCAACATGGGATCTCTCTATGCTCAGAAAGGCCCATGGCTACTCCATCTACCACTGGCTAAAGATTAAATAAGGGAAATGCAACATGCAGGATTCCGCAAATGGTTAAAGCACGAGTAAAAATGTTTGTAAATCACAATGCCCAGTGACAGCGAAGTGGAAATGGAAAGTCAAATTACCAATTCAAGGCTGGCCTCCTTAATAGGACTTAAACGCTAAACCTCCTCAACAGGGTGAACAAAGGGGTGATCTAATCTCTGAGGTGATAAAGAATTGGACTCCAAAGCCGAACCCCCAAAAAAGCAAAAGGTTGTTGAGCCAATGTTGGCCATAACTGGCCCATACATGGCTGTGTGCAGGCCAACAATTGCTGACAGCGACCCAAGGACATTTTGTAAAATGGGTATCTGACTTTCAGCGTAAATAAAACCTTATCTGACAGAAGGAAACATCACAAGTTCTCAATGACAGGTGAGATTCAAGCACATTGAGCATTTTTACATGGGCAAAACCATAATTTATCTGCAAAATGATTTTCTGTATGCAAAGGGCACTGGGCCAAAGTGGACCTGCACATGGTCATGCGCAGGCCCACTTTGGCCAAAAGGCCTTTGCACACAGGAAATTGTGCGCTGACCCACTGCGGCCGACTTTTTGCTAACTGGGATGGGAAAAATAATTTCATTTTTTGGTGACAAATTTAATGCTCACATGCACGCTTGGCATGATAAACATGTACAATCTAATATCCTTTCAGACATTCTCTGAGAAAGCGAAAGATATGTATGTATACAAGATAAGCTGAGATCCCTAGTGACCTAATGCAACAGGAACTAATCAACAGGTATGTCTTCAATGCAACAAAAAATACAGATGGCAAGACTTTGCTTTTCATGAAATGTGTAAAAATTAACCCCTTCACTGTCAGTGGTCCATAGATTGTGTTTTGAAATGCATGTTAATTAACATCAACAAACTCCAGCCATTCCAGGAACATGGATACAAAGTGGTGAAAGCGAACAGGCATAGATCCTCATGAGCCCCGTGACTGCTGGGGCTCATGAAGATCTAAGTCTCTTGCAGTTAGGTCGAGTCCCCTTTATAAATAAGGGCAAACAAAAACACAGATAGGCAGTGAACAGGTTAAGCACTGCCCATGTGCCCTCCTACTGATTCTCCCTTTCAGTTCGACAGCCTCTTCCAACTGCGAAAGAGATCATGGATTATCAGTCAACTTAACCTGCCCTCAGAGTAACTCTCCTGGATTTGTGAGGTGTTGTAGATGATTACAAATCAGATGTAGATGATGGATCGACTATGATCGTTCAAGGGGAGTGCCTGAATATCTTGGCGCTAGGAGGCACCAAGGTATTCTGGCACTACCCTTGAACTATTCGGTCAGCCGTTCAGCTGTTGAGGGACATGTGACGGCTTAAGGAGAGAAGCCCTGAAGTCATGACTGAGAATGTGCCTCACGACAGCAAAGACTGGCTCGATAGTAGCTGTTCTTTACACAGAGAGAGAGAGAGAGAGAGAGAGAGAGAGAGAGAGAGAGAGAGAGAGAGAAAGGGTGGGTTCACTGGAGTTTATAAATCCCTGAAATGAAAACTTACAACTGTACAGCTGTATGCCTCTCATATATAGATAGATAGATAGATAGATAGATAGATAGATGAAATGAAATGAAATGAAACTTTAGAGAGAGAGAGAGAGAGAGAGAGAGAGAGAGAGAGAGAGAGAGAGAGAGAGAGAGAGATAGATAGATAGATAGATAGATAGATAGATAGATAGATAGATAGATAGATAGATAGAGAGAGAGAGAGAGAGAGAGAGAGAGAGAGAGAGAGAAAATCAAACTGCGGGGGCTCATGAGGGTCTACGCCTCTAGCAGTTGGATCCTGTTCACATTTTCTCGATTAAGGAGTTAAAACCCCATGATATCCTCTCTCTTCTAGACTGTCAACATTCACAATAAAATGTATCCACAGGCGTCTACCTGTTTCTGCAGGGAATTCCAGGAGGCATTCAACTCCGTGACTTGTTGCGGAGAGCCGAGTGGTTGTCCCAAAGGTTCCACTTTCTGTCCAAATGAAGAGCTTCGTGCTCTCGTCTCTTCTGGGCGTGCAGTGCCCGTCTGCTGTTTGAGCAATGTAAGGTTAGTGAATTTTTTTTTTCTGTATTTTTCACACAGACATATTTTTTTTTCACAACTAATTTTCTTTACAGTAAAAACAAACCTATCTGAGAGTCTATTACCAGTGTCCTCATGCATAAAAAATGAGATCACTAAAGCAGCTTATTTCCCAAGTCATGCACACAGTTAGAACAACTAATGCACGTTTAATGCCCACTGCAATTACATGCAAACATCCATGTACTCTGCAAACGTTTGTCACAAACGATATCAACCATGTACACATTTACATGTACCTTGCTCATGCAGTTCAACAGAACATAACACACTATACAAATGTTACCAGAAAATAGTCATTCTGCTGCACTGAGTTAAACTTCATTGATAAAGCTATCTTTATGTAAACACTGCAAAGCCTGCAAGTCAGGTTCATACTACAAAAACTGAATACAGCTAAAGTCACACACTGGCTTTCCCCCTCAATCTGCTGCTGCTGAACAGCAGCGAATCGAGGCAGGCATCCAGTGCGCTTAGGTCTATAAATCTTTTTTTAAAAACACAACCACAGGAAGGAGAGTTTTTATTGGTATGCGATATGAAAGCATCACACTTTGAAAACCGAAATTTGTTAAAGCAAACCACTCAAAGTGCAGGACTACAGCACTGACAATCTTAACCCTTTTAGCCCCAACGTCCCATTTCGCAAATTTTTGAGGTGTTGCCTAATGACTATGTACCAGTTGCAGGAGATGGATTGACCACGATAATTCAAGGGTAATGCGTGGCACTACCCTTGAATTATCATGGTCAATCCATCTCCTGCTGTAGGGACTAGGGGCTAAATGGGTAAACCCCTTCACTACTGAAAAAAATGAACATGATCCAATGGCAAGAGGCATAGATCCTTATGAGCTTCTGCAGTTGCAGGGCTCATGAAGATCTCTGCTACTTGTGGACAACGCTTTGTATCCATGTTCCTTGGATAGCTGGGGCTCTTTGGCGTTGAATTAATACAAATAACAGAAATACAATCTGTGACCAATGGCAGTGAAGGGGTTAAACACCACTCTGCTAAGTGCAATGATATGATGAAGATAATGCGAAAAGAAATGTGGTGATGCTTTCCTGACATAAAAAAAAACTTTCTGAAAGGTGTTTATCAATGATAAACTATGCTACAGGTTGGACTGATAATTCTTTTTCTAAAAAACATGTGCTTTGTATGCACTTAACATTGGACAGGGAATCTGATGGAACAATGTTTTAAAAAATGATCAGCTAAATACTAAAATTTTAAAGAAACAAATGCAGCTACCAGCTAACGGTACCTAGCACCTAAAAAAATTGCAGTGAACTACAACAATAAGTTCCAAGAATGTGGTGAACTGCTTGAACAAAATAATGACACCACCAAGTACAAATAACAGTGCACGCAAGCCCTCACCCCCCCCCCCCTCCCTCCCCACAACCCCAAAAAAGAAAAGAAAAAAAATCCAATGGCAATGAGCTGTGAACACAATATAAGTAAAACCCCACACATGTTAATGTGTAAGTATGTCAGCCACAGCAAACACAACACTCCTACATCTAGAAACACAACCAAGCAATGAAAGATCAGGGGTTACTAATGTTAACCTAGTGTGATGGAAACATTTTGCGCCAACTGCTAAGTTCTTGCACATCTCAGATGTTTTGCCACAATAATAAAGTCAATAAATCTAAGGCAGTAAATGCAAAATCAGTGTTCAGCCATGAAAGAGTTATTTCACTTCCAGCACCAAATACCATGGACGGCTCAACTGTGACAGCTCAAGGACAAGACCTAACTAGCTTGACACCTGCACTGGCACAATGCTAGTCATGCGCTGCTTTTGAGTAATCATGGTCGACACTGGCTTGGAATGTAATCTTGAATGCCAGCAGTTTGGTTATGGAAGTGAAAGTGTTCACCCGTTGTTGTTCGTGCAGGCACCAGGGCTGTAAAACGTTCTGGTGACTGTATGCATGATGGGGTTCACTCATTCAAAGCACCCCGCATCAATAGCTGCAGAAGTGGTGTATAGTGTTGCCGGTGGCAATGCTATACAACACTTCAACAGGTACTGATGCTTGGTGCCATCAATGCGTTAATAAATGCTAGATGTGCGACATATGCATATGCAGCAAAACACCGCATATCTGTATGTATGGCATGTCTCGAATGAGTTTAAGCTATGTGTTAAATCTAGCAGCCCCAGCAGAAGCAGATCACACTAATCCACCACCACCCACCAGTCGACTACTGATACTGCTCCGAACACCACCACCACTTCTACTGAAGAAACTGCCACCACTGCTACAGCTGACACCACCACCACCACCAGCTGCTACAAGCAGGGAGGTCCCACGTGTTGACGTGGCAGAGGAGGGAGAGGGCGAAAGGGACTGCATTAGCGGGGGCTTGTACGACACCCGGCCCTTGTCAGGTGAGTGCGAGAACGCCCGGCGACCGAAAGCAGGTGCGTCAGGCACGGAGGAACCCAACCGCCCACGCCCCCTTGGTGTGGAGGTTTTGGCTGGCTGATCGGGATCTGTCAGAGACCAAGGAGCATCAAACTTTGACCTAGGTGTGGTTACCTTGTCACCCATGCTGGCAGTGCCTGTGGAGTCGTCGTGAACCCTCCTCATGAAGCTTGAGCCAGGGAGGTGAGTGTCTGATGCACTTTTCACTTTGTATGGGTCAACACGCTCTCTCAACCATGAACCACTTCTTGGTGTTCCTCTCGGTATGGCTGACATCCCAGATGTGTTGGCAGTTAGTGATGTCAAACTGTCAGTCTCATCAGACCTGCTTGTGTCAGTGATAGGTTTGAAACGCATATTTTCTGAAGGTACACTCCTAACAGAAGATGGCAACGCTGACAGGCGTGAAGCAAAGCTCTGGTTCTGCAGTGTTGTGGACAAAGAGGGACTAGTGTGCAGGGACTGTGAGAGGTTGACACCGGTATCAAGCCCACTGTCAAAGCTTGCACTGTCTGCGGTTTGTGACACTGGTGTACCGTGGAACTCGATCCCAGTGTCAGAACTACCGGGCGACACCCAGGTGCGGTACATCATTTCCGGGAGGTATCGTTTGCGATCCAACATCGTGCTTGACTGGGCCACTCGCAAAGACAACTGGCGGCTCTTTTCATTTATCTCGCTAACTCTGGCCTGGTAGGTCTTAATCTGTGAGGCTAGGCTCTGAAATCAGGCAGTGTCAGTGAGGCAACATGCAAACAATTAAACATACACATGCATCACCAGACAACAGATAATAATACACACCCAGTAAGCACGTGGCTATCGGGCTGATATCGGCCGCAGTTGGCTCATGCACAAAAGTGCATGAGCCAACTGTAGCCGATGTCCACTCAAGGACCTTTTGTGCGCTGGGCAGCATAAGCACCAAGTGAATCCCTGTGATAGACTAATGGTTACTTTTTTTTTTTTTTTGGTAAGAGAACATCACAAGACAACATACAGCATAATGCACCTCATGCAATTTCCCCGAGCAATTGTACTACATATGTCATTAATCCCTGTGACATCTCCTGAGGAGATCCTGGTATCATGCAACTGTAACATGCAGGTCATCTAAAGGGGACAACTAATCTATAGTCGCATCTAGTGTGCTCAAGGTAGGGAGAAAAATTACAACTTAACTCATTCAGCCCAAAGCACGTATTTCCCAAATTTTGGAGGCGTCATCTAACGACTATGCACCTGTTGCAGGAGATGGATCGACCATGATAATTCAAGGGTAGTGCCAGATTAGCTTGGCGCCGACAGGTGCCAAGCTAATCTGGCACAACCCTTGAATTATCATGGTCGATCCATCTCCCGCTGTGGTGCGTCAGGGCTGAATGGGTTAACACATCATTAATGAAGCATAAGTTACAGTTAATGTTTAAGCAACAAATTTTCCTGTAGATAAAGTCTTCTACTTCTATTAACCCATTTAGCCCCAATGCACTACAATAGGCAATGGATGACCATGATAATTCAAGGGTAGTGCCAAGGGTACATTTGGGGAGGTAGGTTAAATCTATCTGCTCATGGTCATCGTTACACAGGACATTATCTTCACTACATAAACCTGTCATAACATTCTAAATGAAATTAAAATATGAAACAGTAATTCAGTTCAAACGTTTGCAACATCAGTGTACACGATCATAAGTCAGTACAACATGTATGTCACCGCTATAATATATGATACGCCACCTCAATGGGCTACCCACAAACTGTTGAACGTAACATACCCCAAAACCCGAGGGTTTTGAGCTCCTGGCTAGCACAGCACACACAGATCATATTATCTGGCACTTGCACTGCGTTTGAGCTCTTCACTGCAAAACTCACAACCAAACTACTTAGCGACAGAAAGCACGCTACTGATGACTGACTACAGGTGCATAATACATTGTGCATATAAAGTTGTGCCAGAAAATGTTTGAGTATATACCAGGATACAGGACAAAACACTATGTAGAACAGAAGACTGAATACACACTGTAGTGCTGTGTGAAAACTTTAGAAGCTTGAGGGGTTTCAGTGCAAATAGGCAAATGTTAGTACAGGTATCTATACATAATTAGTTGCGTGTACATTGACTGCTTAATGCCCTGTGCAAACTGTTCAGCCTGATACAGTCTAAGAGGTGGGCAGGTATCAATGCTGGCACTGGATCAAAAATCTCAGCGCCACTTTCACTATCTGAGGGTCACCCAGTGTCACTTGAATAGAAACCCAGGGGGTGAAAGGTCCACAGGCTGACGTCGGCCCCTGCTGGGTCACGCACAGATGCCTGGCCCAGCTGCGGCCGACGTCAGCCCCAAAACCTAGGACCCTCTGGGAAAGGGCTTACAGCTAATCAACCGTCCCTCCTTCACTTTCAGCTGCACAATATGTCAACTAAAACTGTTCATGGGTCCATGCCTGATCAGCCTGGTGCCTCCAGAGTTGCCAAGCTACTCAGGCACTAACCCTTGAGCCGCAGCTTACATAGGTGATCCAATTTAACTTTCCTATAATTCAATAGCATGTCCGTTGAAAGGTCCTGGTAAATCAAAGTGGCACAGTTGGAGTGCGCCTGAGTTGATCAGTGTTCAGGGCGTACTCCATAGGCAATAGATTTCCCTGTCCCCCATAACCCGCCCGTCAGGGCCGTCCATGATCACCTCGGTGCTGTGGACGTTAAACCCGAACTAACCATTTCCTATCATGTTTGGCTTTTGTAAAAGTGAAAGGAATGAGTGCTTTCCTTTCTTACTCTCTTTTGCTTCTTTTATATTTTTTTCCTGCATAAATTCAGGGTTATCAGCTGCCCTCAAAGGAATGTCAAGCCACCAGACTTTGCAACATGTTGTTAGCCTGACAAATGGCTGTGAAATAGGCTATGGCTAATGCCACCACTCAATGCATTTATCTGAAGCAAAACACCATACAAGAAACTTTCATGAGTTCAAAGATGCACTTTCAAACATTCAGTCTTAACAACAACAAAAAATAATTTGAGACATACTGAATTCAGATACATGGTATAAAGTTGCTTATCCGGATGCAACAATCTTAAATGAGTTAAAAAAAACCAAACAGTTTGAGTCTATTTCACTGAAACAAGAAGCTCAGGAAGTCATGAGCATAACCCCCACCCCCCCCCCCCCCCCCCCCCTCTCCAAAAAAATAAATAAAATAAAATAAAATAAAGTCAATTAAAAAAAAATCAGAAAAAAAAAAATCAAAAGAAACTAAAAAACAAATGTTGATCCACCATACAATTTCAACATAAAAAAGCAACAAAAAAGCAACTGTGACTACAAGGCCTCGAGCGAAAGGTCCTTAAGCCAACGCCAACCATAGCTGGCCTACAGTCGTGCGCAGATCAACGGCAGCTGTCAGCCCAAGGACCATTGGAGAAGTACAAATGCAAGACTACTCTAGCCTACAAAGCAAACTGCTACAGGCAGAGTAAATAATATGAAACAAAAAGTGCAAGTGAAAAACAAACAAAACACAATAAATAATCACAAGTGAAATGTACCTTAGTACTGAGCATTATTTATCTTCATGAAAAAAAGTGTAACCCATTTAACCCCAACATCCTACAGAAAGAGACTGATTGACCATGATAATTCAAGGGTGGTGCCAGATTTAAGCGCCAAGCTAATCTGGCACTACCTTTGAATTATCATGGTCAATCCACCTCCCTGAACTGGTACATAGTCATTCAATAACCAATAACACTTCCAAAATTTGGGAAAAGCACCTGTGGGGCTAAAAGGGTTACACTTTGGTCTTTACATGATCTTCATTTCTTGTATTTCTTTGTTAAAGAAACAAACTATTACTAGTGTTAAGACAGATCATTTTCTCAAAGCCAGCACAGTGACTGCAATTAACAAGATCAAAGCATAAAAGCATAAACCAAACCCAAAACAACCACCAAGCTGACTTTCTAGCACAAAAACAGACAATTAAAACTGTCTACATTGCACCTCAGATACAACAAAATGCAAATGGACACAATTTTGTTGGCTGAAAAAAAGATAAAAATACAGCAGAACCTGTTTTGAGCAACCATCCTTGTGAGAGATCACCTGTCATTGAAGCCCATCATTTAGGTGGCTGTAGCTGTAGCCACCTAAATGGTCTTTAATGACAGGTGACACTTTTTGCCCTTCCAGACCTATAAGGACCATTTTTTCTTGCCAGAATGGTGGTTGCTCAAAACAAGCTCTACTGTAAAAAAAGAAGAGAAAAAGAAATTAATATAAAAAGTGAGGAGAAGAAAAGCGTGTAAGAAACTAGAATTAGTACACCACTCAACACCAAAGCACCCACACAAGTACTCGTTACAAAATGTAATTGAATGCATAACCAGTCATGAGCTTTGAAAAGTGAATCAGACAAACAGCAGCATTGCCACTTCATGCAGTGGACGAGATGTGTCTCTTCCATGTGACCCAATGTGACATGTAAAATGCATACAACACACTGTCACATTGTACCACACGACAGGCACACAAAATCCACAATGTGTAAATAAATAAATAAATAAACAAATAATTAAATAAATAAATAAAATGGCTCACATAAATGCCTTAGTTTTCTTACAACAAATATGAGACTTTTTTTCTTTTCACCATTTATTTTTTTCTTTTTTGATTTCATTGACTTGTTTAACTGATCTGTTGAGAACAGCGTATAAGCAAAAGTGACAAAGTCACACATTAATTATTATAAAAGGCAATCATGTCAGCAAATAAAATAAAAAAATAAAGTATTTCCCATTCCAACAAAACTACGCTAAATTAAGAAAAAGCAAAATCATACTACATAATCGTTTAAAAATTTTTAAAAGTCTTTTTTTCTTAGAACCCACAAAACCAAACACCAAACCCAATGAAACAAAAATCCTCATGCCAACATCCACTGCATCTGGCCCACGCAAAGCCATGCATAGGCCAACTGCAGCCGCCATCGGCCCAAGAACATTTGCTTATTGGGCGTACTCTCTGAAATAAGCATAGAACAGTACCCTCTGAAGAGAAAAAAAAAAAATTAATAAAAACACCAAAATAATAAATCAAATAAAAAATAAAAGTATGTAAATTTTGTGAGTGTGCTGGACCAGTCAGAGAGGTACATACATTATGTTCAGCAATCTGCTGCTTCAAGGCCTCAACAGTAGACGCCCGCACTGGCGATGCCAACAACTGTTGCTGGGCCTCGGAGATAGCCGCGTTCAGGTGACGGATCTCCGTCTCATACTGCTCCTGCTCCGAGACCGCTGCTCGGAGCTCGCCACACTGATACTCTGCTGCCTCCTCCAACTGCCCAATTTCTCGCAGCAGCTTGTTGCCCTGTGAGGGGGCAGTTTCTCCTGAGCGGTCACGCAGGGTGGCATGTTCATCAAGAACCACTTCAGCCCGTGCCTTGTTGCTCTTGATATCTTCCAACAGACGCTGTAAAATGGAAAGAAATGGAAATGAATAAACCAATTTATCCCCAACACACTACAGCAAGAGATGGATGGACCATGATAATTCAAGGGTAGTGCTAGATTAGCTTGGCGCCTGATGGTGCCAAGCTAATCTGGCACTACCCTTGAATTATTGATATCATGGTCATCCTGCACTGATACATGTATAACTGTTAAATAAGTGGTGCAGTTAAATATACAGTATAAGAAAATCAAGAACATATTGTACATGTACATATTACTTTGATAAAACATGAACACCATGAAATTGTGAGAAGCATAGATCAATGAGCCCCTGCAAATTCAAGTTGCTCATGAGGAGTTCTTTACTGGCCCAATTTTGTAACCTAAACCTGGATGAATGAAGTTCTTAGGTATTGACTTTACAATGACTGCAGCAATACAACTTGTCACTGGGAGGGGCAGGTGATGAAATCATATTCATAATGAAACCTTACAGAGCTCTAGGTAAATATGTAGAGCGCATAGTTATTATATTATATTGAGCAACATTTTGCTTGATATAGTGCTGATAACAGGCAGATGTGCTTACGAGACCCGAATCAAAATGTCCGAGTCATAAGACTAGGACATTTTATTCGGGACAAGTAATCACAGGACTATATCAAGCAAAATCTTGCTCAATATAATTTATGTAACCAGTCTAAAACAAAACATTGATTTCTGCGGCTGATGTGGTGTTCAGACAAAACATGAATGGCAGACGACTACATATCAGTGTCGACTCAGCAAAAAGATTTTGACTATGAGCACATCCAGTAGTGCTTTGTATGACCGTGTGTTACCAAGTAAATTCTATTTGTTACTAGATCACACATAACTGCAGAAAAAATGCCAGCAGGTTTGTTTATTAGTTCTTTTCTCAGGTTGTCGATATCGGCAGCTGACATCTCATCAATTTCACTAGTCAGACTAGCACGTTTCCTGGCGTCTATTCTTCTTTCATGTTTGTGTATAGGATATAAATTTTGAGCGTTCATACACACTAAGAAGTATTTTATTACTACTACATATAAGAAGCTTGTTAATGTTGCCGTATGAAAATATTTCACGTTTTCGTTTTGAAAAAAAGCGTGTATCATAAAGATCGAATCTTGGCATGCAAGGGATTTGGGAAAGGGAAGTATATCAAACAAATTCATGAATATTAATTTGCTTGTTATACAAATGTAATACATGTGTCAACTATAAAGGAAAAACTTTATGGAGTGGGAACATACTGATCTATTCTATGCAGCAGAATATTATAGTATTTGACAAAATGTCTGCATATTTCAGACAGCAAGCTGAAATAAATATAGCAAACTACTGAAACGTCTTCTTGTCTTTGTCTCAGACACATAATTATAATAAGGCTTCAAGACATGATCCACACAAAAATCTTCGATTGTGGGCAAAGCACCGAGATCGCCAGCCAAGATTGTGCATCAAGGGAAGCAATCTGTCCCTCCTCTTCATTGACTTCAGCGTGCAACCAAAAGACAACTGGAACTGAAAATACGGACTTGTCTAGTTTTTCAAACGTAGAAACATTGGTGCCATTGTCTGGTACTATTCACCTTCAGCTTCAAGCCTTACATCCCTTTTCTATCAACAAGGATTTTCATCGCAATTTTGCGCATCAAGGGACACAACTCCATGTTTGGTGCACTGACAGCAGCCGATGCATGAGAAAGAGCAGTCCCGCCAAACCGCTGGGAACCCTGCGACTTGTCGCTTTCATACTTTCACACAATGTTAACCCCTTTGCTGCCAGTGATCATAAATTGCGCGTTGGAAACCACCGCACACAGACCGACATTCGTGTGTGTGTGTGGGGGGGGGGGGGGGGGGAGTTATATGCGACCAAAAATAAGCATAAAACTTAGGACTAACAAGACACTGATAAACCCTCATGCGCCCCTGCGACGGCGGGGGCTCATGAGGGTTTATGCCTCTTGCATTTGGATAGTCTGCCTTTCTAATGTTAATGTTATCAGCTACTGCACATTGGAGAAGAGTTAGTTAGTTAGTTTTTGGGTTTAACGCTGAGCAGGCAACTAAGGCCATCTCACGGCGGACATTGGAGAAGAGAATGCAGTGAAGGCGGGAAGGGGGTTAGGGTGTAAATCATTATTCTCCAGATTTCACAAACGCACGCACGCACACACACACACACACACACACACACACACACACACACACACACACACACACACACATACACACAACAAATCTCGTAAAGACTGACAGTAAAGCCAGTCATTAAAAAGAAAACCCACATACAACCGTAAATCCACGTGGTAAACATTTTACATATTTAATGAGCATATTAAGGGCCAACACTCACCAGAGGCTATATATTTTAGTATGTACCCACTCCATATTTTTTTGCCTTCTTTGACACATGTACTGATATATTGAATAATAAGCAAATTAATTATTCATGAGCTTGCTCGATACTTTCCTTCCGAAAAGCCTTGCGGCCCTGGCCCGCAACTGAGTTGTTGATGGATTCTCATTTACTCGAGCTAAGGTCTTACGCCTGAAATGAAATCACAAAATATTGTTCTGCTGCAACACTAATGCATCCTTTTCAACTATGACAACGTTAACACTTTGATTAATTTTAAACTTGCCGTTCTTCACCAATGCCAAAGATACTTTTTTCTTCCGTGTACGTGCCGGCTTTCGCTGTCATCGTGTCAGTGCTTCTGCACTCGCATTGAACGTGGAACGTAATGAAGCGATGCAAAGAGTACAAAAGGCTAAAGAGTTGACACTAACCTATAACTTGAAACCTTCATCGTTGTAGATATGTAACGCAAACTAGAGTCACGAAATGCAACATTCCAAGCTAAAAAAAAAAAAAAAAAAAAAAAAAAAAAAAAAAAAACCACCAAAACTGTATTAGCGTAGGAAGTAGACGGACGAAACAGCCAAACGCTCAAAATCCCTCAACACAGTTAGCTCCCTTGCGTCAACAAAAACTGTCGTCTGCTTCACATTGCACCTATAGTGGAGTCATGCTTTCTTGTTTGTTCGCTACTGTTTTTTTAAGTCCCTTCTATAAATAGAAGGGACTTTTTAGGACGGGTCGCGGTGGGGCAAATTTAATAGCATGTCCATGATGTCAAAGGCGGGCAGGCTAAACCTCTAACAATTGAAGTAACATGATAAAAATTACGCCATGCTGAACGTACATTATTGGCGCAAAGCGTCGTATGTACGTATGTATGTATGCATGCATGCATGCATGCATGCATGCATGTATGCATGTATGTATGTATGTATGTATGTATGTATGTATGTATGTATGTATGTATGTATGTATGTATGTAAACAAGAGAATCTCCGATATTTATGTACACACAAGCTTGAAACTTGGCGAAATATTTCTTAAGTGGGTGGCTAAGAGAGCCTCCGAGCATATTGTAATTGAATGTCTCATTGAAGACATAGACAACCGTTTACAGGAAGTCGGTTGACCCAGATTAGCGTCCGCAATTTTTGTCATATTTACTTGAACTTTTGCATACAGCTAGTCTGGAGAAAGACATTGGACGAGTTTGTTAGCCAGCTTTGTATCCTTGCAACGTTTTGAGTAAAAATTATTTCTTTTAAAAAAATAATTAAAACAGTACAAAACCTTCACTTCTAGAGAAAGTCAGACAGTGCCGGAGGCGTAAAAGAAGCAACTCCGTCACCACGCAGACATATGACGTAATTCTCTCTCTCTCTTTCACTCGCTCTTTCTCACACATATGCGCGCATCTCCGCCGAGAGGCAATTCCTCATGTGCCCGGAGGGCGCATGAACATCTATGCCTCTTGAGGATGTTTGAAGCGCGCGCATGCACTCACGCACACGCATACATTTACACACACATCGACGCGCTTTCAGAAGTGCATGCAGGTGTACTTAGTATAGCATGTAGCTAGGTAAAGTCAACCTGATTTCACACACGAATTATTATGGCAATGACTGAAACGCTGTATCATGAAATTCCTAATTTTGTGTCACCCATGTCTTCCCGAGTCTTGAAGCGCAGAAGAGCGAAATCTTCATATCAACGTTTAAATTATGCAATGACTTACGTTAAATAAACAAAAAAACAAAATACGTCATGACAAATGACGTTTAACAAACCAATGATGCGTATGCACTGCGCGCGCCCCTTATAGAGTTCACTATGACGCATTGGCACATCTGCAAGGCTTTTTCAAAAGGAGATATTTCAACATCAGAATCAAGTCAAAGACAAAAGGTAGAGACCCTTGACAGCGAAGACAGCTCTCATATAGAAGGGATTTTGTGGGTTATGGTTCATCCCATCTTGTTTCCTTTTTTTAAGTTATTATCCACATTACTTCTATGGGTGTTTCATTGCTAAACTTTGCTTATGAATTAAACGGAATTACAATCATTTTGTGACTATGCATAATTATGTTTTGTTTCGGTGTGCATTATAGTCTCGGAATGCAAACCTAAAATGGTCGCACAGAGTGGAGGGCACGAATCGAAGGTAAAGTTTTGTTTTGGACTGTGTACATAAATTATATTGAGCAGCAATTTGCTTGATATAGTGCCGAAAACAAACAGATGTGATTACTTGACCCGATATCAAAATGTCTACATCGTACCGACTCGGACATTTTGATTCGGGTCTCGTAATCACATCTGCCTGTTATCGGCACTATATCAAGCAAAATGATGCTCAATATAACATAACGTATTTGTGCATGGCGTAAATTGAACCTATAGGCATAGACATTAAAATGACACTCTATAGCAACTTCTTCGTCGAGCTAAAAAGTCCTGTAACTTACCCGGCCATTAAAACGACGTCTAAAAAGTTCGGCCTTGCAATGAGCTTAAGGGGTAGAACGTGTGCAGAAAACTGTAGGGCGCCGTTATCTTTCACCCCAAGTGCCAACGGACTCACTCAACATACATCATATACTAACTGAACTGCAAAAACATGGCGTGTGAGTAGTGCAGGATTAGATTGGCAACTGAAAAAGCGCAAAGCTAGTAGTCGCCATTTCTGTGTTTGGGCGGACACAGTGGATTAAAAGCCCGGTCACGGGTTTTAAACCATAGGGACCTGACGAGTGGTGAATTGAATAATGCAAATCCGTTGCGACACCGCATGCGCGCGGCCACCGCGTAAATAGCTCAAGTCGGTATTCTGAATTGAGCTAGAGGACGCGGTGGCGCGCACCCGGTGGCGCAGTGGATTTGCATTTAGTCCAAAGCACCACTCGTTAGTCAGGCCCCTATGTTTTTAATTCACTGTCTCCGTCCAAACACGTGTATCTACTTGTGATTTCTGGAAATCCTGTGTCAGGTACAACCCTTGAGCACTTGTCATCTTAAGTTGGCGCTAGAAGTGCCATAAGAAAGAACACGCAATACCAGGGCCGGGAGGGGGTGATGTGACTTACAACCTTTTGACATTTAGTTCCAAGCGCAACGCCACCGTCAGAAATAGAGGTTCCTCTCAGTGTAGACTAGTTCACGCGGCGCTGCTATTCTCTTTGAATGCTTCTCCCCGGTTTGCAAGAAATCACCGGGCCGCCGATGCCGGCCGTAGTTGACCCGCGCACGCCGCCTGTGCGCAGGCCAATTACGACCGACGTCGGGCCGAGGGACTTTTGCTTACCGTGTCTCTCAGTCTCACCCAATGTTTGACGCATTTCTTTGCCAACACTCCCACCCACACTTTCAGAGTGACTTGCAGGGGAAGAGACAGATCGACTGAGACAGCTGAAAATAGTGCTTGATATGCTTAGTGCCTGGCAATTAACGCCAAGTTCATCGGATATACTGATTAGATTCGTGTATTACGGTCGATCCACCTCCTGCAACGTGCAACATGCTCAGCAAATCTTTCAAAAGCAATGAAAATAAAAGAGATAGGAGCTACCATCCATCTGTACTAAGACTAGGGGACGCGGGACGGGGGGCGGGGAAAAGAGAGAGAGAGAGAGAGAGAGAGAGAGAAATGAAATTAAACTTTATTTTCCAAGGATAAAAGAATAGGTGCGCAGACCTGTTTTCATTCTTGTCCTTGCTACACACTACAAAACAAAATAACGTACATAAAATCACTCTCTCACCCAAACACACGTGAGAGAAAGAGAGAGAGAGAGAGAGAGAGAGAGAGAGAGAGAGAGAGAGAGAGAGAACAAACAACGTAAGAATAACATTTTCTGGGTCACGGCAAATCAAATGCACGGAAGTATGATGCTCCCAATGACACAGGCACACATGGGTCCAATATTTACACAACCGTGCGTGCGTGTGTGTGGTGCGCACATGTGTGCGCGCGGCGCCGTGTGTGTGTGTGTGTGTGTGTGTGAGAGAGAGAGAGATGATGATGAAACTTTATTTATCAACGGTAAAAAGTTTTGACAGAAACAAATCGTCATTTTACAAACTTGCCGTTGCTAACATCTACAAGATAAAATAGATTAAAAGATAATAATAATAATAAAGAATTATATTTACACATATTATTTCATGCAACAATAAATTAAAAAAAAAATGACACAAAATAATAACACTTAACATTCATCTTATACCACACACACACACACACACACACACACACACACACACACACACACACACACACACACACACACACACACACACACACACCAACAATATAGATAAATGCATAATTATATTACATAAAAGCATTAACCATCAGGGTTTGTTTAAATGCCCAGTGTTGTTATGTTTGGCTCATCAGGTAATCGAAAAGTTTCTCTCTCTCTCTCTCTCTCTCTTTCTCTCACGTGTGTTTGGGTGAGAGAGTGAGAGAGAGAGAGAGAGAGCAGCCAAACAAAACACGTTAATGTTTGTGTTAGATTGTGTGGCCAGTGCGACACGACAGGTGGCAAGTACTCGTGTCCCTTCCCTCACATCATGGTTTTCGCAGCTTGGGGAATCGTCCATAAAACTGTGCGCTTTCTATGGGAGATGGATCGGTTATGATAGTTCAAGGGTCGTGCCAGATTAGCTTGGCGCCTGAAAGGCGCCAAGCTAATCTGGCACTACCCTTGAACTATCAGGACCGATCCATCTTCCGCTGTGACGTCATAGGGCGAATGTACAGTGCACTACTCTCCCTCCACCCCCCCCCCCTCCAACTCTTCTTTCTCTCACCTGTCCGCTTTGTGACGTATCACCCGGTGTGACGTGATCACTCCTCAGTATCCTTGGTCTCTCTCTCTCTCTCTCTCTCTCTCTCTTTCTCTCACGTGTGTTTGGGTGAGAGAGTGAGAGAGAGAGAGAGAGAGCAGCCAAACAAAACACGTTAATGTTTGTGTTAGATTGTGTGGCCAGTGCGACACGACAGGTGGCAAGTACTCGTGTCCCTTCCCTCACATCATGGTTTTCGCAGCTTGGGGAATCGTCCATAAAACTGTGCGCTTTCTATGGGAGATGGATCGGTTATGATAGTTCAAGGGTCGTGCCAGATTAGCTTGGCGCCTGAAAGGCGCCAAGCTAATCTGGCACTACCCTTGAACTATCAGGACCGATCCATCTTCCGCTGTGACGTCATAGGGCGAATGTACAGTGCACTACTCTCCCTCCACCCCCCCCCCCCCAACTCTTCTTTCTCTCACCTGTCCGCTTTGTGACGTATCACCCGGTGTGACGTGATCACTCCTCAGTATCCTTGGTCTCTCTGAGAAACCTACAAACTGTTCTTCCCTCTCCACAAAACTGAAAGTCCCCACCGTTTCTGTTTCCACAACACCACCACTTCTCTCATCTTCAGTGTCCTTCTCTCGAGAAGTTGAGACCACATCTTTGCTAGCTTTGTCCCCAGCCTCAAGAGTTTTACTGGCATTGTCAGTACTGTCAACACTTTCTCCTGTTTTCACAGACATTGCGTCTGCTGTGCGGTCCAGTTCCTCATAAGTGACACTTGCCTTTGTCGTGTCTACGTCAATCTCTTCAGCTCTCGTCTCCGTGTCATAGAATCTTCGTTCATCCCATTTTCCAGCGTCTGTATCTTCCTGAGATCCGAAGTCTACATCACCATCCTCTCTTTTCTTTGGTTCAATGTCTTCCTCTCCTAATTTCTCCTGTTCAACGTCTTCAGCTTCTAAGGTGTCCGGTTTAATATCTTTAACTTCTAATTCCTCTGGTGCAATGCCTTCCTCTTCTAATTTCTTCAGTTCAACGTCTTCCCCTTCTAATTTCTCTAATTTAACGTCTACCTCTACTATACCTGGTCCAGTGTCTTCCTCTTCCTCTAATTTCTCTGCTTCAATGTCTTCCTCTTCCGATTTATATGATTCATTGTCTTTCTGTTCTAATTTTTCCGGTTCAATGTCTTCCCCTTCTAATTTTTCTAATTCAACGTCTGCCTCTACTATACCTGGTCCACTGTCTTCACCTTTCTCTAATTTCTCTGCTTCAATGTCTTCCTCTTCCGATTTCTCTGGTTCATTGTCTTTCTGTTCTAATTTTTCTGGTTCAATGTCTTCCTCTTCTAATTTCTCTGGTTCAAAGTCTACCTCTTCTATCTCTGCTCCATTGTCTGCCTCTTCTAATTTCTCCGAATTGATGTCTTCCTCCTCTAATTTCTCTAGTTCGATATCTTCTTTTTCTTCTAATTTATCTGATTCACTGTCTTCCTCTTCTAATTTTTCTGGTTCAATATCTTCCTCTTCTTTCTCTGGTTCATTGTCTCTCTGTTCTAATTTCTCCGGTTCAATGCCGTCCTCTTCTAATTTCTCTAGTTCAACGTCTATCTCTATCTCTCCTATACCTGATTCACTATCCTCTTCTTCCTCTACTTTCTCTGGTTCAATGTTTTTCACCGCTAATTTATCTGCCTGGTTGTCTTCCTCTCCTGCCTCTGGTTCACTGTCCTCTTCTTTTAATTTCTTTGATCGAATGTCCTCCTCCTCTAATTTATCTGGTTCAATGTCTTTTTCTAATTTCTCTGATTCAATGTCCTCCTCCTCTGATTTATCTTGTTCAATGTCTTCTTCTAATCTCTCCGATTTAGAGTATTTCTCTTCTAATTTCTCCGGCTCAATGTCTTTCTCTCCTTCCTCTGGCTCATTGTCTTTCTGTTTTTCTTTCTCGTCTGATTTCTCTGGTTCAGTGTCTTCAATCTCTAGCTCCGCCTGAACGGATTTTTCTTCGTCCACCTCGGTGTCCCCAACTTTCTTTTCTTGTCCCTTTGATTCAGTCTCAGCCTCTACGTCAGCATCACCTGTTTCTTTCTCTCGGTCAATGGCTTCCTCTTCATCTTGTTCTGCTTCAGTCGTTTCTTCTCCCTCCACTTTCAGTTGCTTCTCTTCTTCTGATCCAGCCTCTACTTCTACTTCCTCTGCTTTTTTCTCTGTTTCAATCTCCTCTTCTTCACTTTCCTGCCCTACTTCTATAGCTTCTTCCCCTACTCCAGTCGACCTGTCTATCTCTCTCTCCGATTCGCTCTCCAGTTCAGGTTTTTCCTCTTTTTTTACTTCAATATCATCTTCATCCTGTGACCCTGCTGCCAATACTGTCCCTTCCTCTGCTTCAAACTCTGTCTCCACTTCGTTCTCTACTACTTTCTTGTCACCTTTTTCTTCGCTCTTTCCTTCGACATCTTCTTGTTTCTCCACTTCAATCCCCTCTGGTACAAAGTCTTTCTCGTCCTCTACGTCGATCTGCCCCACTGTTTCTTCATCGTCGTCCTCTGGCTCAATTTCCTCTTTGATTTCTTCCTCCTCATCCTCACGAGCCTTGTCTTCAACTGTTGTTCCAAAGTCCCTGTCAGTGTCTTCTTCGCTTTCTTCTTCAAAATCGTCTTCATAGTCATCACCCTCCTCAACATCTTTTTCTTCAAAGTCATCACCCACCTCTTTATCTCCTTTTTCTTTCACGTCTGATGTGTCATCCATACCTTGGTCAATCTCTGCAATATCGATTGCCCCCTCATCTTCTTTCTCTTTCATGTCTGATGTGTCAACCATACCTTGGTCTTTTTTGGCAATATCAATTGCCGCCTCATCTCCCTTCTCTTTCACGTCGAATTCATCATCTGTACTTTGGGCTTTATTTGTATCGTCAGCTTCATCATCCTCGTCTTCTGCCTCTTCTTCGTCTTTTTGTTTCGCCTCTGCTTCCACAGCATCGTTATTATTGTTGTCTTCTGGTGTCTTGTCCCCTTCCTCTTCTTCTTTCTCATGACGCTGAGGAGTCGGATCTGAATGCTGGGGACTCTTGTCACCGGAATCTGGGTCCTCTTCGACGTCATTTTCGTCTTCACTCTCATCTTTTTCATTATCCTCTAAAGCACGGTCTCCGACATCTGATACATTCATCTTTTCAAACTCGTGCAAACCGGTTATGTTAGCTTCGTCCAGTGTCACAGGATGCGGGGATACAGAGGATACAGGGACCGTGACAGTGTCAAGGAAATCCGTCCCTTTGTAGTCTTCGACAGCATCGCTCTCTCCAAGTGTGACGATTTCTTGTTCCGTAGACGGTGGAACATCACTGCCACGTTCATCAGGCTCAGGAGCTGTGTCGGTGCCTTCCAGTCTACGTTCTTCATGTACTAAAGATGTCCGTGTCTCCTGGTCTTTCAGAACGCGATGGTACACAGAGAAGGAGACCTGCGGTTTTGTGTCCGTGACTGCAAATTCCTCCTCTCTGTCCACGTAAGACAGCGATAACATATTTGCAGTCCCGGCACCACTGTCCAAAACATCGTCATACAAGTCACGACTGTCGGTGTCTGCACTGTCGGAAAACGCCGCTTGGTTGTCAGGACTATCGGCAACGTTGTCTTCCGATTCCAGCAGACTCGAAGGGAACATACCGGAAGTTTCCACAAAATCTGCAACGCCTTCGCCGTGTTCATCCTGCATTTCGCTGGCCTGTGCACCGACGCCTGAAGAAACATCAGTTCTGTCTTCAGCCTCATAGCCCGCATTTTCAGATGTATCATGTGTTACAGATTCAACTTCTTGTCTGCTTGTGAAATGGTTGTCAGCTCTGGACTCTGAATCTCCCTCTCGCTCTCTTAACTCGGTAATGTTTTCACTAAAAGCTGTGACATCTGCTTGATTATCCTGCGCATCGTCATCACTGTCACAACTTTTACTGTCTACGTCCAACATGCTCTTTACGACAGACATCCGTGTCTCCTCATCTTTCAGAACGCGATGGTACACAGGGAAGGATATCTGCGGCTGTGTGTCCGTGACTGCAAATTCCTCCGCTCGATCCACGTAGTGAGACAGCAATAACATATTTGCAGTCCCGGCACCACTGCCCAAAACATCGTCACAACTGTCGGTGTCTGCACTGTCGGCAAACGCCGCTTGATCGGCAACGTTGTCTTCCGATCCCAGCAGACTCGAAGGGAACATACCGGAAGTTTCCACAATATCTGCAACGCCTTCGCCGTGTTCTTCCTGCATTTCGCTGGCCTGTGCACCGATGCCTGAGGAAACATCAGTTCTGTCTTCAGCCTCATAGCCCGCATTTTCAGATGTATCATATGTTACAGATTCAACTTCGTGTCTGCTTGTGAAATGGTTGTCAGCTCTGAACTCTGAATCTCCCTCTCGCCCTCTTAACTCGGTAATGTTTTCACTAAAAGCTGTGACATCTGCTTGATTATCCTGCGCATCGTCATCACTGTCACAACTTTTACTGTCTACATCCAACATGCTCTTTACGACAGACATCCGTGTCTCCTCGTCTTTCAGAACGCGATGGTACACAGAGAATGATATCTGCGGCTGTGTGTCCGTGACTGCAAATTCCTCCTCTCGATCCACGTAGTGAGACAGCGATAACATATTTGCAGTCCCGGCACCACTGCCGGTGTCTGCACTGTCGGCAAACGTTGCTTGGTCGTCAGGACTATCGGCAACGTTGTTTCCAGATTCCAGCAGACTGGAAGGGAGGATACCGGAAGTATCCATAATATTTGTAACGTTTTCGTCGTACACATCATGCCCTTCCAGCATTTCGCTGGCCTGTGCACCGACGTCTGAGTTAACATCAGTTCTCCCTGCAGCTTCATAGGCCACATTTTCAGATGGATCCTGTGTTGCAGATTCAGCTTCGTGTCCTCTTGTTAAATGTTTGTCAGTTCTGAGCTCTGAATCTTCCTCATGTCCACTTAACTCCGTAATGCTTTCACTACGTGCAGTGTCATCTGCTTGATCATCCTGCGCATCGTCACCATCACCATCACCGTCATAACTTTTATTGTCTACGTCCAACATGCTCTTTTCATCAGTACTAGTAGTATACTGAATATGCGAGTCACCAACGTTCATGGAAATGTTTGTAACTGTAGTGCGAGACTCTGTTTCTGTGGTGATTTCACTGTCAGTGACTGTCTTAACTGATAACTCTGCAAAATCAGCATCAATGTTTTCTGATTCGTCATACTTGTGCTGTGGTGTGTCTTTCACTTGAGACTGGCGTACGGTGAACGAAGCACGAGGAGTTTCTTCAAGGCCAATGAACTCTTCATCTCTGTCGACGTAGGAAAACGACGTGTCCTTTGTCGTCATTGTCTCTCCAAAAGCTTTCTCCTCGCCGTCTGAGTATGGTGTCTGTAGATCCTCCAGATTGCTCACCCCGCTATCTCCCGTAATCGTCACGTCCGAAGTCGGCGAGGACAGAGTATAAGAATGGTCATCTGATGTGCTGAAACCTTCGTCTCGCCCATACTTGTACGCTTCATAAGCTAAAAATTCATCACCAGTTTCAATTTCTAAACTTAGCCTCTGATCAACATTTCCCGTTGGGAAGGATGATACATCACTGTCACCTCCGAGGTCTTGAGAACTGTCCTCTAGCACTCTGTAGTCCATATCCAGTGTGCGGTTCTCCTCACCCATCTCAAGAGATCGGCTGTCAGTCCTGCCTGTCATAACATAATCCTCTGTCCCTGTTTTAGTTTGTACTGAGTGATCAGCACTGGCAGTCAGCACCTTGTCACCATTTTCTGTAGTGTCTTGCCGAGACAGGGCCACATTCTGAGAGTTCTCCAACGACAAAGTTCCGGCTGAGTGTCCGCCAGCTTCCATCGAGCGTTTTTGCGTACTGTGCAAGTAAATATGCAACTCCGAGGTGTATGATTCTGTTGGGTCTTGCTCAAACACAATCAGCCGTTTCCTCCTGTCTCTGGGACAAAGTTTTGAGATCGCCGCTTGCTGCACGTGTCTCACATCTGGCGCCAAACGTTTTCCTTTCTTGTCAGAAGTATAAATATAAAAACTCTCCACGAACTGTTCACTCGGTTCATTGTCAACTTTTGCTGCCTGATAGATACTAAAACTACCTCTTTTTCCAATGGTTCCAAACTGAGCAGTTCTATACAATGCAGTGTTATCGCCTTCAGCATGTGCAAATTGTCTTGTATCACTGTGCTCACCATCAAGTTTTGTTGTCTGATATACGTTGAAACTACTATGTCTTCCAACTTCCTCAGCTCTGTTGCTGTTCAGGTGTGTAGTATCGCTCCTTCAACACTGACATTATGCCTGCTGTCTGTCTGTACACTATCTGGTCTCGAGTTGTCCTCAGCAACACTTGCACTCCCACTGTCATTTGCCAACTCTGACTCGGCAAACAGAGAGATTTCACTTTTATGTGCATCCCAGCCAGCCTGTGTGCTTGATGCCTGTCTATTTTCGTTGACGAACATGTGCAGGAATGCAGTGTACGACCCTGGAGGGCGTGCCTCTGTACCTACATACTGCTCTCGTCTCTCCACAGCACTCACTCTGCCCGCCTCTCTCACTGCTCTCGCTGTAACTGTTTCTCTGTTTGTTGTTAAAGCTGATTTCCCGCTAAGCCCTTCCTTTTGAGCAGTATCGAAAGTTCCTCTTGATATTTTTGCAGTTAAAACGACGGATCCATCTTTATTTCGTGTTTCGGAATGTTTTGTGCTGCCGGCGGTTTTATATTCATCGCTGCTGTCCAGGGTTTGTTGAGTAAGTACTTGGGAACTTTTGGCTGGTATATCAACACCAGCCACGCTTTCATATGCACCAAAGGTGCCAGCGCCACTGGCGACCTGTATTGTGGATCGTCTTTCAAATTCTACATCGCTTCTGTGTTCGCTGTCACCAGCATATACATCACGTTCTTCTCCAGTCTGTGTTAATGATGTAGACACAGCCACAGAGCCGAAGACAACATGCTCGGATCGACGGCCAGCCTGGGTAATTTCTGTAGGCTCTGACAGAACAGATATGCCAGAAACTGGTCTGGAAACATCACCTGTAATTGCGATCTGAGCTTGGGAGACAGAAGCGGTTGCAGTGCCTGTACTGGCACTGTCAACAACGGTGCGACGCACGAAGACGATGGTGGGTGGGGGAAAGTCATCAGTACAGATAAACTCCTCGGCTCTTTCCACGAAGTTCATATTCTGCACTTCGGTATCATCGCCGTCGGAATCCATGTTTGCGTCCAGTCCCAAACACTCGGTGAGCTCAAAAGCAAAATAATCAAACCAAGAAGAATTGTGATAATGGTGACTGTAACACAGTACCTTCACCGTTTACGCCGTAAGCGACGTCACTGACTGACATAATTCCAACAAATATGCATTCACGTATTCAATGTATCGGCTTCCCCTCTACTGTGACCTCTTGGCACACCGCACCCACTCCGTGTATCTCAGTGTACGATGTTGGGTCTGATTCTTCCTAGAAGTAAACTATTAGGTAAATAAACAACACATGTGTCGATCTAAGACGTATCTTTTTGTACACTGTAGTAAGCCGTGACGGTTGGTATCATTTGTGAAGGATGCGTGTCCATGTATCTGTGATGAACTGCGTAGTGCATGCTCTAAGGTTCTGGTTTTCATACACAGCTCAAGAACATAATTTGCTGTACTACATTGAGGCGACGCAGTCTATAGGAAGCAATCAGTCTGAACGCTCAGTCTAGCTTTACTGTACAATGAACAGTCAATGGTCAAATGCTTCTACAGTTCTCACTGACATTCACGCCGAGTTAACGATATAAAAGCGATCGGTGAATCGAAACTCGGCATCCTCCGTTAATTAAGGCTTTCAAAACACTCATAAATTCTGATATTTGTACTGAACACGCTGGCTTGTGAGCACAGCGGCAAACTGGAAAACTGCGTTGTTGAACCAGGACTGGCATTATTCGCACATATTGCAGCTATGACTATGTACACTTTTCGCGCGCGACACAAATAACACAATGTCCTCAACACCAGTCCTGCAACCGACTTTGAAAGCGTCTGCGCGACAGATGGGCCATGGTTATCAACATGAAAAAACAATTAGGACTGTTTAGCTTCGCCGCTCGGTGACTCAAAAACACAACTGACGCTTCATGCCAGTGAGGGCTCCCGCTCCGTTAGATTTACCGGCTCACAGGTGGTAACCTCCATGAAATTCTATACCATCATATGCACAGTGGCATGCGCAAACCGGCTATGCCGTGTCACACTCTGTATGAATTCATAAATACCGTGGTCTGATAAAACCGTCGACTGCACACTGGCAAATAGCAAACACATTCCCAACAAGCAGCGGATGTAATGTCACGCCGGCAGACCGTATCACACTGGCAAATCCATCATCCGTACAATTCTGTTACAGCGTGTGTCACATTCGCACCCGGCGACGGCTGTGTTTACAAGGGCTGATCCGCTCTACTGAATTCGAATATGGTCACAATCTTTCTCTCACGTCGCTGAAATATATTCGAAGTGGAATGTTATTTAGAGCGTGGAGCGTGGGCTGACGGGTCAGTCTCAGTGGTCGGCTAAGACTACGATCGTTAGGCTCAATCACAGATGTACACCCTGGCCAGTCCTGCATCTGTGGAACACATGTATGCCAATGTGCTGATCCCTTATAATAGAAAGAGGTATAGATTCTCATGAGCCCCTGCGAATGCAGGGGCCCATGAGAATCTATGCCTCTTGCAGATGAAGGGGATGCCGGTGAGAATTAAGGAGCCGCATGTGTAATTGTCTGGTTGCATGGAAGCGGGCAGGTAAAGACCACACAGCAGGCACACTCCGGTAACAATGTTTTTTAAC
Organism: Semisulcospira habei; assembly: GCA_036245525.1. NCBI lineage: Eukaryota > Metazoa > Mollusca > Gastropoda > Semisulcospiridae > Semisulcospira > Semisulcospira habei. The sequence goes on from BTPG01000004.1 coordinate 106,658,831, forward strand.
GATTATTTCAGTCTTTCTTCTCTACTCCGGAGCACTTTGGCCGGAGGAACTGATGTAAACTGGACCGGCAACGAGGAGGCAGAAACTCTCATTGTTAGCCATCACGTCTGTTGCATCTTCATTGCGGATCAATCTTGGCGTTCGACGAGTGATTACCTCCCTCACATCACCTCATGTAATAATTCACGTTCAATAATACAAAATAAACACAACGAAACAGACTTGCCACACTGACAACTACGTTTTCACCCGGATATGTTCGACAAATATGTGCACAAGCTAATCTTTTCTCATATAATGAAAATCGTTATTTTCACGCCCGCAGACGCACACGGCAGAGGCGTACATGTATCCCACGAAAGCTGATTATTTCTGCAGTATTAAAAAACACAAAAGCATATAGCGGACATCACTGCGTGATCTAGTCATCTCAACAACAACAAAAAGTCGGCATCGGCCGTCAGACTGGTTTCTGAGAAACGGGATGCTGCTTATGCCTCATGCTGCCGACAATTTCCAAGGTGACTCTCCGGCTTAGCATAGTCGTAATTCCAGGTCTGAGTCCGAGTCCGAGATGGTTTTGTTTAGCAGCACTGTCTGCTGCACTCGTAAACTTTAGGCTCCGTGTTCGTGCTTATACCTTTCTGTCTGATACAGTGACACTGGTTGTCTCCGTGGATTCGATACCGCTCACGCGGTATCGAATCCAGGGAGACAACCAGTGCTTCACTGATAACAATTTCTGCCTGCTGCACTACTGAAGACAGAAGGTGGATACTGAATGGAAACAACATTACCAGCCCGACAAGTTCAAGCTTCTAACTCGTGATTTCACAGCTCACAAGATCACGACTAGCGTGTTGTGTGACATGCACATAAAAAAAAAAATCATACTCCGGCCCCAGCACGCACAGTATCTTGGGCAAATATTGGTCCATTGCTGGATAATGGCCGATATATTGGGCCAGTATGCGAGAGCTTAGCGCCATGCTGAAACCAACACGCGCGCCGGTATCGCGTGAGCCCGCGCGCGCGCCGGTATAATCAATCTTGGTGCCAAGCTGGAACAATCACGCGAGCCGCCGGAGGCTGTACCGCGCCCGCGCGCTGCTTCGCCTGCAAATGTTGGCACACGATAGGCGAGCCACGACGTGCCAGAGTGCACAACTGAAACATATTATCAGTACCTACACGACCTGTCGGCCCACCCACCTCAAAGGACTAACAAAAAGGGAACACTCCGCATCGCAAGAGTCTGCTATAACGCAGTTGAAAGAATATGTAAAAACGAAAGTTGAACCTCACAAACACTAGGATACCACTCTATGCGAGCATCCTTTCGAAAGTGAGCCAACGACCTACTAACTCAAGTCAGTAGGAAAGCCCTAGAGCTATCAATCCTAATCCCCAGCCAATACGGGGGATAGGTTTAAACGGAGATCGAAATACGTGCAGCAGAACGCTACACTAAATTTTAATCTCCACGGTTTGGTCCGCTGACGATGAGGAGTACCGGCAATTTAAAGCAAAACTTCCTCGAAACACACATGAACTAGACATAAAAATTCAGACTGACTTGTGTCGCTCGAGTGTGTACGGCCGGCCGATAAAAAACAGGCCATTTCATCGGATAGTGTGCGATGTGATACACTTTTTTACAAACTGATCGTTGGTGTCTAACACCGCCCGTGTTGTTCCGCTAGGTCAGACCCCGCTCTGATCCGCTATTTTGTATGCAATGGACTGTGATGACTGAGCCGGTCGAAAACACTCTCACACAAGTCAGTCACATAAAACTAATCTGTTCTTGGTTGCTACAAAACCTTGCAATGCTCTGATGCGGGCACAACATAAAATTAGCATCATATCTTAAAATCCGTCGAGCGGAGCTATCAACAAGAAGCTCGAAGCCCACAGGAAAATAAGATATTCAACCTCAAGCCAGAATCCGTAAAAGCATATCGATTGGAAGATGTATACTCCAAACACATCATCATGTTGGTAGTGATGAAACAACACTACCTAACAATGAACGCAAAGAGCACACATAAAAAGAAATATTCCGTACGGAAAGGTGACTTCACTCTCTTAAATCTTGGGGAAGCCTTCCATCTAGGATAGAGAAGAAAGAACACGCGAAGTACGTGGGAGCGCACGAACCCCCCCCCCCCCCCCCCCCCCCCCCCCAGCCTCATCCGACGGGCATCTGGAAATCATCTTTGAGGAGTCGGCATAACTGCAACTGACCCAGGAAGTTTGCATAACTTCAAGTGACCATGTACACCGATGGGTACAACCCAAACCTACCGTTGTCAGAGAGACATAGATCCTCATACTATCGGAGCCTACTAGGCATTCCTTACCTAATGTACATCTACATTGGACTTGACAACTTGGCCGCGTTGCACGCGAGAGCCCGGGTCACGTGGTCAGTCACATAAAAATAATCTGTTCTGGGTTGCTACAAAACCCTGCAATGCTCTGATGCGAGCACAACATAAAATCAAAAAGCATCATATCTTAAAATCCGTCGAGCGGAGCTATCAACAAGAAGCTCAAAGCCCACAGGAAAATAAGATATCCAACCTCAAGCCAGAATCCGTAACTGAAAGCATATCGACTGGAAGTTGTATATTCCAAACACATCATGATGCTGGTGGTGTTGAAACAACACTACCTAACAATGAACGCAAAGAGCACACATAAAAAGAAATATGCCGTACGGAAAGGTGATTTCACTCTCTTAAATCTTGGGGAAGAAACAGCCTTCCATCTGGGATAGAGAAGAAAGAACACGTAAAGTACGTGGGAACACACGGAACCCCACCCAGCCTCGTCCTACGGGCATCTGGAAATCATCGTTGAGGAGTCGGCATAACTGCAACTGACCCAGGAAGTTTGCATAACTTCAATTGACCTTGTACACCGATGGGTATAACCCAAACCCACCGTTGTCGGAGAGACATAGATCCTCACACTATGGGAACCTGCTAGGTACTCCTTACCTAACGTACATCTACATTGGACTGGACAAGCAGGGCTGCCTGCACACTGCGGTGCCGGAAACAAACACGTGAAGACAGCACACCCACAATAATCTGTTCTTGGTTGCTACAAAACCTTGCAATGCTCTGATGCGAGCATATAAATTAAATAGCATCATATCTTAAAATCCGTCGAGCTGAGCTATCAACAAGAAGCTCGAAGCCCACAGGAAAATAAGATATCCAACCTCAAGCCAGAATCCGTAAAAACATGTCGGACTGGAAGTTGTATATTCCAAACACATCATCATATTGGTGCTGATGAAACAACACTACCTAACAATAACCGCAAAGAGCACACATAAAAAGGAATATCCCGTACGGAAAGGTGATTTAACTCTCGTCAAGCCATAAGTTTGCTGGAATATCAGCATGATCAAGTACAAAGAGGAACGGGAGGAGGAGAAGAAAGGAAAACAAACAAGATAAAAATAAATCAATGTGAAGGGGATGAATGAGTTATCTCACTAAGGCAGGTAGCTAAGCTACATGGTTGCCGCAACCTTGCGTGTATCGCGCTACTACGTTCCAACGTAGTAGAAGAGTGGTGGAAATGGTCCTTGAATTCATAACTGCCGGGCCCGGCGCATGATCAGACCAATACCCGCGACCACCTGCGAGACATGAGATCTTTTGCAATGGGCACATGCAGAAATGTATGGAGCTCGACTAACAGAAGACCCCCAAAAAATCGAGAGATACCCCAGCACCTTGAACACAATTAGTGCTGATGAAAAACATCAACACTATCTAAAAATGAACGCAAAAAGAACCCGGGAAAAAAAAAAAAAAAAAAAAAAAAGAATATTCCCAACGGAGATGTGAATTCACTCTCGTATACCTAGTGGAAGAAACAGCCTTCCTTCTAGGATACAGAAAGAAGAACACGGAAAGTTCGTGGGAACGCACTGACTCCCACCCAGCCCCATCCCACGGACATCTGGGAATTAGCGGCTAGGAGTTTGCGTAATTTCAACTGACCCTGCACACCGACGGGGACAACCCAACACCCGCCGTTGTCAGAGAGACCTAGATCTTCATACTATGGGAGCCTGCACGGTACTCAATAACTAATGTACATCAACATCAGACTGACAAGCAGGGATGCCTGCACACTGGTGTGCCGGAAACAAACAAGTGAAGGCCCACAGTGCACAACGGCATAGCGCAGTAACAAATGACACAGAAGTAAATGCCGAAAAAGAAAGAGAAAGACAAGAGAAAAGCATGTAAAAGCCAATATTACGGCAAAACAAAAAAACAAAATTGTTTTAAACAAAGAACAAAACAACAACAACAAAACAGAAAAATGGTGGGACACAAACAAAAGTGGCCGACACCTGTGGAAAAGAAATACAGCCCAAGACTGAAAAAGCAAAAGAATTTAAAGAACAAACAAAACCGTGGGAGCGAAATCATACTTGTTGAAAACGCTGAACACGGTCACGGTACGTATGTACATAGGATATTATATGCGCGTGATTGCCGAAGCAGGAGGCCGAAGCTATTAAGCGTGCGACGTCAAACACATCCTTACACATCGGCCAAGCCATAATCAGGCTGAAACATTTATGTGTGCGATGTGAGCACCGTTTTTTCCAACACGGACTCAGTTGTTGGGGTGTACCCCACCCGTGCTCTCCCGCGTAGATTAATCTTCGGGTTGATCCACATAGTGTGACAGACTGCCTGGCCTGATCAAAACAAAGTTGACACAGGTAAGGCAATGAATCTCAACTGAACTACCCACTGAATCACGGGAACTGACTGGATCAGTGAGGTGAAGATACAACCTGAAACTGTACCCAGAGAACGGGTTTTGACACATGAACACACGTGTGTACAAATATCTAACCAATATGGAAAGGCTTCCCCATAACAACCTGTGTCGTCCCGCGAAAAACACAAACAGTAAATGTACAATAACTCAGTTGTGCAAAAAAAAGTTGGCACGGACGTACACGTATGTACCATCTCCGAACGGAAAGGTGAACTCACTCTCTTAAACCTTTTGGAAGAAACAGCCCTTCATCTATAATAGAGAAGGAAGAACACGGAAAGTACACGTGAACGCACGGACATCTGGGAATTATCGGCGAGATCGGCGAGAAAGTTGAATAACGTCAACTGACCCAGCACACCGATAGGGATAACCCAAAACCACCGTTGTCAGAGAGACATAGATTCTCATACTATGGGAGCCTACATCACATGGTACTCCCTAACCATTGTACATCTACATCAGACGTGAGGAGCAGGGATGCCTGCACATGATGCAGTGCCGGAAACAAATACGTGAATGCGGTACACCCACAGTGCACCACATAGCGTAATAACAAATGGCACAGAAGTAAATGCCGAAAATGAATGAGAGAGACAACGAAAAAGAATGAAAAGCCAACAATACAACAAACAACAAAACATAAAAACAGTAGGACACAAACAAAAGTGTGCCGACACCTGTGAAAAAGAAATACAGTCCAAGACTGAAAAAGCAAAGAATTTAAAGAACAAACAAAATCGTGGGAGCGAAATCAGATTGGTTGAAAACGGCGCTGAACACATTACTGAAGAGGATAAATATGCGCGTGATTTCTTAGGCTGCCGGGGGCAAAAGCTACCCCTATGCCACTGACCGTGCATCGCACTACGACTCTCAGAGTGGTAGAAAAGTGGTTGTAACAGTACGTAGCTACGCCTGGCATGAATGTACAATCACTTGCGAGGTACACATTGTCCTTGATGGGCGTATACATACACGTGTATGTATAAAGAGCCACACCGAGACAAATGAATAAATGACATAGCGCCCTTATCCCAAACGGCACATAAAAACAAAACGGGCACGAGGTAATTTAAAATACCCATCGCGACTCCAAATGTATACTTGAACTATCTCTGCTCAGACGACGGAAGAGATAGGACTGGCATTCAACGTAAAGCCACAACTACACACAGCCAGCATCTGGACTACAGACCACGTGACCCGGGCTCTCGCGTGCAGAGCGGCCAAGATCGTCTCTTCATTTCGGTACCACGACTGACGTGCAAGAGTGCACACACGACCTTCCTCGTCACAGCACTGGCACTGACCAGCTTTGCGTGGCTAGAGCAAAAACTACCACAACTAAAAAACGCAATGAACCTTACGAGTTCATCTCAGAACCAACGAACTTATAAAGTTCCGTAATCTACAGAATTCCGAGGAGTGAAAACGGGGCATACACAACCTACCCCCTTACCCGGTTGACTTTATGGGCACCCAAAACCGGGGACTGCAAACGCAATGAACCTACGAGTTCACCCTTAAAAACACGCACACGGATTAAATTCAACAAATCCACAGAAAACCTGTGACACCTACTCATAGGGTCAAAAAGGACACACATCAAATTGCCACCCACTTTGAAGTGCTCAAAAGAGTATCTAAACGACACCCCGAAAACAGGAGGAGAAGAGTGGAGAAAATAAAAGGGAAAAAAAAAAAAAAAAAAAAAAATTGCGCAATAATGGAAAAGTGTCCGAAACAAAAGTTGAACCTCACAAACACTGGGATAAAACTCTATGCGAGCATCCTTCCGAAAGTGAGCCGACGACCTACTAACACAAGTCAGTAGGCAAGGCCTAGAGCTATCAATCCTAATCCCCAGCCAATACGGGGGATAGGATCTAACGGAAATGGAGATGACGTGCAGCAGAACGCTACGCTAAATTTTCATATCCACGGCTTGGTCCGCTGACGACAAGGAGTACCGGCAATTCAAAGCAAAACTTCCTCGAAACACACATGAACTAGACAAAAAAATTCAGTCTGACTTGCGTCGCTCAAGGATGTACGGCCGGCCGTTAAAATAAAAAAAAAAACAGGCCATTTCATCGGATAACGGTGTGCGATGTGATACACCTTTTTACAAACGGAAAAGAATGAAAAGCCAACAACACGGCAAACAACAAAACAGAAAAACAGCGGTGACACAAACAAAAGCGTGCCGACACATGTGAAAAAGAAACACAGTCCGAGACTGAAAAAGCAAAGAATCTAAAGAACAAACAAAATCGTGGGAGCGAAATCAGATTTGTTGAAAACGCCGCTGAACACATTACTGTACAGAGGATATATATGCGCGTTATTACTTAGGCCACGGGCAAAGCTACCCATATGCCACTGACCGTGCATCGCACTACGACTCTCAGAGTGGTAGAAAGGTGGTTGTAACAGTACGTAGCTACGGAAGTCCGCCTGAACCGGCTTGAACGTACAATCACTTTGCGAGGTACACATTGTCTTTGGTGGGCGCACACATACACGTGAATGTATGAAGAGCCACACTAACAATAGACAAATGAATAAATGACAGAGCGCCCATATCCCAAACACGTAAAAACAAAACAATGTTCGAAGAAGGATCACTTCGGATCAAAAAGGGCACGAGATAATTTAAACTCGTAAACCGAGAGCCCGACTTGCAATAAAGAGAACACTCAGCACTGAATGCGAAAAATCTAAATGACACAACTTATAGAAACAGAGAGCTAAATTTTACGTGAAAAAACACTGAAAACTACACGGCGACGGGATGCGCTATATTACTAACAGGCAGGGTACCTCCATGCCACTATCCATGCATCGCGCTACTACTTCCAAAAGTAGTAAAAGGGTGTTGGGAATGGTCCTTGATTACGTAACCGCCGGTTCTGGCGGTGACTGGACTAATACCCCACGGCCACCTGCGAGACATGTGGCATTCTGGAGTTGGCACATGCATAAATGTATGGAAAGCCCTGTGAACAGAAGACCAAACAATCAAGATATAGCCCTACATCCCGAACACTTAAACAAAACAGTGTCGACTCAATAACTGACCCATCGCGGTCAAAAGCCCGAGAGATAAAACAACCCAGCGGAAACTTCATCTAACGGATGAATTTATGTCTGTTTCCACAGACGACGAAAGGATCAAGGCCTCCTGTTGCACATACTGCACAGCCAGCCTCTCCTCGTTACAGCCTGACGCCGGACCTCAGACCACCATAGGCTCTGGCCTGCGGACAAGGCGTCCTTTTGCCGCCACGACGTGCCAGAGTGCACAACTGAAACATATCAGTACCTACACGACCTGTCGGCCCACCCACCTCAAAGGACTAACAAAAAGGGAACACTCCGCATCGCAAGAGTCTGCTATAACGCAGTTGAAAGAATATGTAAAAACGAAAGTTGAACCTCACAAACACTAGGATACCACTCTATGCGAGCATCCTTTCGAAAGTGAGCCAACGACCTACTAACTCAAGTCAGTAGGAAAGCCCTAGAGCTATCAATCCTAATCCCCAGCCAATACGGGGGATAGGTTTAAACGGAGATCGAAATACGTGCAGCAGAACGCTACACTAAATTTTAATCTCCACGGTTTGGTCCGCTGACGATGAGGAGTACCGGCAATTTAAAGCAAAACTTCCTCGAAACACACATGAACTAGACATAAAAATTCAGACTGACTTGTGTCGCTCGAGTGTGTACGGCCGGCCGATAAAAAACAGGCCATTTCATCGGATAGTGTGCGATGTGATACACTTTTTTACAAAACAATGCATCAATTGGTATTTCTCTGAGACTAAGCAAGCCACAGTCTTCTGTAAATGTTCAGACTTGGCCCAAGGGTACTTTCCACAGTATAAACACCAATTTCAGTGACCTCTCTTAAAGTCAACTCTACAGGATTCAGTAATCAGACATGCATTTTATTTTCAGATGGTGTGAGAAGGTGCCATGGTAGTGCAACAGACATAGGCCACGTTTTAACTCAGTTACTGGATCAATTGATCGCGATGGGAATAAGCAGAGGTGGGAGGCGGCAAAGCGAGCACACACAGACTGACAGTGAATTAGTATAGTTTTAGTTTCTCTGCAAGCTGCTAAACCCTCTGGCTATCAGTACTGCCTGACATTGTGATGATTCCTGCAGGACACAGACTGACAGTGATTAGTATAGTTTTAGTTTCTCTGCAAGCTGCTAAACCCTCTGGCTATCAGTACTGCCTGGCATTGTGATGATTCCTGCAGGACACAGACTGACAGTGATTAGTATAGTTTTAGTTTCTCTGCAAGCTGCTAAACCCTCTGGCTATCAGTACTGCCTGGCATTGTGATGATCCTGCAGGACACAGACTGACAGTGATTAGTATAGTTTTATTTTAGTTTCTTTGCAAGCTGCTTAACCCTCTGGCTATCAGTACTGCCTGACATTGTGATGATTCCTGCAGGAATCATTGCGACTTATAGTGCAATACAGACAGCCAAAGGGTTAATCATACCTGTTGTTATCAGATTTATCATATTAAGTAGAAACTAGAATGTAGTGCATGTTTTGTGATTTTGTTAAAACTACAATTTCTTTTGTTATGAAACGTTATAAAATATATGTTGTGTAATGGTTATATATGGTATAGATCTGTCATTTCTGTCTACCATCTTAGAATTTTTAATTAACTTTTTTTCCGGTCAAAGCAACATCAACTTCAAACATTGGACATTAATTTCAACTAAACTGTCCATGACAGAAGAAAATTAAACTAATTTTGATTGCAATATTAAGTTTCATTCTGATTCAAATATTCAGTTTGCTACACTGTTAAGTCAGTCGGGCCAAGATGCTTGTAAACATATTGTTTATTTTTACAAGTATAGTTTGCCTGATCACTTAAGCTTGCCTCATGTTTTTTTGTTGTTGCACATAACATTTTAATAAGACATACATGTTTTGTAACCATCTGTTGCAGAAGTGTTTATGTTTGAAAAGTGATGGCAGCTACTGGCTAGTTTAGGGCTTTCAAGCAATGTAGAGCAAACCTGCTTTTAGTTGCAAGTTATTAAAATGCTAACTGGCTGCATGCATGAACTTTTACTCCCCCCCCCCCTCCTCCCCATTACATTTAAGGTTTTATTTGATACTATTTTTAACCCATTCAATCCAGAGGCTGATTTTGTCAGATTTGCTTGAAGGCTACATTACAAATTTTGCGACAGATTAACCATTTTAGTTTATGGGTAGTGCCAGAATAGCTTGGTGTCTCAGGTGCCAAGCTATTCTGGCACCACCCTTGAATTATCATAGTCAAATTAATTTCAAGCATGTGTGTATTAGGATGAAAAGGGTTAATAAGGACAATTCATGAGATTCTCTTCTTTCTTTTCATAACCAATGTTGTTTGTGCCAAATCCTGTATGTTTAGGAGGAAATTTAGTCTCCAATCGAATTATGTCAGTGTATTCTGTTAATCTGTATGAAAGTTATTTATGGGAGCAGGTAAAAAATGTGCTGTGTACAAAATCTGTTATGTTTACAGATCCTATTGCCAGTACCTGAACATCTGTGTGTATACATTCAGAGATGGTTTTTGTATGTCATGTATCAGAACAATTGTTTTCTTAATTCAATAATTGTGGGCTTTTTTTTTTTTTTTTTTTTTTTTACATTTTGTGTATTGTTACAGACAGGTTTCTTTTTTTGTGGGGGGGGGGGGGGGGGGGGGTGGGATGTAATTAATCCATTGAATCCTGCCTGAGGGTGATTTTTTTTTAAACTTCAGATTGCCCTGTAAAAGGTATGTTATGGGTAGATCAACCATTTTAGTTCAAGGGTGGTGAAAGAGCTGTGCACCAAGCTGTTCTGGCACTATTCTTGAGCTATCATGGTCAAATTATTTCAGGCAGTAATGTATCAGGATGGAAAGGGTTAAATGAGATAATCATTGTCCTTCATTTCGGTATAGTTAGTGTTTTCTTTTCATAAAACTGAAAATCAGATTAAACTTGTGCATCACTGTGAATCTGAGTTCAGGTCTTTCTTTTTAAGTTGTGTTTTGAGTTACATATTTTGATGAACGTTTGATTTGATAACTATCAGATTAATATATGTTTGCATGATGGTCTTTTTCCTCATAAAAAAAGCTGGATTAAATTACCAATATCCAAATCTGGGACACTACTATTCATGTTGGAAAAAGGTTGGCAGAATATTTGCTACATGTTGGCACCAGAATGGATTAAGCATGGCACTATATTGGCAGCCAATATTCACCATCCTGGCCCTAGGATGGATCCATCTTGGCACTATATTGGCAGCCAATATTCACCATACTGGTTCTAGGATGGATCCAGCTTGGCACTATATTGGTGGCCAACATTCACCCGATATTGGGCCAACAATGGATCCAGCTTGGCAGCCAACATTTTCCCGATATTGGGCCAACAATGGATCCAGCTTGGCAGCCAACATTTACCCGATATTGGGCCAACAATGGGCCATTTTGCGCTTCCAATATTGGACCAATATTGCCACCCATATATCGGCCCAATATCTGAGCCAATATTGGACCTATATTGGTGTGCTGGCTGGGGCAACTGATAAACTTCATATCCTGTATTCCTCAAAAGTATTTCGAAGGTCAAAGCAGCAAACAATATGACTGACTCAACGTTCTGACGTTAGCGGCAGCACACTTCACCCACTCGCTGGCGCAATTCCGCCGACGGAAGTTCTACCTGTGTAATTATTACTGACACGTCTACCACCACCTGTAGATTACACCAACACACTTCAACGATGCCAGTGTGTGTAGACTGTGACATAAGCACAAACGCGGCGGCCAAAACTTTACTGCAGCGTGGTGGTTGTCAGTTGTAAAAGTTGTGCTGCGTGTGTGTGTGTGGGAGGAAAGGGGGGGGGGGCGAAGGTTAAGCGGCATTGTGTGTGTACATAAACTAATAAGATTAAAATCCCTGACGATCTTCTCCAACCCCGTCTCGGTAAGCAAAAGGTCATCGGGCCGATGTCGGCCCGATGACCTTTTGCTTGCTGGGCGTGCATGTGAGAAACCTCAGTGTGGTGGTGGAGGCCGGGTGGAGGCCCCCGACCCCCTCCTCCACATCATCGACGTAATGCCCTTTCTGCCCCCTTCCTTCGCAGTCTACCTGGCGGCGGCCACTGCTCACACCCCTACAAGCTACTCCATCTGCGGCCCATTAAACACGTACTGATTTGCCAGCAAGAAGCAAAGTCCTTCTATATATGCATGAAACACACATCCTCACGCGCCTGTAGGCTGCAGATGCTTATGAAGATCTATATGTCTCTTGAAGATAAAGGAGTCGATGAGGTGCAGACGGAACTCTTCCGCCATACTCCTCCGTCTGTGGCGCGGAACACATGTAAATCTGGACGATGCTTGTAAGGAAGTATGCATATTTATGTGAACCCCTCACAGGATATACTCTTTTTACTGACGGAGGATTTGCGCGGTGAAAGTGACGCGCGTGAATATTTTTAGCAGTTTATACGCTAATACTGGGTGGGATTATTGGCTCCCTCAAGGGCGGGAACGCCACAAAACAAACATACACAGCCGCTCTTTTTTACTGCCCCCGTATGCGCTTCAAACTAAAAGGACGGTGTAAGGCTGTGTACAGGTTTAACCCGCTTGCGTATGCAGCCACCGGTACTGTAAACTGTAGAGAAGATAAAAGAGAGAGGCCTGCGACACCTATGTCAGTAATACCGTATCGATACTTCTAAATCAGGGTAAATTACATACGTAATTACGTTAATGACACCTATGTCAGTAATGCCGTATCGATAGTTTTAAATCAGGGTAAATGACATAGACTACTTTTCAGAATTTCCAATCTCCCGTTATCCCAATTCTCAGTGCAAAGAATGTATCTGATTCACAGCATAATGCCCTCTTAACAAACTGCGTAATACACCCCCCCCCCCCCCCCACACTTCACCATACAATAAACAATAGTCAATTGACACGGCGACACAACAATGCGCAGATTCAGTCTCTCTCTCTCTCTCTCTCTCTCTCTCTCTCTCTCTCTCTCTCGGCTTGACACGGCCACACAATTAACAGTGCGCTGATTCAGTCACTGCTAAACAAACTGCGTAATACACCCACCCCCCTTCCCCCTTAAACGTCACCACCCTCCGCACTCATCCATACAATTTCACAATAGACAATGCGCCGATTCACTTCTAAACAAACTGACCTACTTTCACAGTCCACCATCAATTGACATGGCCACACAATCGACAGTGCGCACCAGGAAATATATATATAACCTCAGACTAGTAAACAGCCACCTTCGTTCAGGCGCGTTATGATTGGACCTGTTCTGAAAAATATGCACCGAACTTGTTTCGTTATGTACCCTACTTGAGTCAATATGTACGAGACCAAACACAATATTCATAAATGAATTTATAATTTTTTTAAATATGTATCAGACCCTACACGATATTCAAAAAGTTTTTTAAATATGTACCAGACCCTATGGTTTCTTTCATATATTCAAATAGCCAGCGGCTTCACACACCCACAATGTGGGCAGGGGAAAAAACCCACTCTATGTATAAACACCATGAAGTCTTCACAGACACAGAGCCAAAATGAGTTTGCAACCTGTTGGAAAACAGAGAAAGCTTTAAGATAAGGTCCTTCTTGTGAGTAGACTGAAGGGTATTTAGTGTTGACTTCTGCGCAGGCCAGCCCTAACAGGACTTGTGACACATGCATTCATGCTAGCCTACTTACCCATAACTCAGTCAACGCCTCCCGCACGTCAATCTCAGTCGCGTCTGCGCGTAACCCGCCCGTCAGTCACTGAGGGCCGTCCATATGATTACACCCGAACTAACCACGGCCTGCGCATGAGGCATAAATTCTCATGAGCTGCTGCACTGAGTCGCAGGGCTTCGCATGAAAATCTATGCCTCATGCTAGCCTACTTACCCGTAACTCAGTCAACGCCTCTCGCACGTCAATCTCGCATCTGCTGTGCATGAGGCAATAGATTTCTCTGTCCCACCCAAGGCATAACCCGCTCAGGGCCTCAGGGCCAGTCATGATCACGGCCTCGGTGCTGTGGACGAACGAACTATGTTAGGCTATTTTGCCTGAAAGATTTTACAGTCGTCTGTGTAGTCATTTTGAAAATGATGTGTTGAATGCAAGATGTGTTTTGCTAGGAAGGATTTATGTGTTTTGTTAAGAAACATCTTGTAAACCAAAAGATAAGTTTTGTTTTAATCATATTGCAGACGGTTACTTGTATTAAAATTATATTTTGTATTAAAATGGACTTAATGACGCACGATTCACATTGCGGCCTATTTTGTGGCGCCACTTCGTGTGGGAAGACTGAATTTGTTCTTAACCTCTTACAAACAAGATACCTTCATCATTTCGAAAACATTGTAATATTTTGTCCAACAATCAAACACAACAAAGCTTATCACAACCGTTCATTCATTTGGACTGACAGCAACATATACTTAGTCGACCCTGAGAAAAAACTGAATGATTACCTGCTATATTTTTACAAGCAATTTGAAGGACAGCCAACATTGTTCATAGTCGATGACTGTTCTGCAGAGAAAGACATTGTCAAAAAGAGAAACATATTAGCAGAACTTGCCTTCAGTGGCAGACATGCAAACATAAGTGTATGGATTCTCACTCAGAAATATAATGCTGTACTGAAAGATTTTCGAGAACAGTTAAAGTTTATCTGTTTGTTTTACTGTAAGGACCGTGACAGCTTTGAAGACTGTCTCAGAGAGAACGATGTCATTCCAAATAAGCAAGAACGGGATGATGTAAAAAATAAACTGAAATCAACTAAGCATCTAAAGCTCATTTTGAAGACAGATCAACCCACTGGGTATGGATTAGTAAATTAATTTATACTTTTGGGTTTGTCTTTAAAAATGACAGACAGACAAAATTGGCCTATTAGTGAAATCATAGATATTACACATTGCTTTAAAGATGTTAAATATAAAAGCCAGCTTAATAATAGAGAGTCACCTGGTAATTTATTTATTATACCAACAACAGTGTATATGTCTGGTAATATAACTTTTTATGTTGATAATCCATTTATTAAAAAAATAACTGTTGATATTAAGACACAATCATTTATTATTAATGAATATTATGATGGTTGGTTTACTAAATTGTGTAGTAATTTAGCAAAAGAGCTAAATAAAATAAATTTATATTTTAACGATATTACATTTAATAAAATGGTATTACACATACAAAATCAATAATTATAAACACATGTGTAAATAAATTTGTTTATTGTAGGAGTTACAGTCAATAAAGTGCCATTTTCATTATATAATTTTCTATTTATTTTTTTGTCGGACAAATAAAAAAGATGGACAACCGTCAAAGATTAAGAAACGTGTTTCACACAACTGACTTACCTATATATAATATTTACAATGTCTATGAATCAATAGAAAGATCTTTTTTAGTCATACAAAATAACCTTCTTTCTGATAGTGTAAAGATTCAGATTGTTGCAAAAATAGAATTTGTCAGAGATGTTGGTAAAGTTATTGTAACGTATATCTCGACAAGGCAGCACACAGTTAATTCGAGAAGAGAACTAGAGAAAGTGTTTAGAGAAAGATTGTTACCAAACTTCCATGAAGCAATTGACAGAGCAGAAATGCAAGGGTCTGGCTGGCATGAAGGCCTTGTACATGAACTACAACTAAAGCAGTCAAGATATCATCCTATTTTAGGCAAATCATGGATACCACTTCCAACTGAGGTTGCAAAAAAAAAAGGCTGTCGTCAATATTCAGAACAATGATAATTTATGTTTCATGTGGTGTGTGCTTTCTAAACTTCATTTTGTAAAAACAAAACCTGAACGTGTATCTAACTATACCAAATTTATAAACGAACTCAACTTCAGTGGCATTGAGTTCCCTGTTAAAATAGAGGACATAGACTTGTTTGAAAAACTAAATCCTGGTATATCTGTGAATGTGTTTGTATGGGAAAATGAGTCAGAGAATAAGTTACAGCCAATTAGAGTATCTCCAATTGCCCCAACCTATGGGCAGCCAGAAGATAAACATGTTGATATGTTACTAATAAGCTCTGGTGATAACTTTCACTACACAATTATTAGGAGTATGTCACGACTAATTCATAATCATGTATCAAAACACAATGGCAAACAGGAAATATGTAAAAGATGTTTACAAAGATTCTCCTCTATTGCAGTGGCACATAAACACATTCTACATTGTAGGTCAGCTGATGACATACAAACTGTACTTAAGTATCCAGAGCCTGGTAGTCAAGTGTATTTCAAGAACTATGTTAATCAACAAAAGCTGCCATTTGTAGTATACGCAGATTTTGAATCACTCGTCGTTCCATATGAAGGTCCAATTCCAGAGTCATTACCAAAGACTATAAAATTGAGTGACCAAGTGGTGTGTTCTTTTGGATACATTTTTGTTAGGTCAGACGGTCTTCATTCAGAGCCTGTTATCTACAGAGGTGAAAATGCAGCATGTCTGTTTTTAACAGAAATGAGACATCTGTATAGTCAGGTAGTACAGTATCTCACAACATGTCAGATGCCTTTGGTGATGACAGAAGAAGACAAACTGAAATTTGATACAGCTGAGATGTGTTGGATTTGTGAACAGCCTCTGGGGGGTGATAAAGTTCATGACCATGATCACATAACTGGATGTTACAGAGGCGCTGCACATAACAATTGTAACTTGTTATTAAAAACAGATCCTAAGACATATAAGTTACCAATCTTTTTCCACAATCTGAAGGGATATGATTCACACATTATCATGCAGGCTGTAGACGAGTCGTACAAAAAAATTAGTTGTATTGCCCAGACAACTGAAAAATACTTGACTTTTAGGTTAGATAAATTAGCATTTTATGACTCCATGCAACATTTGTCTTTAGGGTTGGCTAGTCTAGCAGAAGGACTGACTGAGTATCCAATAACAAGTAAATATTTTGAGCCAGAATTGATTAAGAAAGGAGTCTATCCATATGAGTACATCAGTGACTGGGTAGTTTTTGAAGAAACAAGACTGCCACCAAAAGAGAAATTTTATTCTACACTAACTGGTAAAGGTATTTCTGACTCTGAATATCAACACGCACTTGATGCATGGGGGAAGTTAGGATGTCAGACAATTGGTGACTACCATGACCAGTACTTGAAAGCTGACGTTTGCTTGCTAGCAGATGTATTTGAAAGTTACCGTGAAAAGGGTTTGTTGCACTACAGACTTGACCCTGCTTGCTACATCACTAGTCCTGGCATGACATGGGATGCATTTTTGAAATCCAGTAAGATATTTATAGACCTGTTGTCTGATCGTACGATGGGTGAAATGGTGGAACGTGGATTGAGGGGAGGCATTAGTCTAGCAGCAAACAATTATGCCAAGGCAAATAATAAATATCTTGATGACTTTGACCCCTCAAAGCCAAGGTCATTTATTACGTACGTGGACGCTAACAATTTGTACGGATTCGCGATGTGTGAATTATTACCATTAAAAAACTTTTGTTTGTATGATTTGTCACTATATGGCATAAAAAAATTAACAAAATATATTATGGCTCGAGGTCAAAATGATGAAAAGGGTTGGATCTTTGAAGTAGACCTGGAGTACCCACACCATCTACATGATTACCACAATGATTATCCATTAGCAGTTGAGAAAATGAGTATGACGGGGAAAAAAGAAGACACCAAACTTGTACCAAATTTAAATGACAAATTCAATTACGTTTGCCACTACCGCTTGTTGCAGTTTTACATCAGACACGGGTTAGTACTAAAAAAAGTTCACAGAGGAATTCAATTTGATCAGAGTGCTTTCATGAAAGATTACATAATGAAGAACACAACCCTTCGTGCCAGAGACGGCAACACTGCATTTGACAAAGACTTCTTTAAGCTTATGAACAATGCTTGTTTTGGTAAGACAATGGAAAATCCTCATCACAGAAAAGATGTGAGACTGGTTACAACTGAATCAGGTGCAATTAAACTTACAGGCAAGCCTCAGTACACAGGGTATAAAGAATTTCATTCATCATTGTATGCTGTGTCACTCAAAAAAAAGATTGTCAAACTAGACAAGCCAGTATTCATTGGTATGGCAATTCTTGAGTTGTCAAAATTATTAATGCTTGAATTTTATTATGATTACTTTAAACCGAAGTATCCTGACTGCCGTCTGTTATACACTGACACTGACTCTATGATCATAGACGTATGTACTGAAGACTTTTATGAAGACATGAAAACAGAACTACACATGTATGACACGTCTGATTACCCTAAAGACCATCCACTGTTTAGCACACAAAACAAGAAAGTGCCTGGAAAGTTTAAGGATGAACTAAATGGTGTGCCTATAGTTGAGTATGTTGGACTGAGATCAAAAATGTATTCTATACTGCACCAGAAGGGTAGTCAGTCAAAAGCCAAAGGTATCAAGAAAACAGCAATAAAAAATAAAGACATTCGTCATGAACATTACAAGCAAGTGTTAGATGGTGCATTAATGCCTGATTATCCAAACAAGTCACTGAGATCAAACAAACATAATTTAGAAATGATTCAAACACATAAGAAGTCACTTGCAGTGGGGGACATGAAAAGAGTGTTTCACACTAAGGAAAAGGCTTATGCACCTGGACATTACAGGCTCAAGTTATCTGAAGAAATAGCTGATGAACTGGTTGATGAACTAATCAATGAGTTAGTTGATGAAATGATTAAAAATGCGTAACGGTGTCTGGGGGAATAATCTGTAATTCTTCTCTGACAAATGCCCTCTGAGGCGCAGGCTCATACAGATAATATATTGTTGCGTCTGGACCAGGGATTATTTTTTTTATATTATGAACAGATGTTGACCAGATGGGGTCTGTCGCCCTGCGTCTGTCGTCGTTCTCAGCCTCCCCTGGTTGATATAAATATCTCACCTGTTTGGTAAATAAACTTGTGTCTGGAGGTGGGGTTGGCCCTTTTTTTGGCTCTGCAATTGTTTTCAATTTAATAGCATCAGCAGGCTTAGGGTGTCCTTCATTGTTCATTGCTTTTATCACATGTGGTAATCTCTTAACCCACTCCGTGTTACGGGTGTCATGCATGAGTTCCTTAGAATACTGGTAACTGAAAAGTCTCTCTGACAACTGTTTATTGAAATTTTCTACAATTGCCTGTGATCTGTGCACACCTGGAATACCGCGTCTGACCAGTACACCATGCTTAGCAAATAACTGATTAACTGCACCTTTGAATTCTGATCCATCATCAACCTGCGCTAGTCTGGGGTATCTTAAAGGGCCTCGACTATATATTTTTGTTAATGCTGTAGCAACTGTACTGGCAGTTTTGTCAGATATGGGTTCAGCGTCTTTATACCTTGAAGCAATGTCTACAACAGTCAGTGCATACTTGTATCGTTTCTTTCTTATTGTGTCATGTGGTAAGAACAGGAGGTCCATTTGGTGTGTGTCATTTGGGGTAGTGTTTTCAAAATGAGGCCTTGTTATTTTTCTTGGAGCAGGTAAATATATCTGCCAAATTGCCTGTCTCTGTAACCATTGCTTGACTTGATTGAGTGTTATATCTCCGCCCACAGCGGCATGTAATTTCTGAATAGCTGTTGCTCCTTTCCAATAGCCTGATGGAGAGTAATATATTTTTGATAGTTTATTTTCGGCTGCCATTTTTTCTAGCAATGAAAACTCCTGTAAAATAAACAAATGTCATTCCCACTAGAACAAAGATTATCTCCCCGTTTCTTTGTTGTGTGCTTGGTTTGTAATAGTCACTTAGTTTTGGTTTTGGGATAGACATGTCTTCACCCGTGACAAGAAAATACTCACGGATTGCTTCGTCTGTATTTGAAAACGTATGCTGTGCGTGACCTTCAAGCCTGAGTTTTTCATTGATGAAATCAAGTTTCTCAATTCTATTCTTTTCATAATCTTGCTGGGCTTGAGCAAGTTTTTCAGATGCTTCATTATGACGTTTTAATTCTTCTGCAGATTCTTCTCTACCCATTTTTGAAAAGAGATAATTAGAGCCACTAAATGCCAGAGCATTAACCATAGCACCTCCAATCATAATAGCTATCGTCGCCATATTATTTTTATTTACATAGAAACATTTTCGGGAATAATTCCTTGCTTAACAAGAAAATCTTTTGTCGCAATTGACGCTGTGACAACTACAATTAGCTTAGCGCTGTCTTCAAAGTCAAGTCTACTGAGGTCTGCTGATTTCATTTTGAGTAGACTTTTTCCCAGCATAGA
The DNA here is from genome assembly GCA_036245525.1 of Semisulcospira habei. Classification (NCBI taxonomy): domain Eukaryota; kingdom Metazoa; phylum Mollusca; class Gastropoda; family Semisulcospiridae; genus Semisulcospira; species Semisulcospira habei. Next base: position 106,679,059 of record BTPG01000004.1, read on the forward strand.
ATAAGCTACTGCTAATCCGCTGATTACGGCAGAGTGATACACAAGGTTCATTAAATTTTTTGAGTCGTTCATTTCTTAGGCAAGAAAAATTAAAATAATATTTTTATTTACTGCATAAAAAATGGGTCAACGGCTTTGGATGTTACTGGTAATGTGGAGACTTCTTCTTTTATTTTTGGAGTGTCTGATTTTTTGGTCACTGTACGAGTCTGTGGTTTGTATTTTTTGTATAATTGATAACCTACGTAACCAAATCCGACAACAAATCCGGCAACTACATATTTTGTTGTTTGAGGTTCGGGGTCAGGGTCAGACTTAGTTGTTTGTCTCTCACTTTCATGAAGGTGTGACGGTACTGACACAGGTCCTGACGATCCTGACGGTGGATCAGTTACATGAGTCTTTTCTGTTTGTGCCTTAAGCTGTAATTTTTTTTGCCTATTATATTCAGCTAATCTTTTTCCAGCATCAACACGGCCTGGACTTTTAGTCTTCGTCACAGTTTGAACCTGCGTCAAAACTGGAGTCGTCTCGTCCATTTGATACTTCTTTTTCTTCTGCAGTAAAATTTATTTTTGAAAAATCGATATAACTACTAGTTACCATCAAAGTTACGGCAGGTGCAAGGTAATTGCCAAACTTGTAAAACATGGTACATGCTAATTTGCCAATCGAACTAGAAACTATAGGGTTGCTTTCGAGATCATGAGAAAGGCTGTCAGTGTCTATTGGTATGAAGTGATTAACAGCTTTTGTGTATAGGTAAATAAGAGACCTGCTTAAATCGCGTGTCATTAGTGAAGCAATATGGTTTTCATATTTAGCATGAAGTTTTAATAGTTCCTCAGCGGTGAGAGACTCTATGTCTTCTACCATGTATTGTTTTCCGAGATAAGTCTTTGATTTGCCTGAGACAATAACAGAAAGAATGCGTTGTTTTTTCGAGTCTAAGTCTTTGTTCTCTACCGCATTGATATCATTAAGAAGAAGTAATTCGTCTTGGTTCATTTTATAATAAAATAAAAAAAAACTTTGCCTGTGAATAACTTATGAAGTTACTGTTCATGTAACTGTCTAGAATAATGTGATCTTACTTGATAACTAATTTCAAAGTTACCTACAACTTACAAGTAACTTTGACGTTAGTTATCATAAGTTCTTAACCCAAGTCATAAGACACTCGGACAGATTTCTCAAGTTACAAGGACAACAAGAAAACTTTTTTTTAGTAATAATCTGGTGGTGGGGCTGATGGCATCAAATGAGCAGGCATGACATCTCTTTGCGAAGTGTATGACAAAAATAATGGATTACCAAAACCTATCGTTACTTGCTTGTAAGTTCTCGAACTTTTTTCATAGTTTCTTCTACGCCTATCTTTTTTCCTTGTTCTAAAAAAGATTTCTTTAGCTCTTCAACATTTACAGCCTGACTACGCATCTTATTCTGTATTTCAGATTTTTGTTGTTTATAGTTAGCCAAATCATCCTGGACTCTCTTAAATTCGTTATCGTCAATTTCATTATTTTCCAAAGATTTACTAATAATAAGTTTCATACTCGTCAGCTTAGCTGCTGCGAGCGTACTTAATGCTTCATGCTTCTGCAACTTCATATAAAATCTTTTGTTAATGGCTTCCATACCAAAGCATGCTAGACTTGTGACAAGACCAATACCTTCAACAGCAATTCCTATAACACTTCCCACCCCCGTTGCAAAAAGAGTTATACCTCCTACAGATAATCCGGCTGAAACCACCCCCATGGCCATTGATGTGTTGTGTACAGAATTGAAAACCGTATTGTAACGGCGTTTACACCTCGAGTATTTTGCTTGTTCTTCTTCCAAATACTTCAACGCTTCTGTAATATTCATTAAACGGAACGAATCTGCCTTTAATGTTTTATCACGCTCAATAGGCTCAGGTGGTATTTGTGGATACAAGTTCACCATTTTTTATTTACAAATATTTTTTTAATCAGCAATTACATTTTGCAACTCTTCAAAAGTATACAATTTACTAGCATAATAAAATGCAACAAGATCAATGTGTTCAAGGTTTATGTAAGTTAGACGAACAAAAGTTGTTTTGTCAACCACCACCTTGACAGCTGGAACACTGCTCGAAACATTAATAACATCATTATTTTTTGTAATGGCAATAAAGACCTTTGATGATTCTGATACTGTTTCATCCCATGTAAGTTTAATTCCTTGTGCAATTTGAGCCTCTTTAGCAGTAGCAACAGATTTCATGATAATTTCAAATACTATTGTCGCTTCTCTAGCCACGACTAAGCTTGCTGGCATAAACACAACAGAAGTATCTGATCTACCCTTTCTAGTTGTAAGAAGATATCTTCGTTTCTCATAATTTTCAACTTTCAGTTTTTCTCTGCTATTGTTGTCTAGGGCAAAACTTGGAACAAGGCTTACAATAAGCGGCCCAGAATTAACAACCTTCCTAAACACTAAGGCGCCTTCATCATCAGTGTATACATAAGGACTAATAAATTCAATCTTTATGTCCCAGTCAATTGTGGGTGGTGGTGCCGGTACAGGTGAAACAACCCATTTAGTACCCACATGTATTAAGTTGTAGGGCACATTATTTACAGGTGGAGTAGGTACAGTAACATCACGAAGCTGACCAAGTTTAGGAATCTGTTTTTCACCATCTTTCATGTCAACAATTACTTTTCTCTTGTACATGCCATAGGAATCAAGTTCAAAACCATATATTTCTCCAATTTCTCCCTCTTTCTCAAAATCCTGTACGTCTGCCAAATCTTTCAACTCTGTTACTGGACACGCAACTGGTATGATTCTCGGCTTTGGACCACCACTCATTTTTTATAAACAAAAATAAAATTATTTAATTTCCAAAACAACATAAAAATCATGCATTACAACTGGTTTACCATTCTGATTAGTTACAGATAAGCACAATGATTCAAAGAAACTAGAACCTAATTTTTTAAACTGAGAATTAGGAAATCTAGCAACCACATTTTCACAATATGGGGCAGTTCCAGTCGGCAAGCATCTTAACAAAGTTGAAGGCTTTCCATTGTGTACATTTTCAGTAGTGTTCAGTTCTTTCAAATGAACATTTAGCACTGTGTGTACTGACAAATGAACAGGATATCTGCCAGTTATTCTTGGTTTTTTTTGGTGATAGTAGACTACCAACTGATTGTGACCAATCTTCATCTGGATGTGTTATTGTTTTAAAAAATCCAAGTAATAATAAAAGACTAATTGATAAAGAAAACTGACCACTTTTCGGAAAATCAATTGAAACAAGTAAATTAGCTGGGTTTAAAGTTGCTTTAATTTTAAATTCATTTTGAAGCCATTCAGCTAAAGTACAAAAGTCATAATATCCGGCTCGTAAAGTATCACCCTTCTCAATACCATCAAGAGTTCCACTTACAGAATAATTTTCATTATCCGTTACATTAAACCACTTTACTGTGTAGAACATTTCATGGATAGCTACAGCCTTGCTACCATCACGATTATCAATCCCATTAGTTAACCACATTGGTTTGCTTGTGTCAATATTTGTTAAGGTTATAAACATTTTTTATTATCACATAAAAAAGAACAATGGAATTTAAATCACCAACCATTATCACTACAAACGCATTTCAATTTAATGTAGATGCCAAGTATAATGTTGCACCTACTTATGAACAGAAAATAATTCAGTTAAATCAGCTTGATATTGCTGTGTCTGAACAAGATTTATTTCAAGTCAAAGTACCCAACCCTTTTGATCATTACCTAAACCCTCCAATAACAGACGATGCTACAGCAAGAAAGTGGTCTTCAAGTCCACTACAGATGTTTCAAAACCAACTTAACTTTGCTATACTGTGTTCTACTACAGGCTGTGGTGTTTCATTTACAGACCATTTGAATCACTCAAACAAACTGATTAGGTCTGTGTATCGTTTCCATGTTTATTACCAGCTTAGACGTATACTGTCAGAACTGCATACACCACTACCAACTGAATCCAGTTTCAACAGGTTTAACAACCCCATGGATATGAAAGCATTTGAACGCATCTGTAATGAATTTAACATAAGCACTAAGTATGACTTTACACAAAAACTTGATGATCACAAAGGCATGGGTACACTGTATTACGCTTTGAGTCATAGACAATACCCTCAAGATTATTACCCTGGTTACACTTCATTCTCATCAAAATCACAAGTCTGGTTAGGCTCAATAGAACAGAAACAATCTAACGCATGGTCAACATTTGTCTTGGACAGGAGTGACGGATTTACTCAAGCGGGAGTCGAGCGCATCAATGAGTCTATCAGAACATATGTCTGGTGTATACTAGGTGCACAATCATTAACAAAATCTAATATTCTGAATGGAAGTGGAATTTTTGAATCTCAAAAACAGTTTCTCGCTAATCTTGAAGATTCAGTAAATTCATCAGTTGATCTCCCATCAAGCATACAACGTTACCAAGATGTACTCAGATATGCCAGATCAAAAGTTGACTTTGTAGTTGGCACTGGGTTATACATGTTACCATCTGACCTTCAACTCCAAATGGGTACAATAACAAATTATAATAATGAAATAGTTGTTGCTGGGAGTGATCAAAAACTAGGTCTCAATAAATCTGTAAATTTAGGAGGAACAACTGTGCACGTACAGTTGAAAAAAACATTACAAGTGATTACTTCCCTTGCTCCAACAGCTATACAACCAGTACAGTCAACCCCTGACACACATGAATCCGAGAGAACTGCATTGGTAATTGGCCTTACTGGAGTAGGAATATTACTTCTTTACCTGTTTCATTAAATAACCTATCATTAACCCTCCTACTGTCACCAAAAAGATCCAAACATGCTCCGCCATAAACCCTACTGCCTTTGCCGCTGTACTAATCAACCAATTGACAACCGTGCCTAAAATGCCAGGTAACGAGTCTACTGCTTTCAGAGCCAATTTCTTAAGCAAGTCTGATATGTGTGACAGTTGTTTCTTTACCCACGACTGTAAGTCTTTTGGATCTGTGGGAACTGGGGTTGGTGGTGCTGGAGGTGGAGAACCACCACCCGTTACAGCCAACACAACTGTACTGATAATAAACCCCAGAGCTGTAATTAAACTGGCAATTGTGATACCCTGTTCTCTGAAAAGTGTTTTAAGTCTCTCAGCCAGAGTAGTGTCTTCGTGAAGTATTTTCTGAATAGTTTCTCTTATTCTGTTGACCTGTGATTTCAGTTTTTCCCTTCCAATACTAATCGCTTCTAACCTTCCTGATCTTTCTATCTGCAAATCATTTAATCTGTGTTGGATTCTTTCTTTCATTTCTGTGTCAAGATTCCCATTGTCTGCGGTAGCCAGTTTCTCCTTTTCACGTTCAATGTGTTTATCAAGTTCTCCCAGTTTGGCAAGATTATTAACCATCTCACCTCTTATTGTCTGCAGTGATTTATCCAACCCTATAATCTCCCGCATTGACAAAGGTGGATCTTCTATTGTTTTCATAGCGTCATTTATTTGTCCTTCAGTAAATGAGGTTTCTTGTATCACTGTGTTTGCTATTTCTGGTAGGCTTGTTACTGGTGCCATTTCAATTTCTTGCCCTGTTGGTAACTTTGTTTGCGTGTCTTGAAGCACACTAACCAGTCTTGGCGTGATAGGAGACCCACCAATACCAAGTTGACGCAAGGCACTAACACCGCCTTCATTTTTTATTGTACTTAAAGCCCTAAACCTACTAGGGTCTTTTTTGTTAGTCAATAGTACTTTTCCTTTGTCAACAGTATTTAAATATAAATGACCCTTGATATCAAGTTCAAACTGGTTAGGGTCTATGTTGTCTGGGCGGCCACCAACATGATCATAAAATGAGTTCACTTTGGTTTCTAAAAGTTCGTGACGTAAACTGTAAATATTTCTTGTACCAGTCATATCTGCCATATCTGTTGTATTACCAAAATCATACGTGTCATCCATTTCAAAATCTTCATGATTAAATCCTCCCGCTGCCATTGTTTTTATTAATTTAATTTTTTTTATTGTGCATAATAAAAATGACACAGTCCTACGGATCAAAGTTAGACCCACACAGAAAACTACGTGAACCTTTCGGTGTTAAAGCAGTTAGACAATCAATAGTCATCACAAACAATCCTAGTACTATAGACCAAAACCAGACTCTTACTGTCAAGTTTCCAAACCTAGGCCCCAGTGACGTTATTGTTCCTGGTACTGCTCGTCTTGCTTTTAATATTGAACTTTCATCGGACGCAGATGACAAAAGAACACTAGTTAACAATCTAGGTAGAGCAATTATTAAGAATATTAAAGTTAAACTTGAAGGACAGGAAGTGTTTAGTCTTGACGATGCTGATGTGTTCTACTGCTACACGGATTTGTGGCTTACAAGAGAAGAACGAGAGGATCGTATTTATCAAGGCATACAGTCAGATAGCATTATGAAAATTCGAATAAATGCATCAGACAAAACAACCACAGAAGGCAAGGACGTTATTGTGGCCGAAACATATGAAAATAGGTTTTGCATTCCACTCGAATTTGAAATCCTAACAGGACATTCGCCTTATTACCAAGGGGCACTAAATGACCGCCTGAGTTTTGAACTAACCTTCAATGATTACTCCAAAGTTATCAAATCAACGGATCTCAATGCATCATATAAGATCTCTAACATTTCCTTGGAATATGAGATTGTCACGCATACTGAACTAGCCAGACTCATTCAAAATCAGTACCAGTCAAGACTTCCAATTTATTATGATCGAGTGATTAGACACAGTTTAATTAATAAAAACAAAATGGACCAAATTTGGAACTTAAACCTAAACACGCCTGCTAGGTCACTGAAAGGCATTCTTATGTTATTTGTTGAACCAAAAAGTCCTTACCAAGGAGATTCAGAAAAATTCTATAATCCGAAAATTACACATTTATCCTGCACAATCGAAGGCCGACCTAATCAAATTTTTGCGTCTGGAATGATGGGATATCAGCACTATGATGAGATCACAAAGTATTTTGCTGGGGGAAGACTTAGAGAAAAATCAGCAAATATTGCGTGCAAAGATCTGCATCTGTATGACGTAAGAATCGGTGAATACCTGACAGACAAGTACGCACTGTGGCTAGATCTGCGTTCTACGGACGATCATTTCCTTCATGGCTCTGGCCGTATTATCGAAAACGGTAGTGACGGAATCTCAATTCAAATACAGAAAAAAACAGAAACCGATGGATTAATAAATATATATCTATATCTGATTTTTGACGCTCAGTTAAACATAGCTGAGAGCAGGCTAAGTAGTCACATATATTAAAAGTATTCACTTAGCTTGGTTTTAATCCTTCACAGCCCATTTTGAATACCGAAATCACTATAAAATCCGAACGTATTAGTAGGCACGTCACGCTTGTGCTGAAACACGGACTAAACTGAAAATAAAAGGCGTCGTTTCACTGAGGTAACCGTTTCAACCTTCCTGGTCATAAGCACTGTAAAATCTTTCAGGCAAAACTAGCCTATCACACACCACCCTTTGTCAGTCATGTGTCACAAGTCCTGTTAGGGCTGGCCTGCGCAGAAGTCAACACTAAATACCCTTCAGTCTACTCACAAGAAGGACCTTATCTTAAAGCTTTCTCTGTTTTCCAACAGGTTGCAAACTCATTTTGGCTCTGTGTCTGTGAAGACTTCATGGTGTTTATACATAGAGTGGGTTTTTTCCCCTGCCCACATTGTGGGTGTGTGAAGCCGCTGGCTATTTGAATATATGAAAGAAACCATAGGGTCTGGTACATATTTAAAAAACTTTTTGAATATCGTGTAGGGTCTGATACATATTTAAAAAAATTATAAATTCATTTATGAATATTGTGTTTGGTCTCGTACATATTGACTCAAGTAGGGTACATAACGAAACAAGTTCGGTGCATATTTTTCAGAACAGGTCCAATCATAACGCGCCTGAACGAAGGTGGCTGTTTACTAGTCTGAGGTTATATATATATTTCCTGGTGCGCACTGTCGATTGTGTGGCCATGTCAATTGATGGTGGACTGTGAAAGTAGGTCAGTTTGTTTAGAAGTGAATCGGCGCATTGTCTATTGTGAAATTGTATGGATGAGTGCGGAGGGTGGTGACGTTTAAGGGGGAAGGGGGGTGGGTGTATTACGCAGTTTGTTTAGCAGTGACTGAATCAGCGCACTGTTAATTGTGTGGCCGTGTCAAGCCGAGAGAGAGAGAGAGAGAGAGAGAGAGAGAGAGAGAGAGACTGAATCTGCGCATTGTTGTGTCGCCGTGTCAATTGACTATTGTTTATTGTATGGTGAAGTGTGGGGGGGGGGGGGGGGGTGTATTACGCAGTTTGTTAAGAGGGCATTATGCTGTGAATCAGATACATTCTTTGCACTGAGAATTGGGATAACGGGAGATTGGAAATTCTGAAAAGTAGTCTATGTCATTTACCCTGATTTAAAACTATCGATACGGCATTACTGACATAGGTGTCATTAACGTAATTACGTATGTAATTTACCCTGATTTAGAAGTATCGATACGGTATTACTGACATAGGTGTCGCAGGCCTCTCTCTTTTATCTTCTCTACTGTACTGAGCGGTGCCCGCATGCACAACGGGGGTTAACCCATTTAAATGGGCACTGAATTGGGTTGCCTGCACTACATGTCATCAGGCTAAGAATGTAACTAAACTGTACTGACTCTTTCAAAGATGTTAACCCATTACATCCTGAGGTTGAGTATGTCAAATTTGTTTATTGTCCTATGAAGGGTATATTACAGATTAGGAGATAGATCAACTGTTTTAGTTCAAGGGTGGTGCTATTCTGGCACCACCCTTGAACTATGAGTCAAATTTATTTTTAAGCAATGGATGAAAAGGAATACATTTCAATACATTTTTTACCTTGTGATCTTTTCTAGGACTGATAGACAACTCATGAGATTGTGTACCACGCTTCAAAGAGTGGAAATGGAGAATATAATATATAGATTACAAATACATGTACATTTTCATTTACAGGGTTGTGCGAGACAGAATTGTTCACAGGACTGGGTGAGAATTGTGTACACATGTTCAGCACAAAAAGTAACATTACGGACTCACATCCACCCAAAAAATAACATTTTGTAATGCCCACCCACACATCCACCTGAATACAACCCTCTCCGTCTGAACTAAAGCTTAATGGACCCTCTCTTCAAAGATAGCCATGCCCGTGTTACTTACATAGCAAGATATGAAGAAAACATGTTCCGTTTCTAATCATGCTTGACATTCTAATCTTTTTTTTAAATACGGCATTATGTAGTAACCAGTTGCAACACGAGAACAACACATTTCACAGACAGTATGTAGCAAGATGTAATATAAGAAACTTAAATCAAGTGGTTTAGAGAACAGCATTCAGAAAACCAAACAAACGAATGAACACTTTGACCTATTCTTTTTCTGTCCTTACAATAAAATTATTCATTTTGTAAATGTTACTACAAAAAAAGATAAGTTAACCCATTTAGTGCCAAGAAAAATCTAAACACCACCTGCAAGCGGTATAGATCCTCATGAGCCCGCGCAGTTGTGGGGGCTCATGAGGATCTATGCCTCTTGCTGACACCACTTTCAATCTTTGATCCTGGGGCAGCTAGGGTATTCTGGTGTCAAATTAACGAAGATTGCAGAAACTGGCGCTGAAAGGGTTAATGTTAGGCTAAAGACCAGCCCTGCAACAACTCCAATAACTCAATGTGCAGTGACTTTAAAATCCGCATATTATCATAAAATCCTGTTATTCCATCATTACTTTCCAACTGATCCCTTCATGCCTCCGACCCGTACGAAGTCATCAGGTAACGGAAAACAATCTGCCAAGTGTCAAAAGCAATTGAATAAAGGTATATCAATTTGTGTGTATGCCATTCATGCATACACAGAGCAGACACACACACACACACACACACACACACACACACACACACACACACACACACACACACAGAGGTAATTTTGTGGGAATGAAGGGACATGCATGGAAACAAAGAAAAAATATTGTGACAAAGGAAAAGATTTTAAGTATCTACAGTTCGCTAAAAATTTTCTTATTCAAACGTTTCCCTCTTTTGACATACAGCATAACCTGTTTTGAGCAACCACCATTGTGAATGATCACCTGTCATTAAAGACCATCATTTAGGTGGCTGTTGCTGTGACTGTGGCTGCAGCCACCTAGTTTGGCATCCTGTCTCGGAAGACAATGGAGTATATGCGCTTGCTGGGTCAGTCACTGGAGTGACCTCTCCAGGGCGCAAGCCTGGGCGAAGTGTATGGAGATCCTGGGGTGCCCAGTCGTCAAGATCCCCCTCTCGGCCTCGCTGATGTATCCAAAGGAATGCAAAGCAGTACGTTTGGCACCAGTTTGGCTGCAGGAGCTGCCAGAACAGTGCGTGAATACAGGCAGCTGTCTGCCTTCGGGGCTCCACTCCTGATTTGAAGGGTTTACTCCCCCACATTTGGCCGTTGGATCCAACCTGATCTCCTCCGTCCTCTAGCCGTTGGCTGTCAGAAACAGCTCATCCGCCTAGTGGTGCAATGTGAACACCACCCCCTCACGTGTTTTAGCCCACCAGCTGAGGTGGTTTGCCAGGGTGTGGCGCTTGGAGCCAGCACGTGAGAGATTAAGGAGATGGATGAGGACCAGTGATGCCCGTCCGTCCTATGTAGGACGCAGCTGCCGAACAGCAAAGGTGCTACCTCTATCCAGAGCCCCCTACACCCAGCCCCCTACACCCAGCCCCCTACACCCAGCCACCTAAATGATGGTCTTTAATGACAAGTGACACTTTTTGCCCTTCAAGACTTCTCTTGAGAGAGCATGTCTTTTAAAACCACTTTTTTTCTAGCAAAACAGATGGTTGCTCACAACATGTTTTACTGTACTTCAGTATTCACCTCGTTCTGAGTACACAAAATCAGCCAACTCCTCATGTAAACAGTGGGAGCTAGTCATCCAAGATACTCTGGATGCAGCCTAAACCATCTAAAGAAAATGCCCTGCTACTTCCCACATACATGTAGTGCATCCACCATGCCTTCGCTATATCAGTATAAACTTCTAAACACAATACTATAAAATGTCATGCAACATGCAATGAACCCAAACTAGAAATTTAATACTGAATATTCTTATTAACCCTTTTAGCCCTGAGACCCTGCAGCAGGAGATGGATTGATCATGATAATTCAAGAGTAGTGCCAGATAAGCTTGGTGCTTTAAGGCGCCAAGCTCATCTGGCACTACCTTTGAATTATCATGATCAATCCATCTCCTACAACTGGTACATAAACGATAGACAACGCCTCCAAAAATTTGGAAATGCGGCGGTGGGGTTAAGAGGGTTAAAACATGTTTCCAGATGGTGACAAATGATCACATGCACGCCTGATTAAATATGCTCTGGGGGTATGTGGTGTCATGGACAGAAATTCCGATAAATAAAAAAAGTGGTAGCGTCAGCAAAGGGGATGATGCAGCCAAATAAACGAATTCAAAGGCGGTGGGAAGAGATATGATTCTCGTAAGTGATTCCCCAGTACGCCGCAAAAGGTCATAGCGCCACAGCTGGCAAAATGGCCTTGCACTCATACTGGGTTAAACTTCTCATGGGGTAAGTGCAGACGAAGTGCAAAGTTCTGGGCTGGGATCAAACCGGAAACAGGGATAAAGATCTGTTTTTGTTAATACCTTAAGTTCACCCAGCTTAGTTTGCCACTGAAAAAAACAAATGATCATACTGCATGCTTCATACCGGACACACCAATGACAACATAAATGAATTACACCAAACCTGGATGTCTATCTGGGGCAGAGATATCAATAAACTGGGTGGATTCTTACCAGCAAGAGGCATACACTCGCCTGTTGTGGCAAAGTGAATTTTGTTCTTGGCTGTTGCAGACAGAAAGCTCAGACTAACCCAATGCTTCATAATGATGACTTCCCCAAATTTTGGAGTTGTCATTTTGCAGAATGCATACAATCCAGGCGACAGATCAACCATGATAGTTCAAATGCAAGGGTGGTGCCAGAATAGCTTGGCGCCCATCGGCGCCAAGCTATTCTGGCACCATCCTTGAACTATCATGGTCGATCAATCATCTTGCAACAGTGTACCGGGGCTAAATGGGTTAAGGGATTGTAAAAAGAGATTGCAAAAGAGACTGTAAAAGCTAAAGGATTGATAGAAAACATACAGCACTTATGAACAAATATACACTTGCTCTCAATGATGAAAGTTAAGGTATGGCTGACAGACTGTTAGTTGTGGATTCAAACACATCTAGGATTTCCTTTTAATTAAACCTTCGGAAGCTGTAACATTTTTTTTTCATTTCATCTTACCTCTTGTACCGACAGCTGCTCTTTGAGGTCCCTGGTGGTGTCGCGCATGCTGATGTGAGTCCTCGTCTCCTCCATCCATCGTGTCAGGTCGGCAATCTCCTTCTCGTAGTCTTCGATCTTCTTGTTAGCTTCTTCCAGCTGACTCAGGCGAGTCTGTCCCTCTCCCGACACCAGCTGCAGGAGACAAGTAACATTTTTCTTATCCCCTTCCTTGCCAGTGGACACAAAATTATGTCTTTGAAAGCAAGGCAAAATTCAACGCTGAATAATCCCATGAATCCAAATAACCTGAATAACGTGGTCAGCAAGAGGTAAAGACCCTCTGATCTTTGGTGTGGGTTCATGAGGTTTTTTGCCTCCTGTGGTTGCATGGTGTTCGCAGGTTTCCAGCAGTGAATGAACTAACTCTTAAACTCCCAGAACTTAATGACTTCCATTCTGCCGAATGAACGTTATTTAGTTCTGGGAGCTTCAGAGTTAAACATATACATGTATATCAAGGAGTTTTAGGTGCACAGATAATCAACAGCTTTCATCAGAGTGACATCCCCCATTTTTGAGAAACAGGTGAATGTGGCAACAAATACACTCTGATGTGTCTGTCACCTCGCAACTGAATCCAAGGTCTAATTTAAGCTTGTATGTGCTTATTTCCACGCTTCTTGAAAAGTTGTAATTACACAGCTCTAAAATGGAATATACCGTTAAGAGACTCAAACTATATACAGCTAAGCGCCATCTGTTATCAACAGACTTTCATGTCATAAAACACCATGAGGTAAAAGAGGCCTCTTGGCACTTGTCATCTGAGGTGCAGCCCTACACAGCCAAGTACGTGGTACAGCAAAAACCTGCTATGAGCGACCACTCTTATGAGAGATCACCTGCCATTATAGACCAGCATTTAGGTGACTACAACCACCTAAATGATGGTCTTATAAATTTCTATAATCACAGGGGACACTTCTTGCCCTTCAATACTTAATCTTGAGAGAGTCTTTTAACCCATATCATACTGAGTCTAAAAACTTCAAATCTGTACACTGCCATATGCAAGCTACATTACAGTAATTACAGATAAGGATATAGACCAATGGCTTTAGTTCAAGGCCTCACGCTGGGACCATACGGCGTTGAGGCGCGTCCCCTGGGTGGTGGATAGGGGGTCCCTCGTGAGAGGGGTGCACCGAATGAAATAAGGTGCCGTGAACCAACATGGTCTAAGGGAAGGTGACCCCGACAGAAAACCCCTGGTCCTCCTAGTAAGGGGGTTGGGCGTGGGGGTAGCTTCCCCACCCTGCAAAAAAGGAAATAGCTACAAAAACGCCGACGAAAAGACTAACAGTAATTCCTTTCCTGGAGGAGGAAGGTTCTTCTACTAGAAGACTTATGACGTCCTGTGGTGAAAGCCGGAAGTCTTCGGAAGCCACACGACCGAGCCGCCTCTCTCTATCCAGGGATACAAACATGGGCACATGGAACGTCAAGACCATGTACCAGAGCGGCAAGGCCGCCCAGATAGCAGCGGAAATACAAAAGTACAACCTTTCCCTGCTAGGCATCAGTGAAGCCAGATGGACGCAGTCTGGCCAGAAAAGGCTGTTAAGTGGGGAGATGATTCTGTATTCAGGTCATGAAGAGGAGAATGCCCCCCATACAGAAGGAGTAGCACTCATGCTGTTACCAGTGGCACAGAGAGCGCTGATGGGCTGGGAACCTCTTGGGCCAAGAATTATAACAGCAGCCTTTAGAACCAAGAAAAAGCTCAAGCTGAACGTCATCCAGTGTTATGCGCCCACCAATGACAGTGACGAGGAAGAGAAACAAGAGTTCTACGACCGACTCCAGAGTGCCGTGGACAAATGTGCGGAGCGAGACATCACCATCGTCATGGGCGATTTTAATGCCAAAATAGGGGAAGACAACACCGGATATGAAGAGGTGATGGGGAGACAGGGACTAGGCTCGGAGATGAGTGAGAACGGGGAGAGGTTTGTAGACTTTTGTGCTCTAAACCGACTTGTCATTGGAGGCAGCATCTTCCCACACAGAAGAATACACAAAGCAACTTGGGTCTCACCTGACCATACAACAGAGAACCAAATAGACCATATCTGCATTAGCAAGAAATTTAGAAGATCCCTTCAAGATGTTCGAGTGAGGAGGGGAGCAGATGTCGCCTCAGACCACCATCTGCTTACCTTAAGAATGAAGCTCAAGCTAAAGAAAAGCTGCACAGAGACAACAAGAAGACAGCGCTATAATGTAGGCCTCCTGAGAGAAACTGGAGTTAGAGAAGAGTTCAAACTGGTGCTGTCCAACCGGTTTCAAGCGCTACAGAAGCTAGTAAATGAAGAGGAGGCGGTCACCACAGAGCAGCAGTGGAAGGCAGTTAGAGAGGCGCTGAACTCAACCTGCAAAGACACTGTAGGGTTCAGGAAACACCACCACAAGGACTGGCTGTCGGCACAGACCTTGAAGAAGATAAAAGCGAGGAAGCAGAAGAAAGCAGCGGTCAACAACAGTCGCACGAGAGCAGCCAAAGTAAGGGCACAGGGGGAATACTCGGAAGCCAACCGCGAGGTGAAGAGGAGTATCAGGGCAGACAAGAGGGCCTACACAGACAGCCTGGCAGCAGAGGCAGAAAAGGCAGCAGGCAGCGGCAACATGAAACAGCTCTACGACATTACCAGAAGATTGTCGGGTAAGTATGGCCATACAGAAAGACCAGTAAAAGACAAAGAAGGCAAGCCTATTGCAGACAGAGCAGACCAACTCGACAGATGGGCCGAGTATTTTGAAGAGTTACTGAACAGACCTAGCCCACCCGACCCCCCCGACATCCAGCCGGCAGAGACCGACCTACCCATCATCTGTGACAGACCCAGCCGGGAAGAGATCAGAAAAGCAGTGGCATTTTTGAAGAATGGCAAAGCAGCAGGGCCAGATGGCATCCCAGCGGAGTCTCTGAAAGCAGACCTAGAGACAACAGTTGAGATGCTGTACCCACTGTTTGGAAAGATCTGGGAAGAGGAGGTGATGCCAGCTGACTGGAAGGAGGGGTACCTAATCAAGCTTCCCAAGAAAGGCGACCTCAGCAAGTGTTCCAACTACAGAGGAATCACCTTGCTGTCAGTACCAGGAAAGGTCTTCAACAGGATCATCCTAGAGAGAATGAAGAGCTCCGTTGACCCCCAGCTGAGAGACCAGCAAGCAGGATTCAGGAAGAACCGATCATGTACAGACCAGATCGCCACTCTCCGCATCATCGTGGAACAGTCTCTGGAGTGGAGCTCCCCGCTGTACGTCAACTTTGTGGATTATGAGAAAGCATTTGACAGCGTGGACCGAGAGACTCTGTGTAAACTCCTACGACACTACGGTGTACCCACAAAGCTCGTCCGCCTGATCAAGAGCAGCTATGATGGCATGACATGTCGCGTGATCCACGAAGGGCAGTTCACCAGAGAGCTCCAGGTCAGAACTGGTGTCAGGCAGGGGTGTCTGCTGTCTCCGTTCCTCTTCCTACTGGCCATAGACTGGGTCATGAAGATGACCACAGAGAACAGACGAAGTGGAATACAGTGGACACTGTGGACACAGCTTGACGACCTCGATTTTGCAGACGACTTGGCATTACTGTCCCACACTCATCAACAAATGCAGGACAAGACCACGAGGCTTGCTGACATCTCGTCCCAAGTGGGCCTCACCATTCACAAACAGAAAACAAAGACAATGAGGCTGAACGCAACCAGGGAAGAACCAGTCTTGCTTGCTGGCACCCCGTTGGAGGAGGTGGAGTCCTTCACCTATCTCGGGAGCATCATAGACAAAAAAGGCGGCACTGATGCAGATGTCAGAGCACGAATCGGTAAAGCCAGAGCAGCCTTTCTCCAGTTGAAAAAAGTGTGGAGTTCCAGAGAGCTGTCACAACACACCAAAGTCCGGATTTTCAACTCCAATGTAAAAGCAGTTCTCCTATATGGAGCAGAGACATGGAGATTGACAAAAACCACAGTCAACAGAGTACAGACCTTCACGAACAGTTGCCTTAGAAGAATTTTGAAAATCCACTGGCCAGAGAAGATCAGCAACGTCAGACTCTGGGAGAGAACAGAGCAGATAACAGCAGAGAATGAAATTGGGCGAAGAAGATGGGGATGGATCGGTCACAGTCTGAGAAAGCCAGCTTCCAGTATCACTAGGCAGGCATTGTCATGGAACCCCCAGGGAAAGAGGAAAAGAGGTAGGCCGAGAAACTCCAGGCGTCGAGACCTCCAAGCAGACATCAAGAGACTGGGAACCACCTGGAGTAGAATCGAAGGAGAAGCACAGGACAGGAGTTGCTGGAGGTCTCTCGTCGACGGCCTATACCCGGGTAGGGGTGACAGGCGTAAGTAAGTAAGTTTAGTTCAAGGATGGTGCCAGAATAGCTTGGCGCCTAGAGGCGCCAAGCTATTCTGGCACTACCCTTCAACTATTTCAGTCACACTTATTTCATACACTGGTGTATTCCGAATGATAAGGGTTATGACCACTCTCTTTCTCGCAAACAGTTGGCTGCTCAGAACAGATTCTATTTCCCATTGTTTTCCTCCCCACGTCACACGACCAGTCACTCGAGCGCAAACCGTACCATGTGACCGTGATATAAAAACCCCTGTAGCGAAAAATGGCGGACTTTTTGTAGCCCTCTCGATGACGCATCTTGGATGTCAGTTTTGTTCTATAAAAGATCGCCAAAAGTCCTAAAGTACAAAGCTACTTAGTGTTGTTTGAAACAACAATCACAATCAGTACTGGAGACGGCAACGTCATGACATATTTTAAATTACGTCATAAGTCTATTATGTATAAATGTATATTCCTTTGACGTCAGCTATGTCTGGCGTGATCCAGGTTGCAAGATGTCTTCTTGATTTCTTTTACGAAAATAGTGGAGGAATGAAAACAAATACGTTATTGGTCGGAGGGGTTCGCTGCACGGACCCTTGTAGGCCTTCGGGAGGTCAAAGGAATCATTGTACCCCTCAGGCCTTCGGCCTTCGGGGTACAATGATTACTTTGACCTCCCTCAGGCCTACAAAGGTCCGTGTAGTGAACCCCTCCGACCAATAACTTATATTATCCCATTTCGCCCCGAGTCCCTACAGCAGTAGAGAGTTAGTTAGTTATTTGGGTTTAACGCCGAGCAGGCAACCAAGGCCATCTCACGGCGGAACAGCAGGAGAGAGATTGTCCATGATAATTCAAGGGTAGTGCCAGATTAGCTTAGCGCCCGAAGGCGCCAAGCTAATCTGGCACTACCCTTGAACTATCATGGTCGATCCATCTCCTGCAACTAGTACATAGCCACCAGGCAACACCTCCAAATTTTGAGAAATGGGACCTTGGGACTAAAAGGGTTAATTAAGCAAAGGTCCTCGGGCCGACTGCGGCCGTCGTAGGCTAGAAGATGTTTTGGTACTGGGGACATGCAGATCTTTCTATTTAGACAAGAAGAAGAATGTACAGAACAATGAATACCTGGACTCGGTGTCTAAGTGCAGTGACAGCAGCCATTGTTTGAGTGGTGTCGCAGACTTGGTCCAGCTGCTTGACCATCGCATTCAACGCCACCAGCTTGTCCTCATTTTGATCAAGATCTTTGGTCAGACGCTGCAAGAAACCACACAGAGTTTAACACACTTTCCGGCGTAAGGTGGGAGTTGAGCTCTAAGGAAAACAATAAGTGAGTCTATTTCCGCCATTTAAAACAAGATGGGATGAACCCACAATCTTTGCTGTCAAGGGTCGCTACCTTTTGTCTTTGACTTGATTCTGATGTTGAAAAATCTCCTTTTGAAAAGCCTCACAGATGTGCCAGTGCGTCATAGTGAATTCTATAAGGGGTGCGAGCAGTACATACGCGTCATTTTTCTGTCAAACGTCATCTGTCATTTGTTTTTACGTAATTTTATATTTAACGTGATACGAGTTTCGCTTTCACTTCAAGACTTGGGAAAATGGTCACAAAACTAGAACTTCACGGTACAATTTCAGTCTTGCTATAATTTGTGTAAAATCAAGTTGACGTTACCTAGCTAAAAAGCCATACTAGTCGATGTGTGTGTATGCGTGTGCGTGCGTGCATGCGCGCGCTGTAAACATCCTCAAGAGGCATAGATGTTCATGCGCCCACCGGGCACATGAGGATCTATGCCTCTATGAGATGCACTCATATGTGAGAGAGCGAGCGAGCGAGCGAGAGAGAGAATTACGTCATATTTAGAGTATGTCTGCGTGGTGACGGAGTTTTTTCTTTTACGTCACCGCCACTGTCTGACTTTCTCCAGATGTCAGATGTTTTTCTGAAAAGAATTAATTTTTACCGAAGAAGTTAAAAGGCTACAAAGCTGGGTAACGAACTCATCCATTGTCTTTCTCCAAACTAGCTACTTCGGGTCACCTGAAAGCTCTTCTGAAAGCGCGACGATGTGTAGTATGTGTGTGTGTGTGTGTGTGTGTGTGTGTGTGTGTGTGTGTGTGTGTGTGTGTGTGTGTGTGTGTGTGTGTGTGTGCGTGTGTGTGTGTGTGTGTGTGTGTCTGCGTGCGTGTGCGTGTTAGTGTGTGCATGCGCGCATGCACTCCAAACAGCTCCAAGAGACATAGATCCTCATTCACTCTCTGGGTGCATGAGGATCTATGCCTCTTGGATATGCGCGCATGTCTGTGTGTGTGTGTGTGTGTGTGTGTGAGAAAGAGAGAGAGAGAGAGAGAGAGAGAGAGAGACAGAGAGAGAGAGAGACAGAGAGAGAGAGAGAGAGTGCGGTGAGCGCGCTAGAGAGAATTTCGTCATATTTAGAGTATTATGTCAATGTCTGCATGGTGACGGAGTTGCCTCTTTTACATCACCACCACTGTCTGACTTTCTCTAGAAGTCAAGTTTTTTTTTACTGATTTAATTCTTTTCTGAAAAGAATTAATTTTTCTAAAGAAGTTAAACTGAAGGATACAAAGCTGGCTAACGAACTCATCCAGTGTCTTTCTCCAAACTAGCTATATCCAAAATTTCAAGTAAATATGACAAAAATTATGGACTCGAACCTGGGTCAACCGACTTCCTATAAACTGTTGTTTATGTCTTAAATGAGACATTCAATTACAATATGCTCGGAGGCTCTCTTAGCCACCCCTTTAACTCATTCTACCCCAGACGCACCACAGAAAGATATTGATCGACCATGATAGTTCAAGGGTGATGCCAGAATAGCTTAGCTATTCTGGCATCACCCTTGAACTATCATGGTCGATCTGTGTCCTGCACTGCAATGCAGTCTTCAGAGGACAACGGCAAAATTTGGGGATTTCGGTGTTGGGGTAGAATGAGTTAAGAAAGTATTTCGCCAAGTTTCAAGCTTGTGTGTACAGATATATAGGAGATTCTCTTGTCTACATACATATGCACACACATACAAACATACATACATACATACATATGCACATACAGCGCTTCGCGCCAAATGTACGTTCAGCAGCCAAATGTACGTTCAGCAGCGAGGTTAGCGTAACTAGACATGACGTAATTTTTATCTTGTTACTTTATTTGTGAGAGGTTTGGGCCTGCCCGCCTTTGACATCATGGACATGCTCTTAAATTCGCCCCACCGCGACCCGTCCTAAAAAGTCCCATCTATAAATAGAAGGGACTTAAAAACAGAGCAGGTCGGCTTTTCAAAGACAAATTTTAGCAGCACAGATGGCGTGAGAGCAAAGAGCAAATTATTTGACATGTGTGATATCCCTTGTGGTGTTTGTAAGTTGGACATGGTACTTTGGCGTTTTTATTTGTGTTGCTTCCTTGTTTTTCCTCCTCAGCGAAAAATAAATCAGATCGGCATGATATAGCTAGGTTAGTCAGGCGAGCATAAACAGAGTACCTTTATTTTATGTGTTATTATTAATTATTATTTTGGTGGGGGCGGAGAAGGGGAGAGTGTGGAAAGGGGAGTGAGGAGGGAGCATCAGGAATACAAAAACGGCTATGGTGGCGTTCAATTTTTCTCAGCAGTGAAGGGGTTAAGTGCGCTAAAAATAAGATTATATCTTCGTTCACACAAGAGATGAGTGGAGAGCACTCAATGCTTGCCTAGAGAGAGGAGTACTAACAATAAATCTAGACTTACAAGCACAATTGACTGTCAAAGCCGCATGATTGCACACTTCAAGGGAGAGAACACTACTGTAAAAAAAAAAATCACTTTACTATACATGTAATATATATTTCGAGGGAAAGAACACTACCACAAAAAAGAGTTCCACTTCGCCCTCATTCCAATACATATACATGCACTTAAATTTGCTGGCATGTGATTTTGGACCCTAGTGTATGGGACTGTAAGATCTAAAATTACAGAACAGTGCACACATACAGCTGGCTCTCTGTCAAAGTACAGTGACTTAGGTCTAGATTTTATGCTCATGTGGAGAATGTCACCCACACAACTGACATACAGTTGAACCTGTTTTGACAATTTGAGCAACCCTCTTTTTTTTTTGCAAGAAAATATGGTCTTAAAAGACAGGTGCTCTCTCTAGAGAAATCCTGAAGGGCAACAAGTGTCACCTGTCATTAAAGACCATTATTTATGTGACTGTAGAGGTCACCCGTTATTAAAGACCATCATTTAGGTGGCTATAGCCACCTAAATGATGGTCTTTAATGACAGGTTATCTCTCATGAGGGTGGTCGCTCAAAAGAGGTTCTGCTGTACAGATTCTTTTGAGACACTGCAGCAACATTCTCTGGTGCACTTTCAAGCTTGGTTAACCCATTTAACCCCAATGCTGCATTTCCCCAAATGTTAAAGGTGTCACTTAACTGCTATACACCAGTTCCAAGAGATGAATCAACCATAATAATTCAAGGGTAGTGCCAGATTAGCTTGGCGCCTGATGGAGCGAAGCTAATTTGACACTACACATTAAATTAATATGGTCGATCAAATCACCCGCTGTAGGGCGTCGGGGCTAAATAGGTTAAGGACTGGGATTAATCTGCAGTTTTCTCCCCGTCATGAGATGGGCATTTAGTCAAAGGGATCTAATAGGAATTATTCTTTAATCAGAATATGGTCAAAGACAGTAGGTTGAGTCCCTTCATAGTAAGGAAAGGTAGTAGGCTGCACCCCTTCACAGTAAAGAAGCCTCAGGCTCCATTTCGCTTAATCACTGCGGCTGCGTCCTGGTAGCAGTCATACTATTAATACCAAGGAAAGTACATTGCAGATGTCACCGAGGCAACTCCTAGCGAGCAAGAGGCATTTTTGTCTGGCTGCAGGGGCTCATGAGAAAAAACGCCTCTTGCAGATGGAGCAGGCTGGGTGAATCCATGGAATGCTTAAAGTCCATGCAATGTTTGACCTACCGTACTTTTTTTATTTCGAGATAGCCTTTATTCTTACCTACTTCAGTATTGTTACTTTGTGTATGTGTACGTTAAAATTTGTCCTGTGCTGAGTGACGCGACTGATTCACCTTGCTCCATTGATTCTCCTACACGAGGAATTGAATGAGAAGCAAAGGAGCAGGAATAGACGGACAGCCACTGAGATGTAATGCCAAGAAGGCTGTCAAAACCTCAGGCCCAGTCCAGCATTTGCTGCCAGCCACCAACACTGTGTATGTTGGAAGTAGAAGCCAGCGGCCTTAACCCCTTTGCTGCAAGTGGACGCAGACTGTGTTTCCAAAATCTTAGTTAACTCATTCTACCCCAGACACAATACAGGAAGATAAGGATCGACCATGATAGTTCAAGGGTGATGCCAGAATAGCTTGGCGCCTATGGGCGCCAAGCTATTCTGGCATCACCCTTGAACTATCATGGTCGATCTGTGTCCTGCACTGCAATGCAGTCTTCAGAGGACAACGGCAAAATGTAAGGATTTCGGTGTTGGGGTTGAATGAGTTAATTCAACGCCACGGAGCTCCAGCCGTCCCAGGAACATGTATGCAAAGTGGTCTCAGCAAGAGGCGTAGATCCTCATGAACCCCCGCAGTTGCGGGGGCTCATGAGGATCTACGCCTCTTGCAGCTGGATCGTGTTCCATTTCCCTTGGCAGGGAAGGGGTTCAAGGCAGTCTCATGAAAGAGAGGTGGTGTTGGACAGCTAAGTAAGACTCACCCTATGGGACTTGAGCTGCACTCGTACGCTGTCAAAATCTGCCCAGTCGAGCTCTTCCAAAAGTGTGGACTCTGCCTGAGTGACCCAAACTTCCACGCTGTTTGCTACATCCTCAACCGCATGTGCCAAGTCAGCCGCTTCTGACAGCTCCTGTGTGCGGTCAGCTGTTTGTGCCTGCAGCGACAACCACTGGCGGTTGATGTCCGCGATGGTTTTCTGGACGTCCTGCTTCTCGTCCTGCTCAGAGCTGTGTCGGATGATGTCCCCTCCTTTCGAGCGCAGCTTGTCCAGACTCTGCTTGAAGCTGTCAAACTCTGACAGAAGCTCCTGCACAAACAGTATTGAGTGGAATTAATAACTCATCCCTGAGACAGTGTAACAATACAAAAACGAAATGAATGTGCTACAAATATGACAAACTTTATTGTCCCATAAACATGAAATTTGTCTGCAGTGGATTAAAAAAAAGACATAAAAACATAACATAAACATAAAATATACAATTCAAGCTAACTAAGATACATTACACTAATGAATCATAGCATCCAAAAGATGTTAACACATTGGGGCAAGTGAGGGTGAGGTTGGGGGTGGGAGGTGGTGTATAGGGGGAAGAGAGAGGTAAAAAAAAGGGGGTGTTGAGGGGGAAGGTGTGTGTGTGGGGGTGGAGGGGTGGGGGGGGGGGGGAGATACATGCACTATATTTGGAGATTTGGATCAACACAATAAAGGGTGGCGCCAATATAACCTGGCACTAGAGGTGCCAAGCTATTCTGGCACCATCCTTGAACTATCATGGCCTTATTATTTTCTGAACTGTAACGTTATCACGTTCAGAATACAACTTAATTCCCACTATATGAAATTTGACCTTAGAACTACTGTAGTAAACTTTGATGGTAATCATAATTATGAACAACAGTAGGATTATAGCTTGTACAGTTTTACACATAGACACAATCTGGACACGCCACAAAGGCAGAACCAAGAATAGCAATTGTTCAGTTTTACATTTTCAACACTTGACTCGTTCTAATGATGGGCTGTACAGCACAAAACTGACCTCTAATTTACAACAGCTCTTGCTGCCCATACAAACTTTCTAACTTTGACAGGAATACTTTTTCTTTCGTGTATTTCAAGGCCGTTTATCATAGTTATTGCCAAACGGAACGAAACAATCCATCCCCTACCACCCCTCTCCCGCCCCTTTCTTTTACGTATGTGTGTATGTACGCACGCATACATGCACACATACAAACACAGCATACTACAAGTCTTCAAACAAAATCAAACCGATGATGCAAGAACACACACACACACACACACAATCCGCGCAGAAAGTCTTTGACATTATTTATTTGTGATGAGTTTTTATTCTTTTTCTTTTCTGCAACAAACTCACATACTGGCACGTTGCAAACCTTTATGATGCAGCTATGCAGAACATTGCCCCGACATATACGAGCACTGAGATGTCAGTATAAAACCCAGGAACAATCTACAGGTCGTGTAGTAAAAATGAGCCCCAAAGGGAGAGAGGGTTTGTAACGAGCAGCCGGAGTAGTCCAACACACCGCTGCGGGTCCTGCCCATTTCACAGACACAGCCTACATTGACCCCCTCAGTGCTACTGACGAGACCGCAAAGACGCGTGACTACGCGTCTTTTCCGCTGAGCGGTATCGTCTGTAGCAGTCAAGGGGTTAAAAAATGTTACTATGCACGCCAAACAACTCTAGGAAAAATGTGTCCACTAAGGCAGCCTACAGGGTAGTAAAAGTGCCTGATTAGCGTTGCTCGGTGCCTAAAGTAGACCGACGCACGATATACTGGACAAATAACGTACAAGTACAGTTATAGCTCCTGGGCCGCGGCTGGCGTGGACTGTCTTTTGTGGACTGACCATGACAGCTCAACGACGGTGCCTGGTAAGCCTGGCACCTAGTAGAGCTACAAGAAACACCACCCTTGTGCTGCAGCGGCAAAACGCGCCATTACATTACAATGAGGAACAACCCTTGACCTCTAATAATCGATTCACCCCCATGCCCAGTAAGCAAAAGGTCGTTGGCGCTGGATGTCAAAAGACCCGCTACCGCCGATCACGGAGGCATGGCGCAGCATAAAGTGTGATCAATGAGGGCCGTTTGCACACACACCTGAGCACTCAATAGGAGGTGTAATTACCCTTACACCGACACTCGTGCGTCCCCCCAAATATTACACTGTGCAAGCATGACCCTTGCGACCCCCAAACCGACTTATGATCGGCGAAAACTTGACGTAAACGGTCTCCTACAACAGAATATCATAACTTGTTTTGAGACTGTCGAAACACTTTTGGTTCTGGAACAAAAAACCCCCAAAAAAACACACAAAAAAACCACCCGTGACTAGATCGACCATGAAAGTTCAAGAGCAAGGCCTGAAGAGCATGGCACCTGAGGCAGTGCCTTTGAGCTTTCATGGTCGATCCATCTCCAGTTTAATCCTTAAAGGTATGTCATGTCTGAGACCAAGGTGCAAAGATCAAGAATTAACCCTCTGGCTGTCGGCAGTGCTTTTTGTCGCGATGACTGTAGGAATCATCGCTTTTTAGCGCTACCGACAACTAAAACGGTTAATCCTTTTAAGCGGCCACTGTTTGCATTGTTGAAACGGAAAGCGCACGTGTGGAAACAATACCTCGAGGAAAAAGCCACACCATGTGATTTTAAAGGCGGCAGAAGAACACATAAGATTACTGATTAACCCATTACATCCTGAGGCTGATTTTGTCAAAATTTGCGGACTGTCCTATAAAGGCTACATTACAGATTAGGAGATAGATCCACTGTTTTAGTTCAAGGGTGGTGTCAGAATAGCTTGGCGCCTCAGGCGCCAAGCTATTCTGAGACTACCCTTGAACTATCTGTCAAATTCAATCGACAGGAAAACTGGTGTAACGATAAAACTAGGGGGAAGCGCCATCGACGAGATTCTGCATGATAGTTACGATAGCTCAAATGAACGATACATTAAATTTAAGCTCTGCCACGGCTTGTGCGTACAATAGTAAACATAAACAGAGGCATATCTAAAATGTAAACCATGAACGGTTTCCGTTCTTGGCTAATGGCAGGGCTGTAAACGCGAGGTCAGTGTGTTATTTCACGATTAACCCTTCGACTGTCGGTAGCGCATTTTGTCGCGATGATTCCTGCAGGAATAACACCAGCTTGACATCCTGCAGGAATAACACCAGCTTGACATCCTGCAGGAATAACACCAGCCTGACATCCTGCAGGAATAACACCAGCCTGACATCCTGCAGGAATAACACCAGTCTGACATCCTGCAGGAATAACACCAGCCTGACATCCTGCAGGAATAACACCAGCCTGACATCCTGCAGGAATAACACCAGTCTGACATCCTGCAGGAATAACACCAGTCTGACATCCTGCAGGAATAACACCAGCCTGACATCCTGCAGGAATAACACCAGCCTGACATCCTGCAGTAATAACACCAGCCTGACATCCTGCAGGAATAACACCAACCTGACATCCTGCAGGAATAACACCAGCCTGACATCCTGCAGGAATAACACCAGCCTGACATCCTGCAGGAATAACACCAGCCTGACATCCTGCAGGAATAACGCCAGCCTGACATCCTGCAGAAATCATCACGACAAAAAGCGCTACCGACAGCCGAAGGGTTAAAGCGAAACCGGACTTCCTTCTTTAATTCTTCTGGAAAACTAAGCGCATGAAAAAAAAAAAAAGTCTTGGAAATGCTATACGTACACCTCCGGCTATTCTCACATCAATCACAATTGGGAGAACACGCTCTTGTATTTAAAAAGAATCTACCGCCCCCTATGCAGCAGGTGAAAGATCATCAATGGGATCAATCCAAGCTTTGCCGCTTTTCACCTTTACACCTTGCGCTCTGACAATGCTATCGTCCTCAACCAATCAACCGTATACGTACAATACCCTATTTTCTCTCTATCACTTTGAGTCCTTTGGTCGAAATTGGAGACTTTGATAGCTGACATCTGAGGACTGAGTTACAGTCGGTTCAGGATACCTTCCGACCACGATAGTCCAAGGGTGGTGACTGAATAGCCTGGTGCTTATAGACGCCAAGCTATTCTGGCACCACCCTTGAACTAGCATCGTCGACCCGTCTCCTGTTGTCCTGTGTCAGGGTTTAAAGTGTTAATGAGATCAATCAAAGCTTTCCTGCTTATAACATTGTCCACTTTGCGCTTAGACAATGCTTCATTTAAAGAAAACGTCACCTCATCAAACAATCCACCGTTTCTGTACCACAACGCTCTGATTTTCTCTTTAACAGACACCGCACTGAACAGGTCTAAACTTGAGTATATCCGCACGCACGTACAGAAATCAAACATAATCAACGGACTTACTAAGCAAGATAACACTAATCGTAGTTTTAAACTGTCACTCTGCAATGGTTCCAAACTACACATGCACGCGTTTCCACACAAATTCTGAAATCCCACGCAGCAAATTCCACTGACCAACCTTTTTTTATTGTTAATCCTCACACCCCATCTGGTCTTACAAAAATCGCTGTGCCAGGCATTACGACACTTGCAACACACGACTCAGTAAAACGTTTTGGTGTTGGTCACTAGGCACGGACTAGCTAACATGCAAAGCCCTGGTAGCCGGCTGTCGTCTGCCAGGTTTTTGAATTGTTATCAATCAAAGTCCTTCCACAATTGAAGACACAACAGCCACAACGTATAGAAATAAGGGCGTAAATGGGGCTGGGCCAAGAAACGGGCGTAGACGTGAACCAATCAAGAGGCACAGATCCTCATGAGCCCTCGCGAATGCGGGGACTCATGAGGATCTATGCCTCTTGCAGACAGACTGGTATTCACTGAGATAGTGTCCGCCTTCCCTTCCCTGATCGAAGTCTTAAGGTGATACCGCCCCCCTCCATTTGAAAAAAAAAAGAGTGCCAGTATAAATGTTGCAAAGGGATAAGAAATAGGTGTTGCTGTGACTGAACTATTCAAGAGGCATAGATCCTCATGTACTCCCGCATAAAGCGGGGGCACATGAGGATCTATGCCTCTTGCACACGGAGGGAGTTCTGCAGAAAATGTCCCCCCTCCCTACCTTGGCACCATGTCAAGTACTGCCTGCCTGCGACACGCGGGAACACTAGGAACCGCTAGGAATGAAAGGGGGGCGGGAATGGCTTATATGTAGTATGTCAGAAACCTTGGATCATATCACAAAGAGGCGCATTCGGCAGTAGAAGAACTCAGAGGGTACTTTTCGCTGCCCAACGAATGTTTAAATACAGTGAACCTTCATTAACCCTTTAGGTGTCGGTAGTGGTTTTCGTCACGATGATTCCGGTAGGAATCTTCGTGACTAAAACCGCTATCGACACCCAAAGGGTTACATATTTATTTATTTAGTTGTTTAGAAAATGTCCACAAAAAGTCCTCCAAACGCTCTTACAAACAAGCATCTCATCAAACCCCTCTCCTTCTTTTTTTTTTTTTTTTTTTTTTCGTGCAACACAAGTGTTCTGTGTGCTAAAACAGATAAACCCCTACCCAGCATGGGGTGCAGGTCTATAAATCCAAGAAATATAAATAAGACAAGGCCAGTATTTATACCTGTCTGCAGAATTATCCATTGTTCATAAGACATGTCTAATGTTTATACCTGCCTACAGAATCATACACTAGTTGTTTATAAGACATGGCTAATATTTACACCTGCATACAGAATGATACACTGTTTACATGACATTTTCAATATTTGAAAAAAACGGCCAATATACATATCTGCTTACAGATTTACACACTACATGAAAAACAGGCCAATATTTACATCTGCCTACAGAGTAACACACTATTTGAAAAAAAACAGGCCAGTATGCATATCTCAGTGCTTACAGAATTACACACTGTTTAGATTGTTTTAGCCTGTGCAAAAAGTCCATCTAATATTTCCTCATAAACTACTGAAACACCCAATGCACAATTGTGGGCGTAAAACACAGGATTGCGAAGGTCTACGCTGGGGGAAAAAACTGCAAAAACTACCGAACTACATACTTTAAGCATTACTCAAGGGTACTAAGTAAAATAACAATGGCTGCCTATTTTACTTTACAGGCCGACTGCAAACGAACGCACGCTTCTGACAATAGAAGTACTGGAACCACAGTCTTAGGGAAATCGACGCAGTCTCACTTTCAGCGCCAAAATGGCTCATTCGGAAATGATCTGTAAATTCATTTAGCCCGGACACACCATAACGAGATAGTTGGTCGACCCTGACAGTTCAAGGGTGGTGCCAGAACATCTTGGCGCCTATGGACGCCAAGCTATTCTGGCACTACCCTTTAACTATCAGGGTCGCTATGTCTCCTGGCTTTTGATGCAATCAGCAGATGAGAACTCTGGCGATTTTGAGGAAGTCGACAGAACGCTTCCAACAGTAGATATGGATCGATCACACTGGTTGTTTCCCAAGAATCGAGATAGACAACCAGTGTGGGGTCGACTGTGATAGTTCAACGTGCCATGTTGATATTGTATGTTATGCCCGTGACCTATTCCAGTCAGGTGAGTATGTAGTCAGAGAGTTTCTGGATCAAAGACACGGGCAAGCCACTGCCGGTTGCAGGACAGCGTCTGATCAGTGAAGTAATGGCTATCATGATAACTTAATGGTAGCGCCTTCTCACCGTGGCGCCTGTTTAGGGCCAAGCTAACCAGGTACTGCTCGAGGGCCAAGCTAACCGGGTACTGCTCTAGAGCTTTTCAAGTCGACCCATCTCCTGTAAACTGACACACTAAGTAAAACTTTTCTCAAGAATAAATCCAACATGCAAGACAACCGATTCTGGAGATGAACGGTATCAATGCCTCAGACCCTTGAGCTGTTAAGATGCTGTGCCGACACTTGCTCCAGCACATTAAAGCAAAATCATCAGAACTGCTACTTGACCAGCTAATCTTCTGTGAAAATACAATCGAAAGTCAACATATACAGACACGGGCGCCTATAAGGTCCAATGAAAACACAGGTGTAGGCCTACAATTACGTACAGGCTGTCACCAGGAATCCTAGACAAGTTTAACCCTTTTAGCCCCAAGGTCAAATTTCTCAAATTTTAGAGGTGTTGCCTAATGACTTTGTACCAGTTGTAGGAGATGAATTGACCACGATAATTCAAGGGTAGTGCCAGATTAGCTTGGCGCCTTCAGTTGAATTATCATGGTCAATCAATCTCATGCTGTGGGGACTCGGGGCTAAATGGGTTAATTCCTTCGACAACGGTTCTGCAGTAGGAAATATTTAATAACCAAATTACAAAATCGGTAACTATTTGTCACAGAAAAGCCGCTGTCCGTCGATTTAACTCCTTCCCTGCCACTGTACGTACATTTTTGTTTCTGAAATCTTGGTCCACTCAACGACCAAAAGCCACAACCATCCAAGAAACATGGATACAAATTGGTCTCAGCAAGAGGAATAGATCCTCATGAGCCCCCGATGTCGCAGGATCTATGCCTCTTGCAGTTGAATCGTGTTCACTTAAGGGGTTACACTCATGTAGGATTCTGAACCTGTCATGTCACGGAATGTTTTCTGCAATGTGGATAATAATAATAAGCGCATTAAATAGGCGCTTTATCCCAATTGAAAATCGGCTCAAAGCGCCGCCGCGAACTGAACCCAACAAGCACGCTCACGTGAATCACGCGCATTCACTCACACACTGTACATAAACACAGAACATTCACGTGGTGCTAAGGGCAAGCTCAAGCGAGCTACTGAAGTTTTTGGAAATTCAAAATCGTTTGTATTTGAAATTTGATTAAGTGGGCTGAAGCTGATACCAAAGTGGATCACGCAAAGATCGGGGTACTGTTAATATATACTACTTGAGTCCAAGTGATGTATCTAAACTCACTAGCCGTGAGAGACAGACAGACCATGGTACCTCAAGCGTAGTGTTTAATTAGCTTTGCCATGATCCATCTTCCTAAGCTGGCAATGAAAGTATTTTTTTTAAATCAGGACAGACGATTGAGTGCCAGATTGCTTGACGTGCTGGACTTGGCGGTATCCAAAGGGCCAAGAAAGTTATGGGAGAGTATGTTTACGGTAAAACTGTGAATTCATTTGACAATGCATCGCAAACCTAACGCTCCCAATTAATTCGATTTTACGATTCTTTCACTAATCACTAAAATCGTATGACACGATTCACGAAACACGAAAGTAGGGTTCACCAAAACTCGGCCACAGAACATGAATTTACAAAATACGCCAATGATGTACTTAACCCATTCAGCCCTGACGCACTCAGCAGGAGATGGGTGGACCATGATAATTCAAGGGTAGTGCCAGATTAGCTTGGCACCTGTCGGCGTCAAGCTAATCTAGCACTGCCCTTGAATTATCATGGTCGATCCATCTCCTGCAACTGGTGCATAGTCATTAGATGAAGGCTCCAAAATTTGGGAAATACGGCCTTCGGGCTGAATGAGTTAAATGAAACTGATTTCCCGAAGGCCGAAATGAGCGGACAGAGGGAGGGAGCGAGTTGGGGCTGGAGAGAAAATTGTCACCTTGAAAACAAGGACCGCCTGCAATTTTCTCGTTCTTATCTCTCTAGCCCGAGTACTTAAAAGATCCCGCAAGCAGATCCCGTAAGACTCTAAGAGGCATGGACTCGCGTACTGAAGACCCCAGAGACGGACCCTTCCATGAGCAAGTCGCACTGATTTTCATGAGCCTCTGCCGTAGCAATGACCAGCGACAGTCAATGCCTCTTGCTGGTCAAAATCAGACCGTTTACTTAGGTAATAGATCTCAGAAAGTTTGCGAAGCAGAGACCAGTAAAATGAGTGAGCTTAGTCCTGCGCCAGCCACTAAAGCAAGGTGCTCCGCTACAGCGGAGCACCTTGCTTAGTGGCTGGCGCAGGACTAACCCCACTCACGCAACTGACCCCAGGAGCTTGAGCACTCCTTGTGGTTTTATATGAGGGCACAGACTCTGCACGAAGCTTATGCGATTTTGGTCGAAACCGACACCAGCATCCTCCAAAACAACCAGGCTGGGGCCAGGAAGGCTGAAGACCTGCCAGTGTTAGCTGAAGAGGTGGAAGCAGCCGTACGCGGCCTGAAGGGAGGAAAGTCTCCAGGTGTAGACAACGTACCTGCTGAACTGTTGAAACATGGAGGAGAAGTAACAACGAAGGTCCTCACTACACTCTGTCAAAAGATCTGGGAGCAAAAGAAATGGCCAGTAGAATGGACACAGTCTCTAGTGATCCCGCTCCCCAAGAAAGGAAACCTGAAACAGTGCCAGAACTACAGAACTATCAGTCTGATAAGTCACCCTAGCAAAGTAATGCTTAGAATCATTCTCAACCGCCTCAAAACTTTCGCCGAGGAACTGCTGGCAGAAGAACAGGCTGGCTTCAGAGTTGGAAGAAGCACTGTAGAGCAGATTTTCAACTGCCGCGTCCTGATCGAGAAACATCTGCAGCATCAGCGCGAACTCTACCACAACTTCATTGATTTCAGGAAAGCATTTGATCGCGTCTGGCACGACGGACTCTGGCAAGTCATGAGATCGTTCAACATAGAGGAGGGACTGATCCAAATGATAGAAGCGCTTTACAAGAACGCCTGCAGCGCGGTTCTACTTAACAATCAGTCAGGCGAGTTCTTCAGGACGACGATCGGTGTCCGTCAAGGATGCCTGCTCTCTCCTGTCCTTTTCAACATATTCCTGGAGAAGATCATGCAGGAAACCCTCCACGACCACCATACTTCAATCTCTATTGGTGGCAGATCCCTGTGCAATCTTCGATTCGCAGACGACATTGACCTCATGGCAGGCAGCAATAGTGAGCTCCAAAACCTGACAGACAAACTTTCAAGTAGCGCAGGGTCTTATGGCATGGAGATCAGTACGGATAAAAAGCAAAGTGATGATCAACACCACAAGCGACAGCAGCAGCAACATTCACATGAATGGCCAAAAGCTAGAAGAGGTCAATAGCTTCAAGTACTTGGGAGCCACCCTGTCCAAAGACGGTAGTTGCATAGCAGAGATCCGTATCAGGATAGGTACAGCAACATCCGCAATGGCCAGGCTGGACAGGATATGGCGAAGTAACTCCATCAGCTTCACCATCAAGTACAGGCTTTACAAGTCCCTCATAGTGTCTATTCTACTCTACGGCTGTGAGACTTGGACACTGCTTGCAGACTCAGAAAAGAAAATCCAGGCCTTTGAGAACAAGTGCCTGAGGAAGTTGCTCCGCATCTCGTACCGCGAGCACAAGACCAACGAATATGTACGGAGCATCGTCACTTCCCTGGTGGGCCCACATGAACCCCTTCTGGCAACCGTGAAACGGCGCAAGCTTGCTTGGTTTGGCCACGTGACCCGACACAACACCTTGTCCAAGACTATCCTCCAAGGCACTCTCGAAGGAAGTCGTCGGCGAGGTCGTCAGAGAAAGAGTTGGGTCGCAAACATAAAAGAATGGACCGAACTCGAGATGTCAGACTTGCTTGCCACCGCCCAAAATAGAACTCAGTGGAGAGCACTGTCTGTTGCTGCTGCCTTTCAGTCCCCCCAACGCCCAGTTCGGGCAAGGGACTGATGATGATGATGATGATGACCGATCATCCACTTCGCATTACACCTCTGTTTCTCACACACACAGAGGCAGGCAGTCTTAGAGAAAGGATTTTACTTGTTGGAGTATGAGCACCTTCGCTGATTAGCCTTCACTGAAGAGTGTGCTTGGCCACTTCACTCGGCCTGGACAGCCCAGCATTTATATTCTGCCTTGGTAATCTCTGTCAATATCCAACTATTTAGAGACCACGGCGTGTGACCCTAACGTATCAGTAAGCAAAAGGTCCTCGGACCGCGCCAACATTTTGCTCGCCGGGGTTTTATCGGGAAAGGTGAAAAATGAGGCGTGCTGGAGTCCCACTCCAAAATCGTTTGCATTATCGGAAATCGCTTTGTATAATGCGACACTGGAAAACACTCTTGCTTTTCCCCTTAAAAAGTGTCGCCGTGCTTATTACAAATTAATCGCTTATAAAAGTATTTTGTTCCATGAAATACAAAAGAAGTATCAATAATTCAAGATTATGCTGCACACCGACCATCCTTTGGTAAGCACTCGTTTTATTATTACAGTATTATTAAGTGTTTCCCCACTGGGTTTTGCATGACGTTTGTTTTCCTGAGCGGTCTTTATTTTCTCCATGACTAATATGTGTACTATAGCACACTTGCAAGTGTTTATCTTTCTCGTCTTTCACTTCTAGTGTCAACTGTGAGAGAGACTGTCAAGCATCGGCATCTCAAGTGTAGTCTTTGAATAATAATATTAATAATAATTTTAAAAAATTGTTTAAAAAGCAGCGACCTAAAGTATTCTCTCATTTAGCACTATGACAGCAGATCCCAGTAAGCAAAGGTCCTCGGGCCCACGACGGCCGTCCTCTCACAGCCGTGCACGGGCCTACTTTAGCCGTCGTGGGCCTGAAGACGTTTAGCTTCTGGGGTCATGACCTAAAGTATTCTCTCATTTAGCACTATGACAGCAGATCAATCTCTCCCCAGTAAGCAAAGGTCCTCGGGCCCACGACGGCCGCAGTGGGTCCTCGTACAGCCGTGCGCGGGCCCACTGTAGCCGTCGTGGGCCTGAAGACGTTTAGCTTCTGGGGTCATGGCCGTTGAGAAAACTGCTTATGAATGTAACATGTTTTACCGATTACAGCGTCATGTTGTTGACCAAGGCAAACAAACCCACCTTTCATCTACACTGGCCCTTCTACTTGAACCATCAAAGTCCAACTCAACACTAAACAAACACTTAATTTTAATACCTTTGCGTGCGTGTGCTTTCAGCGCCACCTCCATAACTCATGGACTGTGCCTGGTAAGCTTGGCGCTTCAGTAACAACTGACACGTAGTACTTAATTGAACACCTGAGCTATCTGTGTTGACTGATCCTCCCACAACCTCTACACATAAAAGTGCTGAGCAGACGATTTGAAAACGATGCACAGTTGGCTCGGGAGGTAAACTTAAAGGCTCAGCCACCAAAGCCGCGCCAAAGCTGTGATTGCCCTGACCAGCTAAAATAACTCTCACAAACACGCACTCAGACCGGACTATAGGTAACTGTGTGACATGACAAAAAGAGCTCCTTTAACTTTGTGCCAATCGTATACATGTATGCATAACTTCTGTCAGTCCCATCAGCACAACAGCTTCGGGCCGACGGCGGGGCCGCACTATTTGGCCAGCGCACAGGCGTACGCGGGCCCAATGCGGCCTCCGTCGGCCCGATGACCCTGTGCTCACTGGGGTGTTAAGTCGATAAAAATGAACCTCTGAAACCTTAAAGTGTTGGGTATGACAAAAGGTGACCCAAACTGAAAAGGAACTGCATAACGTGTGAAAATCTGCGGCTAAAATCCATCCTGCAACTCGCCGACTTGCATTTTGTTTCTGAACTCTTTGATCAGCTCAACAACCAAATGCCGCAACCGCTTAATGCACACAATACACATTGGTCTCAGCAAGAGGCATAGATCCTCATGAGACCCCGCAGGCGCGGGGGCACGTGAGGATCTATGACTCTTGCAGCTGGACCTTGTGCACTTTCTCTCGGCAGTGAAGGGGTTAGCATACATTTTTCGTAATAAAAGGTGAGCGAACAGTCCAGTCCATGACCTGTACTTTTGACACGCGATTCCTTCCCCCGACTCGGTAAATATCACATTGTTTTTCTATATTTTTAAAACAAGAATTAGTTTTTGCATCACAGGCGGACACTGCGTTCAAAATTTTGTTTTCATTTCTAGTTGGGATGCCCATGTCAACATGTCGTCTGGTCAATTATTTAATAATACACGAATTTTGTGAACACCATTTACCATCAAACCAACCTTGAGTGAATGTCCCATGTTTATCAATAGCCTATCAACTAATTCAAAGGCGCCCAGCATCAATAGCTGCGCAAGTGTCGTATAGCGTTGCCGGCGGCAACGATATACGAAACGAACATCCCCCTGCTGGTCACCCCCCCCCACACACACACACACACACACACACATATATATATATATATATATATATATATATATATATATATATATATATATATATATACAATATACACACACCCCTCCTGCTCCCCCAAACATACACGCACACACCAGAGGTAATCAACAGCGTACATGGTATTGGGAACTGACAGCTAAGTAATGGTGTTCGATCTGATAAGGTAGCCAAGGTCCCAACACTCAGCAGAAATGGTGTGCGTGCCGGTCCGTGATTCAACCATTTTAGCCCCGGATCCCTACAGCAGGATATGGCTTGACCGTGATAATTCAAGGGTAGTGCCAGATTAGCTTGGCGCCTGAAAGGCGCCAAGCTAATCTGGCACTACCCTTGAATTATCATGGTCAAGCCATCTGTTGCAAAAGGTACATAGTCGTAAAGGCTTCCTCACACAGAGACACGTGTGCGGAGGAGGCATTTCGATGCAATGAACATGTTTCGTTTTTTGTATTGCGTTTCTCCGTGTAGGGAAGCCTTTAGACAACACCTCCAAAATTTGAGAAATGGGACCTTGGGGCTAAAAGGGTCAAGCTGCGCCTGCCGCCTCTAACCGCAAGGCCGTCAACTGTGTACCTTGCCGCTCTGTGATTCTGGTCCCTAGGGTTCAAGGACGTAAAGTTCAAAATCACAGACCATCACACACTTCTAAACCGCCATGGCACACATCACTACCCTCTTCCGACTCATTAGCTCGATCATTCAAGGCGCACCACATCAATATTTGCGAATGCAGCTGATGATGATATTGAACACGCCGGCGTGTGCTGGTCTTTCATTTTGGTCAATACGACTCTGGACAGGCCGTAAGGCCCAAAACCACAGACCATCGCACACACACGTCAGTGAAAAATATCTCGTAACGGTTACACCGTCAATGCAAGTGGACGCAGATTTTGTTTCTGAAACCTTTGTTAATTCAACGTCGAAGAGCCGTCACACAAAGTGCTGTTACGAAGAGGCATAGGTCCTGATGAGGGGGCTCTTGAGGATCTACTGGGTTGTGGTCACTCTTCAACCTCGGCAGTGAATGGGCTAATTCATTTTCAAGTGAATAATTTTCCAAGCTGTGCCGGTGCGTTTCACACTGATAAACATCGACCTTTTTCATTACTATAATATTTCATTATTATAATAAGCACTCGAATTTCCTGCAAGGAAAGCGAATTAATGCATGAACAGTTTTGTACAGCGGCACTAGTTCACACAAGACACCTGTCTTCATACGGAAAGCGCGCTCTTCAGCTTGAGAACTTTAGAAGAGCAGTTTTCTTGCCGCGGTAATGACGCACTCCAAATTTCGGACAAAGCCCTATAACTCTTTCACTTTCAGCACAAAGCTTGAGATGTCAACGATATGTAGTATTCGACACGTTAATTTAACCCCTTCACTGCCGAGAAAAACTGAACATTATCCAACTGGCTCATGAAGATCTATGTCTCTTGCTATTACCAATTTGCACCTATGTTCCTTTGTGACGTTTGGTCGATGAATCCACACACACACACGATTTTTGAAAGACAATAAAGGTTTAGTGGCAGGGAAGAGGTTAAATTAACATGGCCCCTGTCCAAAAAAAAAATGTCAGTCTTGTGTACTACCAATGAGCCGTCAAAGTCACCTATCTCTCACAAAATGAATGAAGATTTCAGAAATACAGTATACTTTAAATGGCATGCAATGGGTTAACATGGCTCCTTAAAGAAAAACGACAATCTAGTGTACTACCAATGAGCTGTCAAAATCGCGTATCTCTCACAAACTGAAATAAGTGATCAAGAGATCATGCTAAAGAGATAACACATTTGGTCCTAAAAATGAAAGGGTCGAGCATAACTGCATTCAGTGTGGGTGAGGTGATCAGCTGTTCTTCACGACACTGTCATTGGAGTAAGGTTCCTGTCCAAAAACTGCTGTCAAACATTGCTCGGCTCCAAATCACGTGGATAAAAGGATCAGTCACAGAGGAGAGTAGTTCATTATATCCAAATGTAGGGTTCATTATTGGCTAGATTCTATGGAAATCCCTCAGCTAAACCCTAAATCCTTCCATCTGCAAATGGCATAGACTCACATGATCCCTTGCTGTCACAGAAGCTCACGCGAATGTATGCCTCCTGCTGCTGGAAAGAAGCATGATTTACATCTTCAGGTTCCATTGGTGTTTACCGCATCTAGCCACGACGCATAACAGCAGGAGATGGATCAACCATGATAATTCAAGGGTAGTGACAGATTAGCTTTGCGCCTGCTGGCGCCAAGCTAATCTGGCACTACCCTTGAATTATCATGGTCGATCCATCTATGGTAACTGATATATGGTCGTTTGGTGACAACTCCAAAATTTGGTAAATGTGACCATGGGGTTAAACGAGTTAATGCTATCTGCTCAGGGCAGGGTTTGATTGCTAAAGAATTGTCAGTGCAACACGTTCTCCTAACCCATATCATACCGAGGCTAAAAGCTTCAAATTTGTACACTGCCATATGCAAGCTACATTATAGTACTTACAGATAAGGAGAGAGACCAAGAATAGCTTGGTGCCTAGAGGCGCCAAGCTATTCTGGCACTACCCTTGAACTATTTTAGTCAAACTTATTTCACACACTGGTGTATTCCAAATGATAAGGGCTAATCAAATAATTGTTTGCCCATCTTTCTACAATCCAAATGAGTTGTCACACATAACCGAGGTTTTCTGCGGCCCCTGGCTTGAGCCGATGAAACTCTCCTCAAGGGAAAAGAAGCACAGAAAAGTCTTTCATTTTAAGCCGGTCAAACTTCGTAAGAGGCGCCAAGCTATTCTGGAACTACCCTTGAACCATTTTAGTCAAACTTATTTCACACACTGGTGTATTCCGAATGATAAGGGTTACGTTAGCCCTTTTGTACATTGCGGGGAAATTACTGTAGACATACTCAGAACACTTGCAAAGGAGATATTGAAATCTATTCAGCAGGTCCCTTGAAATCTGCCACTAATATTGCCCACAAAACCGTTGAAGCTACCAGTCAGAGCTGTAAAAATTTATTAATATCTGTAGCGCAGTCCATACTATTCTCCGATTAACATTTTCCTTTAAAAAAGACCTATCCCCTATATGTCCCCCTTGCCATACAAAATGAATACACATGGACATACAAACAAGTGTTTTGAAGCGTGTACATGAATGTTATCATATACTTTTCACCTCAATTTACCTTTGATACAGGTTCACATTACACATAAACCATATACAAGGTAGAAATAAACCTGCATGCAAGTTCACACATGCACACTACCGGTAAATGTCACACACACAGAGTCCATCAAATGTTTGATGTTACTCTAACATCCATTCTTCACTTACAATAAAACTTTTTTTTTAAAGCACATGGCAATTCAGCAAAATAACTCATCACAAGCCAAAAATGATTGACTAGAAGAAACTGCAAAATTGTTTAAAAAAACCAAACAGGGCTTCAAAACAAGCCAGCGGACATCTTCCAAGATCAGTCCCAGAGTGGTCCACAATAAAATACAAGAATCCCAATGCACATGCATGTGCCAATGGTGGCCGATGTCAGTCCGATGGCCTATTGCACAATACGATTTATCAAAGAATGAGACATGCAATGATGGGATGTAGCACTTAAAGCCTTACAGCTTTGCCATACAATACAATCTGTTTTCAGCAACCACCTTTTTCTGCCCCAAAAAAACATTGTTTTAAACCATTTAGCCTACAGCATGAGATGGATCGACCATGATAATTCAAGGGTAAGGCAGGATTAGCTTGGCGATTACGGCGCCAAGCTAATCCTGCGCTACCCTTGAATTATCAAAGTCAATCCATCTCTTGCAACTGGTACGGTCATTAGGTGACACCCCCAAAATTTGGGAAAATGTGCCCGTGGGGTTACATGGGCTAAAAAGACAGCTGTCCTTTCAAGAGAAGTCCTGAAGGGCACAAAATGCACCTGTCATTAAAGACCATCATTTAGGTGGCTACAGCCAGTCACAGCTGCAGCCACCTAAATGATGGTCTTTAATGACAGGTGATCTCTCATAAGGGTGGTCGCTCACAACAGGTTCTGCTATATTCCTGCAGTTTGAGGAGCCTAGCTACAGCAATACCAGATTTCTTTCAAATCAATGCCAAATCAACACCACACAACAAGCCTCTCACCAGCCAGTAACAAGTATGGAGTGTCCAATAAAGCACACCACAAGGTGTCATTGCTGAAATCATGTAGAAGTAGAGGGTTAACAGCTTGAACTGGGGTTTAGTCTCCTCTGACTTTCATTTTCATTTCATTTTCATTCATTTCATTTAACATTTATTCACCAAGTAGAATGTTACAAGGATTTCGAGTGGCATGGTGACAATAAAATACATCCTCACTTGTCCCTTGTAGGGTTGCACAAGCATTCATCATGTCATACACTCAGTTGGCAAATTTGCGTTTGAAGAAGAAAAAGACGATTTTTTTCCCTGACTATTAGTTATAGAAAATGGATACACCATAGTAGTTCATGTGTGAAGCTGCAATATGATAATCTGGCACTACCCTTGAACTATCATGGTCAATCAATATCCTGCCACAGGGAGTCGGCTGATAATGTGACAGTCAAAAGGAATGCCCTGCATCTACCATACACATTTTATTTATTTTAACCCCTTCACTGCCAGTGGGACAGACTGTTTTGTTTCTGAAATCTTTTTTGTACGTTTGACACAAAGAGTGACAGCCATTCAACAAATGTGGATACAAAGTGGTGTTAGGAAGAGGCACAGATCCTCATGAGCCCCGCAACTGCGGGGGCTCATGGGGATCTATGTCTTTTGCACTTGGGTGATGATTTCTTTTGTCCCAGCAGTGAAGGGGTTAATTTGAAGAGAAAAAAAAACAACTCAAGAAACTGACCTGATGTTTGGTGCGAGCCTCCGGTATGCTGACGATTCTCGCTTGCAACTGCTGATCTGCATGCTGAAGCCATGACAACACAGTAGCCAACGTGGCGCGATACTCCTCGCGGTCTTCCCGCAGATGGATTAGCTCCTCCTCCTTCTCACGCAGGGCACGGGCGACGACCTTCTCAAGGGATTGCATCTCCTCCAGCTGTTCCTGCATCTCCTGGGGGAGTTCCCTGCCCATGGCAGCATACTTGGTCTCTTGCGAGACAGTCAGGCGACGCATCTGTTCCATGCGTACCGCTCTCTCTTGCTGGTAAATCTGCAGAGAAACATGCACCCACGCAACTGGAGTGAAATCGCTGGATGAAGTGCAGAACAACTTTCAAGAGGCATAGATCCTCATGAGCCCCCTGCAAATGCAGGGGCTCATGAGGATACATGCCTCTTGCAGGCTTCATTTTGTATCTATGTGCCTCAAGTTGACAAAGTTATCCAGCAATGGTTTCAGACACACTATAATATCCCAAGATGCTGGCAATGAATAAGCTGACCATTTAGCTGTCGGCAGTGCTTTGTGTTGAACTCGATTCCTGCAGGAATCACCTCAACATAAAGTGCTGCTGATAGCTGAAGGGTTAGCCTTCTTTTGCTGCCTGTAGCATTTTTTTTTGTCAAGGTGATTCCTGACAAAAACCGCTGGTGACAGCCATTTTGCATGCCATCACAAGGGCTGTCAGCAATACTGGTGGCTGCATGCACAAGAAGTTTCAACCATCGTGTAAAGTTACAGGTAAAGATGTTTTCCACTATGAAAAAGCTCATTACCTGAAATAGTTCATGACCTGAAATAATTCATGACCTGAAACAGTTCTGTGTCTGAAAGTGTTCATTACCTTGCATTTCTCGACATTTTCACTGGCATCACTAGCGTCGGGATCCATAGTGCGCAGGGAGGTTTGGGTGTCGCTTAGCCAGGACAGGGTTTGCGAGACCTCTGTCTGGAAGTTGTCACGGTCATCAAGCTCCTCTTGTACCTGAGCCGTCTGCTCCTGGACGGACAGCTGTAACCTGAAAACACACACACACAACATAAGTATTTCTTTCACGACTTGAACAATCTGCCACTCAAGGCAGGTAGCACAATCTACCAGCTTCAATTCTTGTTAAGTCCTTCATTGCCAGTGGACACAAAATTATGTCTTTGAAAGCAGGGGCAAACTCTGTATAGAATGAGTCCATCAATCCAAGAAACATGTATTTTTCTCTAAAATAAATTTTTTTGAAAAATACTTACCGATGACATTACTGTTAGGAATACTGTCTCGCTAGCCTAATTTTAGCCCAAAATTGAGGTTGTGTGCCTTTAAGGAGGGAAGGTATCAGGGGGCGCTATCTGCTAGGCAGAGCCACGGTAGCCTCCCTTCCCTCCATATCCGGAACGCGGTCACCTGATTCGCCATTCTGTATCGTAGCGAGCCAGCGGCAGCGGGGTAGGTGGGAGGGTCCTCCGAGTAATGTCATCGGTAAGTATTTTTCAAAAAAATTTATTTTAGAGAAAAATACATTTGTTTTCTCAAAACAACATTACCGATGACATTACTGTTAGGAAGAATGTCGATGAGGCGGTGGGTGCCGCTAATTACGTCCCTAAGCAAACTATTAGGTCCCCGAGACCCGCCCTCCCAGGCACAACCTCCCGATAATTTTAGCGAAGAATACCTACGGCACCCGGGGTGCCGGGAGGGAGTGTTGTGCTGCCGTGACATCCCCCACCAGCGACAGGTTCTCGCGCTGGCCGGAGAGGTCCCTCAGGTAGAATCTGGCGAAGGTTGACTCTGAACGCCAGCCTACGGCCGCCACAATGTCTTTGACTGCACAGTTGCGGTCGAATGCAAGGCTCGCCGCCATGGCTCGTACCTCATGCGCCCTGATGTTCAGATGCGTGGCGGTGTCAGGGGCGAGGTCGTGGTATGCGGAGCGTATCACCCAACGGAGCCAGGCGGAGATCGTTTGGGCCGTAATGTCATTTCTACCTGGAGACAAAGGAAGGAAAAGGCGGGTGCGGCCCCTGCGCAGAGGCTTGGTCCTGCGCAAGTAGATACGCACTGCTCTCACCGGATCTTGTTGTCTGGAGTCCCGGGAGAAGCTAGGTCCCCTCAGGGCTTGTATGGAGACCACTTGTGGGGCGGCTAGTGGAAGCCGTGTCTTGGCCAGGAAGTTCGGGTCCGGCAGCAGTTGTAGCGAACCGTCCGCCCGGAACTGTAGGCACGATGGATGGGTCGAGACGGCGTGAAGCTCGCTGACCCTGGCCGCAGTGGCGAGGGCTAGTAGGAAGCATGTCTTCCGCGTCACGTCCGCCAGTCGCGCCAGCTGCAAAGGCTCGAAGCGGCTAGTGTTGAGCCACGTCAGTATCCAGGGTAGGTCCCATCTCGGCACAAGGGAGCGGGAGGTTGGTCGATGAAGGCCGAAGTGCGCCATCAGATCAGCCAGGTCTTTGCAGGCGCCAGGGTCGGGGTGTCCCAGGTGCCGGTACGTGTCGGCTATCATAGCCAGATAGCCGCGAATGGTAATGGGGGCCAACCGCTGATCATTGAAGAGCCAGAGGAAGAATTCCGCTAGCTGGGGAACCGTCAGATCCGTGGGGGAGAGTCGTTCGGCGGCGCACCAGTCGCAGAGAACGCGCCATTTCCCCTCGTAAACTCGCCTAGTGGATCGCCTGCGGGCTGTAGCGATCGCATCCACCGCCGTACTTGAGAAACCTCTATTGGCGAGGGCTTGCCGCACGATCTCCAGGCGTGTAGGAGGAGACGCTCGGGGCACGGGTGGAACAGGTCCTGCCGGGGCTGCTTGAGCATCGATGGCGGAGTGGGCAGCTGTAGTGGGGGGGCCGACGCCAGGTTCAGGAGGTCGGTTGTCCAGGACCGAGACCAGGAGAAGGGGGCCACTAGGTACAGAACCGTGTTGCAACCTCTGAGCTTGAGCAGGACCTTGGGAACGAGGACCGCCGGTGGGTAGGCGTACGCGATGAGGCCGTCCCAGGGAATGGAGAGAGCATCGACCGCCCAGGCTTGAGGATCTGGGATGGGGGAGACGAAGAGTGGAAGTTGGTGGTTCCATCTCGTGGCAAAGAGGTCGATCATGGGCGTCTCCCAGCGGTCGCAAATCATCCGAAAGATGTCTGGTCGGAGTGTCCACTCGGTGTGGAGAAGCTGCCCGCGTCGAGAGAGGGAGTCCGCCAGGACATTGAGATGGCCCGGGATGTGTCTGGCTCTGAGGGAAATGCCGCGGTCCTCGCACCACTGAAGTATCTGGTAAAGAAGGATGCAAAGAGACGGGGAGCGAGTCCCGCCCTGCTTCTGAAGGTAGGCGACGCCTGTGGGGTTGTCGGACAGGACGAGAAGCTCCTGACGACGCAGGCGAGGTTCCCAGGCGAGGAGTGCTTGCCAAACCGCCTGGAGCTCCAACCAGTTGATGTGTCGCGTCGCTAGGTCCGAGGTCCAAATGCCGGAGGCCGTGGTGAACATCGGAAGTAGGTGAGCTCCCCAGCCGGAGCTGCTC
Source organism: Semisulcospira habei (assembly GCA_036245525.1). NCBI lineage: Eukaryota > Metazoa > Mollusca > Gastropoda > Semisulcospiridae > Semisulcospira > Semisulcospira habei. The sequence goes on from BTPG01000004.1 coordinate 106,723,320, forward strand.
GCGTCGACGCAAAGTGACAGTCGGGGGGGAGGTGTGTAGAGGGGGACTCCCGACGCCAGCCAGGCAGGATCCGCCCATCGACGAAGATGCGGCAGCAGCATCAAGGGAACTGGTACCATCGTCTCCAGGGCGCCCGAAGACGGCCGCCAGTGTAAGAGGAGATGGAGCTGAAGGGGACGGTAGTAAAGGCGACCCAGGTGGAGTAAGTCCGCCGCCGCACTCATCAGGCCAAGGAGCTGTAGCCACACTCTGGCGGTAGCCGAGCGAGTCTGCGCGAGGTGCAGTGCGAGGGTCGCCAGCTTCTGTATGCGTGGTCCCGGCAGGCGAACAAGGTTGCAGTCTGTGCGAAACTCCATACCCAGATGGACGAAGTGGCGGGATGGCACCAGGTCGGACTTGCCCCAGTTCAGCAGGAAGCCGAGATTGTCGAGGAGGTGCAGCAGCGCATCGCGATCCCTGGTCAAGGCCGTGACCGACTGGTTCCGTAGGAGGAGGTCGTCGAGGTAGTTCGACGTCGGGCTGGACGACGTCATTCTGGCCCGGGCGACGACTGCATCCATGATGCGCGTGAACACCCAGGGGCTGAGGTTGAGACCGAAGGGCAACACTCGGAACTGGTAAATCACTCCTGCAAAAGCAAAGCGTAGATACCGTCGGGACGAAGGGTGAACAGGCACGTGAAGGTAGGCATCCGAGAGATCCAGGCTGACGGCAAAGTCCATCGGCTGCACCGCGGCCCGAAGAGCTCGGGCCGTCTCCATGTGGAAGGGGGGGGCAACGATGAACTTGTTCAAGGCGGAGAGATCGATGACCGGTCTCCACTTGCCGCCTGGCTTGGGCACAACGAAAAGGCGGCTGTAAAAAGCAGGGGAGTTGGGCTGCGAAACCACTTCCGTCGCCGTCTTTAGAAGTAGGGAGTGCACCTCGTCGCGAAGAGCAGCGGCCCTGTCTAGGTCGGAGGGCACAGGGGTCCAAACGGGGGAGCGACGGAGGGGGGGGCGGCGACCGAAAGGCGATCCGAAGGCCTTCGGAGACGGTAGAAAGCACCCAGGCGTTGTCCGGGAACAGCGCGTGCCACGCCTGGCTGTGGCGCGCCAGCCTCCCGCCGACAGGAGAAAGGGAAGCGGTCGGCGGCGGCGGAGGAGGATAAGCGTCAGTGGGCCCTGCCCCTCCCTGGGCGGCGGGCGGGCCGGGGCCAGGTGGGGGAGGGGGCGGGGGCGGGAGTCGCGTCGGGGCGAAGGCGAGCGCGCCCAAAGGCTGGGGCGCGAGGAGGGAGACGTCCGCGCACTGTAGGGGGGCGGGGAGCGGGTCTGGCGGACCGCAGGGCACGACCCGCGGCCTTGCGGGGAACTCGAAAGCGGTGGGGCGCCGGTCGGCTGGGCCACAAGTCCTTGTTGGCTTCCTTCACCGCCTGCCAGGTGGGCCCGAACAGCAGTTCCCCTCCAAGCGGCGCCTGTCGAAGCTGCTTCTTCAAGTCCGGGGGAAGATCACAGGAATGGAGAAGAGCATCACGTCGCATCAGGTCGCAGTTGGCCGCGGCCGTCATGGAGTTTACAGCGGAGTGAAACGCCGCCCGGTTGCCTGCCACTGCTAAGGATAGGATGTCCGCCAGAAAAGGAGAGGTCACAGGGTTCCAGGCTTCTTCCACACGGCGAACGATAGTCTGGGTCACCAAGTCGAGGAATCCCGCTGTAGCGAGGGCATTCCGTACAAGGGTAGCTGTCTTGTCGAGGCCTGGGATGACGGGACCCGGACGAGGGGAGCCAGCGAAGGAGAGGGCCTGGGCGTCCAGCTCCGGTAGCTGACAGGAGAAGGACTGCGAATGACCCGTGTACCAGCGCTGCTGAAAGGCGATCTGTAGATCAGCGGGCCACCTGTTGTCCGAAAAGAAACCTGCGTCCCCAAAGGAATTCGTACGAAGGTGCGACGACAGGGCGTCACGTAGGTCTCGGAACCCTGGAGGTTGAGGGAGAGACTTGAACCGCTTGGTCAGGCTGGCCGCATCCACAAAGGCAGAAGCTTTCCTCTTGACCGGCGGTGAAGGTGGGCAGTCTTCCGGAGGAAGGGAGGCCGCGATAAGGCGAGCCGCTTCATCCAAGGCTCGGAGGGTCTCCATCTTATGACTGAGGGAAGGCTGTCGAACACCAGCGTCGTCCGAGAGGGGGGAGTGTCCGGACGCGTCGGACGCATCGTTACGCAGTAAGGCTGACATCGAACCCTCAGGAACGAGGCTGAGAGCGTCGTCCTCCATAACTGGATCCGACCCCTGAGGAGGGGAAGGTCGGACACCAACACTGGAAACGTCGCTGCCGAACTCGCGTTGTGTCACTGTAGCGCTGGGAGGAGAACGGACCCGTCGCGCAGAACCAGGGGGTGAGCGGGACGTCGGGGAAAACCTCGTCGCTGGACGTCTCGAAGCGGAGCGGTGAAGAGGGGAGCGCGGCCGCGGGGAAGAACGGCGACGGGGGGAGTAAGTCCGGTGGAAGCGGGAACGCTGGCTCCGGGATGGAGAGGGCGAACGGGACCGGGGTCGATAGGTCGAGCGGTGCGGTGAACGATGACGGAGACCTCTATCCCGGTGAGAGTACGAAGTACGCCGGTCGGTAAGAGGGCTGAGCCTCCTAGGCGCTCGGCGCCCTCTGGAAGTCGAGCGCGAGCGGGAAGACCCGCCAACGGAGTGAGAAGAATGGCGTTCGGAGCGAGCGAATTGCGAGTCACGGGAGCCATTAGAAGCGCGGGAGCTTCGCCCGCGTGGTCTCTGAAAAACAGTCACCTCCCCCTGCGCCAGGGGCCGGGCCGAGGGGGCCAAAACAGGAGGCACCTTAACTACACTCGCTAATGTGTATTTGGTTGGTTTTTTACTCTTAGTGTTAACTAAGGCACTGACCTCCGCACCAGAAGACTTGTGCTTGTCAACGGAGCTTCTCACGGTCGTAGACGCGTTGCGGTCCCGCGGGCGTTGTCGGTCAGACTCGGTGGGACCCAGCGAGCCGACAAACCCTGTAGGCGCCCGGTGTTGGCCAAGCTCGGGGTCAGGAACTGCCGGCGAGCTGACAAACACAGATGTCGGAGTACTTCGTTGGCCATGCTCGGTGTCAAGTAACCCCAGCGAGCTGACGAACCCTCCGTCAGGAGCGTGAGGCTCCGGATCCGCATGTGCGTCCCGCATCGTGAGAGCTCTCGGTGTTTCCTCCACCAAAGTAGACGGAGCGGCCTTCTTCGGACGCTTCCGCCGGTAGAAACGCCGCAGTTGCGACCACTGCTCCTCCTCCCAGGTGGTGCAGACGTCGCAAGGGTGGGTGGGGGAACAGCCAGAGCACGGAAGACAGACGTCGTGGGCATCACTCGGCCACTGGAAGTCTGCGCATCTCGTGCAGGTACGAACTTGCCAACTGGTCATGGTAGAAAGAAGGAGGTTACCACCGTGAAGGACGGAGGACGAGGGCCCCCGAAAAAAAGGCCGCAAAGTCCCGCCAAGGACGAGAAGGCACAGCCCGGTCGACACTGCAGCCGGAACAGAAGCCCACTCTGCAGCAGGAAGCTCACAAGCCAGTAGTAACCCGTCAACCTCCAACCACGAACTCGAAGAAGACAAAGTCGCGAGAGAACGAAGCCTGAACGGAGCTAGGTAGGGCATACAACCTTCCACGGCTCAGCGAAGAGACAGAATGGCGAATCAGGTGACCGCGTTCCGGATATGGAGGGAAGGGAGGCTACCGTGGCTCTGCCTAGCAGATAGCGCCCCCTGATACCTTCCCTCCTTAAAGGCACACAACCTCAATTTTGGGCTAAAATTAGGCTAGCGAGACAGTATTCCTAACAGTAATGTCATCGGTAATGTTGTTTTGAGAAAACAAATGGATATGAACTGGTCCAGCAAGAGGCACAGAACCTCATGAGCCCCCGCATTTGCGGGGGCTCATGAGGTTCTGTGCCTCTTGCATTTGGATGGGGTTCGTATTTCTTTCCCGGCAGTGATGGGGTTACAACCGATGAGAGAATTTCTTTGGGGAAGCCACAGACCAGCATGTCTAAAAGTTCATGTGGGGAGGGTGCCAGAATTGCTTGGCACCCTCTGGCACCAACCTTGGACTATCATAATAGATTCTGTAGTACGTAGGCTTCAGGACACACCTCAGGGTTTATTGGGAAACAAAGGTTCCACTGGGTCACAGGACTGTTACCTTTCAAAGTTCTCCAGAAGGCGAAGGAAGCGTTCGTGTGACGTGACCTTGGCCTCAGCGCTGGGCAGCGCTTTCTGGAGGCTGGCACTGGCTGTTTTTAGGCGCTCAATTTGTGGTGCCACACTCTCCAGTTCATCATTTACGCTCTGAAACCACAAACAATCAAGATGTTAATCAACAACAGCTTACCGAAGAAGCCCCCTTTTCTTTTCCTTTTTTTTTTTTGGGGGGGGGTGGGGGGGGGGGTGTTGGTTGTTGTTATTGCAGCTACACTGTGATAAATTAAAAAATTAAATCCCCAAGTGGAAAAGGCCCTAAAGTAAATTTCGACTGCACTTGGCGTGTGCACAGCTGACATCAACCCAACGCCTCTGCAAACTGGGGAGGCGCTAAAAGTAGAAACAATATCATTGAGACTATCACAGACTCAACGTTGTTTCAGACATCATGACTCCAGAAATAGGCATAGATCCTCATGAGCCCCCACACCATTTTTGCAGGTGCGGGGGCTCAGGAGGATCCATGCCTCTTGCAGAAAGTGCGTTCCCGCAACAAAAGAGTCAACTCACCCTGAGTGTCTCCAGCTGCTCCATAAGGTCTGCCTGGTTGTCTGTGTTCACGAATACAGTGCCCATGGTCTCCTGTGCAAACCTCACCACGTCCTCTGCACCGTGTAGGCTGGCGCTGAAGTCTTGCCACTGCTCTTTCAGATCCTACAGGGAAAACAAGAATACCAGACATCAAGGCTCATGTGTAAAACAATTAATCTAGACTCCCAATGACTTTAGGTGACTCTCAAAATAAATAAGCTACCATTGTGCTTGCCTTGACTTCAGAGTTGGTCCCCATAAAACTTATTTTTAAAAATACATTTGTACATTTTTCACCCATGCTGTCCTTTTTTTCCCCCTCAACTTTTAGCAGTGGTCAGCAAAATAAGTATGCTAATTAATGTCCTAATCACACACTAACTTAGTGCCAAGCTTCATTGAGAAGTCAGTACAAGTATTCTTTGAAACTAAACTTTTGTCCCAAAATACACATTTTTCACACATCTGCTGACCTCTCGTGACCTTTAACCTTAATTAAAAGGTCAACTGTGTCCACATTTGAGGCGCCATGCCAGCTCTTTCCCAGTGAGCAAGTGATTACTGGGCTGGCATCGGGTGCAGTGGGCCCACACAAAGCTGGGCCATCTGGCTGATATATGGGTCGCTGTTGGCCCACACACAGCTGTGCACGAGCCGACAGTGGCCCACATCAGCCTGAGGACCTTTAGCTGAAGTACTGGGCTTGAAGTATCAAATGCAACCAATCTCCATCAGTTGGTGCAAGCAGTGAAAAGGTCACTCACCTCGAGGGAAGCTTGTTTGCCCTCAGCCTGCATAATGATGGCGTCCCAGCGCTCATTCAGTGAGGAGATAAGCTGGTTGACAATGGCTGAGCTGGATGAGTTGGCTGTGCGGTTGAGGGAGCGAGCCGTCTCGTTCAGGCTGTCAACCGTTGATCGGTGGTCTTCAAACTTGGCCGTGAACACCTATGATAGAAAAATTGAAACGATTACAAAATGAATATGCAGTGTCGTTTTAATCAGTTCAAAGCATGGCCAACTAAATCTATGGTCTTCAATGGCACAGTTCTCTCCTTTTCTAGTGCCTATTCATACCTACTGCTTACCTTGTATTAATTGTTTGGATCAAAGCTGTTTACAAATCCATACATTAAGTTCAGTTTCTTGGCTGATGTGAAACAACTTTGTTCCAAGCAACTCACTTGCAACAAAGTTGAAAAGGAGTGGCTTGCAACAATGTTGTTTCACAATCAGCCTAGCAACTCACTTTTCAGAAATATCTAACAGATGTGTTCACACTCTGGCTGTTAGTAGTGCTGTTTTGTGGATGTGATTCCTGCAGGACTCACCTCCACAAACAGCGCTACCTACAGCAAATGGGTTAAGACTGAATAGCGAAATTACCCATAAAAATGAAATTTTCTCTAAAATGTATTTTTTCGAAAAATACTTACCGATGACATTACTGTTAGGAAGATATGCCTAGCTTACCCAATTTCAGCCTAAGAACCTGTTGTGTTCCTACACAACCAGGGAGGCAACTCAAGGGGGCCCTAACCAGGGACCCTGAGTAGCCTCCCGTCCCTGCCCATCCGGTCAAGTGCCACGTGGTGTCACGCCAGTCGGAAATGCTTAGCTTACTTGCGGCAAGCGGGGCAGGTGGGAGGGTCCTGCGAATAATGTCATCGGTAACTATTTTTAGATAAAATATATTTTAGAGAATAATTCATTTGTTTTCTCAAAATACATTCCCGATGACATTACTATTAGGAAGAATAGCGAAGAGGAGGAGGGTGCCGCCCACAATATTACCCCCTGTATAAGGGCTTAGCCAGACCCGCCCTCCCCGGAGCAAACTCCCGACAATTTCAGCTTAGCTATGCCTATGGCACCTCCGGCGCCGGGAGGGAGTGTAGCGCCGCAGCGATGTCCCCCACCAGGGCCAGATTTTCTCGCTGGCCTGCCAGGTCCCTGAGGTAGAGCCGGGCGAAGGGCGATTCTGCCCATCAGCCCACAGCTGCCACGATGTCTCTGACAGCACAGTTGAGGTCGAAGGCGATGCTCGTGGCCATGGCTCTAACCTCGTGTGCGCAAATCCTTAGCCTCTTAGCTCCCTCTGAGGCGCTAAATCTTGGAGGTGCTGGACAGCGCAGCAGGACCGTAGGACTTGCCACTTTCCTCATAGACACGCCTGGTCGAGGGTCTGAGGGTTGTAGTGATAGCCTCCACCGCTGCACTCAAGAAACCACTGTGATGAAACTCTATGCTCATGCATAGTGCTCACACAGTAGGGTTAGTATGGTACAGTAGTTGTCATCGGTTTGTTTTGTGCCGATAGTCCGTGAGGCCCGTGGCACACGTAGAATTTCTAACGTACGTTTAACACGGGGAGTTTTAGTGAGTTCTAGGCGAAAGTTCAGTCTGTCAGAGGTCTAGTTACATTAGTACGGGGCTTTACTGTCAGCTTGGACAGATATGTGTGAGATACCTAGCCCGTATTCCAAAACTCTGAAACCTAGAATTCAGGTATGTTTCTATATATGTATTATTGATAGTTGCTTAGTTAAAGACGGTATGCGTTGGTAAGTAAGAGTAATTCGGTTGTATAGCGTTGTTTGGTTTGGTTCAGTTATGTTGGTTTGGAATTCAGTGAGGTAACCGGTGTTTTTCGTATACAGTTATTTACCAAGATGGATAACTAAAGGAATGTGAGATGTGTATGTCTAAGTCACTATGAAGGTAGTAAGTGGTTGGTTAAGCATAGTCTTTTCCAGTGTAGAGAACAGTGTATGGCGAGAGTGTTAGGTTATAGTCTGTTTCAGGGTGGTGACAGTTATGGGGGTGTTGCGTGGATAGCTCGGGTTGTGAAGCACGTGTGTGTGTGAATGAACGTGTGAGTTATTTGTATCAGCCAGGTTACGTAATGTTTCTCATGTTATCCAATATGTGTGTGTGTTTAGCAAGTGTTACGATTTGGGTCCTTGTTGCTGTTTAGAGTGCTTGTCAGAGAGAGAGAGAGACGGACGCCGAGACGCCAGTCACCAGGACCTAATGCGAGGTCATCTCTCCAGCTCTTCACTCAGGGAGTGAGCGGCCGGTGCCAAGACACTCGGGTCACAGTGAAGATACAGTACAAGAAACGAGGACATCCACGGATACGAGAGACAGGACGACTCGAGGAGCGTACAAGAAAGGACTTACACGCCTAGACGTGAAAGGACTGACAGTAACCAGGCGAGAACACCAAACAGGTTGGAGACTGTGAAAAACTAATACCTAGCCTGGCAGTGATATTGTGTATGTGTATGTGATGTTTGGATGTAGTGGGAAAGGTGTAGTGTGAATAGTTGATAATCTTTTTAAGCGTTTGCTCTATTTATTGTGTATAAAAGTTTCGTTAGAAAGGGAGCCTGTGTGTTGAGTTTTTACCGCATGAATGTGCCCGTCTGAGTCAGTGGCGGTGTATGCATCTGTTGTGCGAGAGTCTGTGCGTGCGACTGGGGACAAGTCTGCGTGCGTTACAACCACTAGAGGCGAGGGTGTGCCGCACACTCTCCAGGCGTGTAGGAGAAGCTGCTCTGGGCACGGGTGGAACAGCCTCGGGCAGGGTAGCCTGAACAACGTGCGTGGGGTGGGCAGCAATTGGGGGGGGGGGGGGGGGCGTGGCGAGATCAGAAGGTCATTGGCCCAAGACTTGGTCCAGGAGAATGGGGCCATCAGAAACACAACCGCGATGCAACCCCTGAGCTTGAAAAGGACCTCGGGGACTGGCACTGTCGAAGGATACACGAAAACGCTGAGGCCGTCCCAAGGGATGGAGAGCGCGTCGACTGCCCAGGCGAGGGGGTCTGGGATGGGGGAGATAAGAGGGGAAGTTGACGATTCCACCTCGTGACGAAGAGGACGATCACGGGAGTCTCCCACTGAGCACCGATCATCTGAAGATATCCGGCCTCAAGAGTCCACTCTGTGTGGGGGAGCTGCAAGCACTGAGAGAGGGAGACAGCTATGACGTCCAGGTGGCCCGGGATGTGTCATGCTCAGAGGGAGAAGCCGCGGTCTTCACACCACCAGAGGACCTGACACAGGAGGATGCCGAGGGCGGGGGAGCGCATCCTGCCCTGCTTCTGGATGTAGGAGACCATGGTGGAGTTGTCCGAGAGGACGAGGAGACCCCGGTGTCGGCGACGTGTCTCCCACGCGATGAGGGCTCGCCAAACCGCATTCAGCTCCAACCAGTTGCTGTGCTTGTCCGCGAGGTCCGGTGGCCAGCAGCCTACGCCGTGAGGAACATTGGTAAAAGGTGAGCGCCCCAACCGGCGAGACCTACATCCACGCAGAGAGACAGCTGGGAGGAGTTAGTTAGTTAGTTATTGGTGTTTAACGCCGAGTAAGTGACTAAGGCCATCTCATGGCGGGATGGGTAAAAATCAGGTCAGCCAGACTAAAAGCAAGGTCTTAAAACAGGATGTAAATATATCTTAAAAACGTATTTTTCTTTAAAATAAGTTTTTTTGAAAAATACTTACCGATGGTATTACAACTAGGAAATGTTTCTTAGCTAGTCTAATTTTAGCCCAAAAATTGTTGTGTACGATAATGGCCATGATGGCAGGAGAGGGGCGCCATAGGTTAGGCGGAAACCCGGTAGCCTCCCTTCCGGTTCAACCACGCATGTGCTCAGTGCTCAAATCACCAGTCAGTTTCTTAGCGGAGCAGCGGCGAGCGGGGCAGGTGGGAGGGACCTTCGAGTAATACCATCGGTAAGTATTTTTCAAAAAAACTTATTTTAAAGAAAAATACGTTTGTTTTCTCAAAACACATTACCGATGGTATTACAACTAGGAAGAATCCCGAAAAGGAGGTGGGTGCCGCTAACCGCCCCTACCCCTGCCATCGAAGCTACTACAAGAGTCCACCCCAAGCAACCTCCCTCTAATTTTAGTGAAGATACTTACGGCGCCTAGGGCGCCGGGAGGGAGTGTTGCGCCGCCACGATGTCTCCCACCAGCGCTAGGTTCTGCCGCTGGCCGGAGAGGTCCCTCAGGTAGAAGCGAGCGAAGGTGTGCTCTGTTCGCCAGCCCACAGCCGCCACGATGTCCTTGACCGCACAGTTGCGTTCGAATGCGAGGCTCGTGGCCATGGCTCTGATCTCGTGCGCCCTGATCCTCATGCGTTTTGCTGCATCAGGGGCGAGTTCCTGGTAGGCGGATCGTATCACCCACCGAAGCCAGGAGGATATAGTCTGGGCTGAGATGTCGTTTCTACCTGGGGACAGAGGAAGAAAAAGGCGGGTGCGTCCCCTGCGGAGGGGCTTGGTCCGGCGCAGGTACACACGTAACGCTCGAACTGGGTCCTGTTGCCGGGACTCTCGATCGGAGCGTGGTTCTCTGAGAGGTAGTATGGTGACCAGTTGTGGTGCCACGAGTGGAGATCTGGTCTTGGCTAGGAAGGTCGGGTCGGGAAGCAGCTGCACCGAACCGTCCGTCCGGAACTGTAAACAGTTGGGGCGAGTAGAGAGGGCGTGCAGCTCACTGACTCTGGAGGCTGAGGCGAGGGCTAGCAAGAAGCAGGTCTTCCGCGTCACGTCCGGTAGTCTCGCCAGCTGTAACGGCTCAAAGCGGGCCGAGTTGAGCCAAGTAAGGACCCAAGGTAGGTCCCAACGTGGCAGCAGTGTCCGTAGAGCGGGACGATGCAGACCGAAATGGCCCATCAGATCGGCGAGGTCCTTGCAGGCGCCCGGGTCGGGACGTCCTAGATGCCTGTAAGTATCAGCGATCATGGCCAAGTAACCTCGAATGGTAATGGGAGCTAAACGCTGGTCGTGAAAAAGCCAGAGGAAGAAATCCGCCAGCTGAGGGACTGTCAACTCGGTGGGGGAGAGGCATCTGTCGTCACACCAGGTGCTGAGGACTCTCCACTTGCCCTCGTAAACTCGTCTGGTCGAGGCTCTGCGGGCTGTAGCGATCGCGTCCACTGCCGCACCTGAGAAGCCTCTAGCGGAGAGGGCTTGCCGGACAACCTCCAGGCGTGGAGGAGGAGACGTTCTGGACAAGGATGGTACAGCGTCTGCCGCGGTTGCTTGAGCATCGTTCATGGAGTGGGTAGCTGTAGTGGGGGGGTCGTCGCCAGATTCAGGAGGTCGGTCGTCCACGACCTGGTCCAACAAAACGGGGCCACCATAAACAGGATAGTGTTGCTGCCCCTGAGCTTGAGAAGAACCTTGGGGATGAGGACCGTGGGTGGGTAGGCGTAGGCGACCAGTCCATCCCAGGAGATGGAGAGGGCGTCCACTGCCCAGGCCAAGGGGTCTGGAATCGGCGAGACGAACAGAGGGAGTTGGCGATTCCATCTCGTGGCAAAGAGGTCGATCATGGGTGACTCCCAGGTAGCGCCGATCATCCGAAATATGTCTGGACGCAGTGACCACTCGGTGTGCAGTAGCTGACCGCGACGGGAGAGGGAGTCGGCCAGCACATTCAAGTGGCCCAGGATATGTCGAGCACGGAGAGAAATGTCCCGATCCTCGCACCACCGGAGCACTTGGTACAGGAGGATGCAGAGAGATGGGGAGCGGGTACCGCCCTGCTTCTGGATGTAGGCGACGACCGTAGAGTTGTCCGACAACACCAGTAGCTCCCGGTGAAGCAGGCGAGCTTCCCACACACGAAGGGCTTGCCAGACGGCTTCCAGTTCCAACCAGTTGATGTGTCGGTCCCGGAGATCCAGGTCCCACCGGCCGGAGGCCGTCTCGAAGGAGGGTAGAAGGTGTGCTCCCCAACCGGAGAGGCTCGCGTCTACGCAGATGGAGAGGGAGGGCGGTGGCGAGAACAGCGGCACTCCTGTTGCGAGCCAGAGGGGGTCCGCCCAGCGTAGAAGGTGAGGACGGAGCAACGACGGAATCGGAACCGGAGACTCTAGGTCGGAGGTCGAAGGACGCCAGTGTAGCAGAAGGTGCAACTGTAGCGGCCGGGAGTAGAGACGTCCTAACGGAATAAGGTCTGCTGCCGCGCTCATCAGCCCCAGCAACTGAAGCCACTGCCTGGCGGGAATCGAAGACTTCTGGGATACCTGCCGAGCTAGTTCCGCCAGCTTCTGAATGCGGGGTTCGGGCAGCCGGACGATATTGCGGTCGGTGTAGAACTCCATGCCTAGGTGGACGAAATGGCGTGACGGCACGAGGTCGGACTTGCCGAAGTTGACTATGAAGCCCAGCGTCTTGAGGAGCTGAAGCAAGGCATTCCGGTCCACCTCCAAGGCGGCAGAGGCCTGATTCTTCAGGAGCAGGTCGTCCAGGTAGTTGGACGTGGGGCTCGTGGAGGTCCGACGGGCTTTGGCTACCACTGCGTCCATGATGCGTGTGAAGACCCATGGGCTGAGGTTGAGGCCGAAGGGAAGTGCGCGGAACTGGTATACCACACCCTCGAAGGCGAAGCGTAGATAGCGTCTGGACGCTGGGTGCATGGGCACGTGAAGGTAAGCATCCGCGAGGTCCAGGCTGATTGCAAAGTCGAGGGGTTGCACCGAGGCACGCAGGGCCCGAGCCGTCTCCATGCGAAAGCGTGGCGCTACTATAAACTTGTTGAGTGCGGACAGGTCGATCACAGGACGCCACTTGCCGCCCGGCTTGGGAACTACAAACAGCCGGCTGTAGAAAGCTGGGGAGTCGAGACGCGTCACCACCTCTGTCGCTGCTTTCCGAAGTAGGGCGGTCACCTCGTTGCGCAGAGCGTCTGCCTTGAGCTGGTCTGTCGGAACCAAGGTCCACGCCGGAGTACGTTGCAGTGGGGGCGGGGACCGAAAGGAGATCCGCAGACCGAGGGAGATGGTTGAAAGAATCCAGGGGTCGTCCGGGAACAGCGCCCGCCAGGCGGAGCTGTGCCGTGCGAGCCTCCCGCCGACCGGAGGTCCCAGCGCGGTCGACGGAGCCCGAAGGTGGAGAACGTCAGAAGGCCCTGCCCCGCCCGGGGCGTCGGGCAGGCTTGGGCCAGGTCCTGGGAGCGGGGGCCGAAGAGGATCCTGCAGTGGGACGGGTACGGGGGAAGGCAGGGGGCCTGGGGGGGAGACGTCCACCTCTGGTGTAAGGCCGGGAAACGGGTCTAGCCGCCCGCAGGGGGCGACCCTGGGTCCTGCGGGTATGTTGAAAGGGAGTAGGCACTGTACGACTTGGCCAGGTGTCCTTGTTTGCCTCTTTAACCGCTAACCAAGTGGGGCCAAAGAGAAGTTCTCCGCCAAGGGGCGCCTGACGAAGTTGGAGCTTTAGGTCATTGGGGAGAGGGCAGGAGCGGAGGAGGAAATCCCGACGCAAAAGGTCACAGTTGGCCGCCGCAGCCATAGCGTTGACACAGGTGTGGTAGGAGGCCCGGTTACCAGAGACGGCCAGGGCTAGCAGATCCCCCAGCAGCGGCGTAAGGGACGGATGCCAAGCCTCCTCTACGCGACGAACCATGGCTTGCGTCAGAAGGTCAAGAAACCCCGCGGAGGCTAAGGCATTGCGTATGAGATTACCTGTCTGATCGATTCCTGGAAGCAGAGGGGTCCGTGCCGGAATCGCCGCCAGGGCCCAAGCAGCTGGGTCCGGTTTGGGTAGTGCGCAGGTAAAGCTCTGAGTATGTCCTGCGTACCAAGATTGCCGAAAAAACATGTGTAGGTCCGCCGGCCACTTAGAGTCATTGAAGAATCCAGCGGCGCCCAAGTGTCCCTGCGCGAGTCGAGCCGAGAACGCGTCCCGTAGGCTGCTGAAACCCGGAGGTTGAGGAAGAGTTTTAAAAGTCTTGGTATGGAGTTCCGCATCTACATAGGCCGCGGCCTTCTTCTTCGCAGGCGGAGAAGGAGGACAGTCTTCCGGCGGCAGGCACGCCGAGATGATGCGAGCTGCCTCGTCCAGGGCACGCAGAGTCTCCAACCTGTGTCCCACTGCTGACGGATGTTGTTCCTGCTCATCTTGATCCACGTCAGGGGGCGCCGGGATAGAGTGCGCGGGGCTGTCGTCCCGAAGCAAAACCGAAACTGAGTCCTCAGGCGCAAGGCTGAGCGCGTCATCCTCTAATTGCAGAGCGAGGTGGGTGGGGCCGGTTCGTGCTAAGAGTGTGGGCCCAGCCTCCGCGACGAGCCGGGATGTGACCGAGGCCTTGGCCGGAGAAGGTCTCACGGAGCGGTGACGCCACGAACGGACCGGGGAGGTTACTTGAGACCCAGAGCGAGAACGATGAGCGTAGCGTCGAGGCGACCTCCTACCCCGCGGGGAGGGCTCACGGCGGGAGCGGGGACTCCTAGAACGGGATTGGCGGCGGCAGCGTCGACTGCCTCTGGACGACGACGGCCTGGAGGGTGGAGTAGACGATTGGCGCGCTCTCCGAGTAGAATGTCTCACAACTGGAGAATGCGGTCTGGACCGACGCACCACTTGCGGAGATCCGACCCCGGACACCGTCCGCGATGGCCTACTGGTACGGGAAGATCTGGAGGCATGCCTATGCCGCGGTGACCTGTCCTGGAGGGTGAACGATGGCGAGAAGAGCGGGAGACCGTCCGGTGCTTCTGCTCTCTGGAACGAGGTGAGTAACGGTCCGTACCTGAACGCCGAACTCTGTCGATGTGTGGAGGAGGAGTATCCTTCTGCTGGGAAGCGGGCATCTCCTGTGCCGAGACCGCTACCGGAACTGAAGCCTGTACCTGTACTTTGTCTCGCGCCGAAAGGATCGGCGGAACCGGACAGCGTGCACTAGTCGGGTCTGTACCTGCTGCCGGTGTAGTAGAACGAGCAAGCGACCGAAGTCGCGATGGAGAACGTTCTAACGTCTGATAAGCACCACTAGTCGGGTCTGTGGTGATTACCGGCGTGTCTATAATGTTCCAGGAAGAGGGCCTGACTGAAACTTCAGTACTAGTTTCTGCTACCGGACAGCGCGCACTAGTCGGGTCTGTGTTCGCTGCCGGCCCAGGAGGACGGGCTCGCGGTGTAAGTCGCGGCGTAGACTGTCCCCTCACCAGGTAATACCCACTAGTCGGGTCTGTGGTTCTTACCGGTGTATGGCCCTGTATACGTGCTGGCGTCGGAAGTGCACGGTAGAAACCCCATAGCTGATTCCATTGTTCTTCCCGCCAGGGGGCGCAGACCAGGCACGGTTGGGAAGATGTACAAGTTGAACAGGGCAGGCACACCTCGTGTCCATCGCTCGGCCACTGGAATTGTCCACATCTGATACAGGTGCGGACTTGCCAACTGCAACACAAAACAGAACAATCTATGTGAAGGTAATCGAACCTGCCGCAGCCGGCAGGCAACGAAACACGCGAAACGAACGAAGGAGATACGGCGTATGCTGGCGTGCGGCGCTCAAACCCTCCCTGAGCGCCGTACGGAAGCAGTGACCGAGATTATACCTCGCCATGTTTGGGAAAGGAGAGGAACGAAGAGCGGTGTCAGCGGTGAAGCCCGAGGCCGTCCTATCAAGGCGCCGACCCGCTCCGACCGGCCACGAAGGGACCGGTGCCAGGCGCAGAGACGACAGTCACCCGAGAAGACCAGGAACGCGCCGTCCGCCACCGAACCAGGCCTTCCCCGAGGTAGGCCAAGGACGAACCCCAAGGGCACCAGAAGTTGAAGGCGACCGGCCGACAGTGAGCACAGCTCACCAGCGTTGTTAGGAAGTCCTCTCGAAACAACGCACACACGAAAGCGTCCCAGCCCAAAGGCCACGATCCCTCTCACACAGTAGAAAGTCGAAGCAGTGAACGAAAGCCAACGAATGAAGGAGCCACAGGCGTACACAACCTCACGCGACTAGCGAAGAAACTGACTGGTGATTTGAGCACTGAGCACATGCGTGGTTGAACCGGAAGGGAGGCTACCGGGTTTCCGCCTAACCTATGGCGCCCCTCTCCTGCCATCATGGCCATTATCGTACACAACAATTTTTGGGCTAAAATTAGACTAGCTAAGAAACATTTCCTAGTTGTAATACCATCGGTAATGTGTTTTGAGAAAACAAATGTCAGGCTAAAATGTTGCACGAGTCTTTAAAGGAAACGTCTACAGACTCTCAAAAAGGGCAAAATAGTGAAATTCACATAGTAATGAATGCTCAGATCTTGTTAAAAATATGGCATTCTCTCAAGAAATTAAAGATTTGAAGTGTTTATATCTGGTGTCAATTAGGTCGGCACAAAACAGCAAAAAGTGTCGAACAGAAAACTACTCGTCACAGGCAAAACACCATGGACGCTCATCCTGTTTTAGTAAATAAGAGTGCGCAACATACTTGTGCCCGATGTGGAGCCGAGTAAGGACAGACTCCTCATGGCGGACACAGTAGGAAGAGCTTAATGCAGCTGGTTCCCTTCCTCTTTGTCCCACTCGGACTGCCGCTCGCGGGCTATGTACGCACTAGTCACAGGTTTAAAATCACTATGAACATTCTGTGTCAGGGACAGGGTCATTGCGGGCATCGTTGGCAGCAGAATCTGCGATCCTGCTGCCTCTGATGCCCACATGCCCTGGGACCCAAATAAAAATGATGTCATAATATTCCTTCATCAAGTCCGCATAAAGCTCTCTAATCTGCACAAGCAGGGGGTGGTCTGTTCCCGCGCCCTGAAGGGCCTGCAGGGCAGAAAGAGAGTCAGACAGAATCAGGAAGTCACTTTCCCGAGACTGATAGGCATGCTTGAGTGCCAGCAGAATTGCCTGCAGTTCTGCACTAAATATAGAGGAATGGTCACAGGTCAGGGAGGCGGAGCTTAAATGGGCGTCTAGGATGTCAAGAAGACACTGCAGCCGCAGCCACTCGCCCATCCTCAGACTTGGACCCATCCGTATAAATACGACAATAGCCAGGAAAACTTGAAAGGAGTTCATTGAGGCTCTGTTGGTATATGGCTGGTGGAGTACAGTCCTTCTGTGGGCAGTCAAGTCCAGCAAGATGTCAGGAACTGGTAATAGCCAGGGTGGAGTGATGTGTTGCAGAGATTCTGAAACTTTGTCCAGGTCCACTCTGGCCGCCTGCAGATGAGGTCGGACACGGAAGGAAAGTGGACAGACAGCTCCCGGATGGGCATCGTAAATCTCTGCAAACGACTGGTTAAAAACACAGTCATAGGCAGGATTGTTTGGATGGGCCTTTAGCTTCAGAACGTAGCTGAGCATAAGGCAGATGCAGCGGAGCTTGAGAGAAGGCTCCCCTGCCTCGGCATACAGACTAGGAACTGGAGATGTCCTGAAGGCCCCCCAGACATATGCGCAGACCTTGATGGTGAATTGAGAGGTGAGGGGTACTCCCAACGCGAGCCATGCGGGGCCCGCCTTGCGGAGCAGATGAGGACGGAGCATCGGCACAACTGGGACTGGGGTAGTGCAATCGCCGGAGGTCGGACACCAGCGGAGAAGAAGATGCACTGGAGCGGACGGGAGTACAGCTGGCCGCGCAGTAAGATCCGCCGCCACACTCATCAGGCCAAGGAGCTGGAGCCAACTCTGGCGGGGACTGCTTCCTCTTGGGACACATACCGGGCCAAGGGGGCCCACTGCCGGATCTGGGGCACCGGAAGTCCCACCCGGACGAGGTCGGTCAGAAGCTCCATGCCTAGATGCATAAATGGCGGGAGGGCGTGAGGTCCGACTTGTCCGAGTTGACCAGGGAGCGGAGCCGAGTCAGCAGCACGAGCCACGCATCTCTGTTCATCCCTAAGGAGGCCTCTGACTAGTCCGCAGGAGGAGGCCGCCCAAGAAGTAGAGGTCGGACTTGAGGACGGCTGCCTGGCCTTGACGAAGATAGAGTCCCTGATGTGAGTGCACACCCACGGGCGGAGGTAGAGGCTGAACGGTAACGCCCGAAACTGGTAGACCACACCGTCGAAG
This sequence comes from Semisulcospira habei, assembly GCA_036245525.1. Lineage (NCBI taxonomy): Eukaryota > Metazoa > Mollusca > Gastropoda > Semisulcospiridae > Semisulcospira > Semisulcospira habei. The sequence goes on from BTPG01000004.1 coordinate 106,740,934, forward strand.
GCAACGCCGGGAGGCGGGATGCGTGGGGACGAGTAGAGACGCGTCTGATAGGTCCAGACTGGCGGCGAAATCCATGGGCTGCACGGCCGCCCTGAGGGCCCCAGATGTCTCCTTGCGGAACGACGGGGCCGCGATGTACTTGTTCAGCGCCGCAACTTACCGCCGGGACTTGGGACCAGACAGAGGCAGCTGTAGAATGCTGGGGAGACAAGCTGCGGGACCACCTCCGCGGTGGCGTTCTGCAGCGGCCATGGCGAAGATGGAGGAGTGATACGCTGCCCAGTAGCTGCCACCACACGGGCAAGGAGGACACATAAGGCGGCGAGCTGGGCGGGAGTGAGGCGTCCTAGACGCGATGGACGAATGCTGCGTCACGAGCTCCACGAATCCCGAGCCTGCCAAGGTGTAGCGGATCAGGGACGGAGTCTTGTCCAGGCCACGGAGAATGCTATGCTGCGACAGCCCGGAGCCACCTGCCTGTACTTGCATCGGCGGATACCCTGCGGGTAGGGGACAGGAGAAGCCTGGGAAAGCCCTGCGTACCAATCCTGGCGGGAGGCGACGTCGAGGCCCGAGGGCCACTTATGGTCAGAGAAGAAGTCGGCCTCACGGGAGGCACCCTGCTGCAGCCACGAGGCCTCGAGGCGTGAGAGGTGGCCAAGCAAGCGGAGGGCGAGGAGGTTTGGGGGCTGCGTCGACCATCGCGCTGCACATCGCCGTCCCTAGAGGCAGAGGAGCGTGCACTAACAGCACTTAGAGTACCCCGGCGGTCATCCATCCAAGTATTCACTGAGTCTGGCGTCGCTTAACTTTGGTGATCAGACGAGAACCGGAGTATTCAACGTGGTATGGCCGTTGGCAGCAAGGAGCTCCTAGCGTCGTGCAGCTTGCCAGGTCTGCCAGTTGTAGTGGGACGGGGAGACAGAAGTCTCTGTGGCCGGCCTCCGTGAGGCGGGCGCACTGCCTGCTGTTCTTCCTGTTGAAGCGGGCGGGCCTTTCTTCATTCCCATCAGACGCGTCTGGGCCCAAGGTGTCAGTCACCACCAAGCTTGGTCATAGTGGGTCGGCCTCGATGACGCGGGCGCACTGCCGGCCGATCTCCTCCGAGGAGTGGGCGGGCTAGGTCCGAGGGGTTGGGGGCAGTGTAACCAGTGGTAACGAAGCCCAGGGACCTGCTGAGTAAGTATGGGCCCGACGTGTCGTCTTCTCCCCAAGGTGCGAACGGGCGCATCTGGTCTCCTCTCCTGGCACGGCGGTGGGCGCCGTGGCGGGCAGGCGCAATGCCAGCCAGTCCATAGGGCACTTGCGCCAAAAAAAGCTCCACAGCTGCGACCGTAGTTCCTCCGGCCAAGCGGCGCAGGAGTCGCAAGTGTGGTCAGAGGCGCAGCCAAAAACAGGGGAGACATGGGCATTGCACGGCCATAGGAAGGCGCCGCACAGCAGAGGGGTGCGAACTTGGCAGCTCTGCAACGCAATTCAAACGCATCCATGTGTTTGAATCCAGTGTCAGACAACCAAACGAGGAGGGCCGGGGGCTGCGTCTGCTGTCGCGCTGCGCATCACGGTCCTTCCTAGGAGTAATGTCCGATGAGCGGGGGTGCACGGGGCTCCTGGCGTCGTGCGGCTTGTCAGGTCTGCCAGTGGTCATAGGATGAGGCGACGAAGGTCGCTGCAGGCTGGCCTCTATGAGGCGGGCGCTCTGCCGGCTAGACTCCCCATAGGAGTGAGCGGGCCTGTCTTTGTGTGATACGTCAGGGCCCAGCGTATCAGTCGCAGAAATGCGGGGTAAAAGCGGGCGGACCTCGATGAGGCTGACAGGCTGCCGGCCGGACTCCTCCGAGGAGCGGGCGGTGGGCCAGGTCCGAGGGGGCACAATGGTAGACGCAGTCCTGGGACCTGAAGTGTAATCACTGGCCCAACGTGTCGTCCTCTCTCCAAGGTCGGAGTGGGCGTGTCTGGTCTCTTCTCCTAGAAAGGAGGGGGGCGCTATGGCGGGCGGGCGGTCACAGGCCGGTGTTGGGCGCTCGCGCCGGTAAACACTCCAGAGCTGCAACCAGGGTTCCTCCAGCCAGGCGGTGCAGACATCGCAAGAGTGGTCGGAGGCGCAGCTGGAACAGGGGAGACAGACCGCGTGGTTATCGCTCGGCCATTGGAAGTCGCCGCACTGTGGGCAGGTGCGAACATGGCAGCTGCAACACGTATCAGACGTGAAAGGCGACCGGGCGTGGGCTTCCCGTGGCCCCACCAAACGAGTTCGGGTGTTCAACGCGAGTTGTCATACGAGCAACACGAAAAGCACCCATGGTTGAAGCCGCCGCCTGGCCAAAGGGCCGGTCAAGGGCATGGACCGAAGCCTTACCTTGTCATGGCTGCGGGGACGGGAGTGGGGGAGGGGGGAGGGAACCTGCCAGACGGCCCTCAGAGCGCTCCGGGCGGGAAGGTAAGGTCCCAGAAGGCACACCGTAAACCCAGGGAACCACCCGCAGACACGTAAATCCAAGGCACGACGGGGAACCACAAGTAATCCAAAGGAACCCACATAATCCACAGGTGCACACTTAATCCAAAACTGACCGGCCAAGAACCGGTCACACCATACACAGCCAAAGGTCCTGTAGGCTAGAACACAACCGTTCACGGTAAGCTAAGCAAATAGACTGGCGTGACACCACGTGGCATGTGACCGGATGGGCAGGGACGGGAGGCTACTCAGGGTCCCTGGTTACGGCCCCCTTGAGTTGCCTCCCTGGTTGTGTAGGAACACAACAGGTGCTTAGGCTGAAATTGGGTAAGCTAGGCATATCTTCCTAGTAGTAATGTCATCGGGAATGTATTTTGAGAAAACAAATACAAGTTTGGCATTTGCAAGCTGAAACTGAGGCCCTCTGGAGTGCTCGGCCAGCGTACCTCAACTTTGTGCAGCTTGGCGTCCAGGTCCTGTGGAGTGATCAGCGTTGCCTTGTCCACGTCCCCCCACTCTGTCTCTAGTTGGTCCAAGACTCCACTCATCTCCAGCATGCTCTCCTGAAAGTTGCAATTCACATTTTGTAATTTTCTTCCTGTCATTCGCAGCAACAACATGATCGACAATGATAGGTAAAGAATAGTGCTAACTCGGATCTTGGTGAGCAAGACTGTGTTGTTGTTGAAGTGATGGACAAAAAAGAAAGCCTAATTACAAGTACAGGTGCTGTAGTTGTCACCTATGATGTACAGAGCTTTATGGCTCTGTAGAAAAGGTATCCCAGGTGTTCTGTGACCCACTGCTTATGAATATACACAGGTCAGACTCAGTATTACACACTCCATCATAACGCAGTATCTGACATAATGCACACAGCTCTCTGGCTCCTCTGGGAATGCCCATGGAGCAAAAGGTCCTAAGGCCACATTAGGCCTTAGCTGGCCCGCGTTGTTCTGATGTTGGCCCAAGGATCTTTTACTTACCAAGTTTATGTCCATTCAGCACTACAATAACATGATAACTAATAACACATTCTGATTATGGCTCCTGAGTACTGGAATATACTAAGCTGACCTGCAACAAAATCATCTTGTCAAATCATATCTCCCCCAGTGACATTACTAGCCTGGTAAGCATTAATCCTTTGCATGTCAGCAGCAGTTTTGGTTGCAATGATTCCTACAGGAATCATCACGACAGAAGCTGCTACTGACATGCAAAGGGTTAAACTTGAATGCCTAACTAACCAACATATTTCACAATACCTGGAACCTGTGCCACTGAGCCGTCTTTGTTTCCAGAAGCTGCTGTTTTTTCTGTGAGCTGGCCATCACGTGGGTGAGTCGTTTGGACACACTAGCCAGGGACTGGTGCAGCGTTTCTGTGTCATTGGAATCAAGTGTGGCCAGCAGTTTTTCAGACAGCTCAGACACTTGGTCCATCTCATCCTGACACAGGCTAGCTTCAGAGAAATAGTCCTGTGGATAATAGGCAGCCATGAAACAAATACTATATACTCCATACAAGGCGATCAGTCAGTTTTGACAAACTACAGCATGAGACTGATAAACAATGATAGCTCAAAGGTACTGACTAACTAGCTTGGTGCCTAATTTTAGCTAAACAAGCACTGGATATCATCGCTCAAAATTCCTCTGTAGTTGCCACCTGAAGCGAAAACAATCAAAACACCTGAGTCAAATCTGAAGTCATTTGCAGAGGCCACATCGCCACCACACAACTGAAGATTTCCTGGACAAACACACACTCAAGGTGTTAATTCCAATTAATGTATGTAGAGTAAGTAACACATTTTTATTTTTTTCACAATAAATTGTATTGTGACCACACTTTTGCATGCAGTACTGTTTACTCTACCAGTGGCTGCATGTGCAAGCCAGTCCATATAACAGCGTAAATATTAAGCTATGCAACCACTCCTACTTACACTGAACTCAGTGAGTGTGTGGTCGATCGTGTCGTAATCTAGACCATCGTAGCCAGAATCGAGCATGTCTTCAGCCCCCCTCAGCCAGTCGGATACTTGGTGCATGGACGTCTCCAGCTGTTGCCGGTCAGCCTTTGCTTCTTGTAAGTAGTCCTCCTTCTTCTTGATCGCCTCCTGGATATGACACAAATAGGATGAACCCCTTCACTGCCAGTGGATGCGAATTGTGTTTTTAAAATCTGTGTAAATTCAATGGAACAGAGCCTCAGCTGTCCAAGGAACATGGACACAAAGTGGTGTTAGCAAGAGGCATATATCCTCATGAGCCCCCGCAGTTGAGGGGACTCATGAGGATCTATGCCTCTTGCAGCTGGGTTGTGTTCACTTCTTCTCAGCAGCGAAGGGTTTTAAAGGTACTTCACGAAGCCAGGACTCACAGGACAATGTCAGTTCGGCTTGCCATGCTACACTTGTTTTTGTCTTCATGGGCTCCTGGATACATCACCCACAAGGATTAAGGGGCACTTAACCCATTTAACTCACTTTCCCAAATTTTAAAGGTGTCACCTAGCGACTATGTACCCATTGCCATCAGGCGCCCAGCTAATCTGGCGCTACCCTTGAATTATAATGGTCAATCCATCTCCTGCAGTATACATCAGGGCTAAATGGGTTCAGATGCCCACCCAAACCATTGGTTTATTTTTTGCATAAGCACTAATTTTCTCTCTCCCTCCCCCTTTCTCTTTCCCCCACCTTTCTCCCTCCCCCCCCCCCCCCACTTCCCCCCCCCCCCAAAAAAAAAAAGATCTGCTGTAGCTACATTGATCCTAGACTGCAGTGTATATAATAAGCAACATGTCCATGCTATGGTTTATTAATCTGTACTAGTGTGAAGCTGAAGTGCAGGAGGGAAAGATACGTCACATATGCACTCTGACAAGGCAATTAAAATGGAACAGAGTGAACAGCGTACATATTTACACGTCCCCAGCAAGATAGCACATCAAGAATCAAGAAAACTTTATTGTCTCTTTAAGACAAATAAAACATAAAATTGTCATGAACATGTTACTTTCATCAGAAATTTTTAATCTCAACCCTCTGGCTGTCGGTAGGTACCTCTTTTTCGTCAGGAATCATCGTGACAAAAACGCTACCCACAGCCAAAAAGGGTTAAAAGTCTTTTATTCCAATGCAAATCTGTCTTCTACACCACAAGAGACTCACACTGAGATGGATCACCCATGACAGCTCAATGGTAATGCCTTACTAGCTAGCCACCTGGACAGGTGCCTAGCTAGTAAAGCATTACCTTTGAGCTGTCATGGGTGACCCATCTACCGCAGAAGGAACTGAAATCTATCACACAGGTTTGGTACGGTAAGCGTGACCTACCTGTATGGACTGTTCCAGGGTGTCGATCTGCTGCACTTTCTGAGAGAAAGCCTCTGGCATTGGTTCTTCCAGCTCCTGGAAGTGAGCCATTTCCACACTGGCCTTTTCTTTGATCTGCCCCAGTCTCTGCAACGCCTCCGCAGACAACACCTGCAATGATGTCAGTTGTTGTACTGAGATTCTTACATCAAATCAGTGCCAGAAGACACTCATATCAAAAGGCCAACGTCTTACTTTGTACTGCAACTAAGAGGCCACAATGCTCAAGAACGGAATCTTGACTTCAGATAATCTGGTATTTTGATACTAATAAATTTTAAGAGCAAGTGATCAAAATTTCCTGAACAACAACCTCTGATCTGAGACCTTACACCACATCAATGTAGTCTTTTTTGTGTTCAGTGCGTGAGTGAATGCGCGAGTTTCATGTGTGCGTGCATGTCAGGTTTAGTTTGCATCACTTGGGACAGATTTTAAAACTGAACTTGGTGAAGCACGTGTATAATAACTGGTATGATCATCATTAGTTTAATTACTGCATGGATGTTGATTCCACTGATTTTAACCCATTTAACCCTAAAGCCACAGTTCACAAATTTTGGAAGTGTCACCTAATACGTATGTACTCTTTATGAACCAGTTGCAGGTGATGGATCGACCATAATAATTCAAGGGTAGTGACAATTAAATTAGCTTGGTGCCTTGGTTCCTCTTGCCTTCAGGCGCCAAGCTAATCTGGCAGTACCCTTGAATTATCTTGGTCAATCCATCTCGTGCTTTAGCGTATCAGGGGTAAATGGGTTTAAATCAGTAAACAACCAACCAGCTGTAAGAAGAACCATTTTTATGCAGACACGGAAACTATGTATGACACAGTGAAATCACTACCATGCCTGTGACTGACCTTGTGTTTTTCCATGACTGGGTCGACCTTATCAGAATCGAGATGCAGCGGCCTCAAGGAAGCCAGTATCTCTTCTTTTTCCTCCAGCCAGGCCACAGTGCTGTTCATGGATGCCTCAAAATCGTCCCGATCATGCTGGATCTGATTGCACTGCTGTATGCGAGTCTCTAGGGAGGTCAAGAGGTCAACCAGCCGTTGCTGGGCGGATTCAACTTCAGAGAGAACGGACACGCGATCTTCCTGAGGGCAGTCGACGGCAATCTGCTGAGCACGGTCCTCCGCAATGCTGACTTCCGACTTGAGTGGCAGCAGCTTTTCTTGCAATGCCTGAAAATACATGTACTGTGAAGGAAGCGTGGCATCAAGCATGCGACAACAAAATCCAACAATTCTAAACAACTTAAAAAGGAGTGTGATGCTGCCTGTTGTGCCACTATATGGAAACACACAAAGCAATTTTCCACCTGCTGCTCAACAATTTTTTTGTCATGTCACCTACCGCACCGCTGTCATGTGGCTATATGGAAACACAGCCTTCGACAACACAGTGTCAGTTTACCTTATACTTCTCGATTCGCTGAGGAACAGTGATGCCCTGCTCGGCAATCACCTCCATCTCTCTCTGCCCATCCTCCAAAGATTTTAGCAGTTCATCTAGGTGGCTTCTAAGCTGCTGCCGTACAGCGATGGCTGCCTGTCGGCCGTTTCGAGACCCAGCCACTCGGTCAATGAGCATCTCATGCTGGGAGGTCAGTTTCAGAATTGCATCTGCCTGGCTCAGCTGTCCCTCTGCCCGGAGAGATTCTACGTTGCTGTTCAGGTCTGCGATTGTGGACTGGTAATCTGCCAGGCTCTTCTCGAGCGCCTGAAAGAAAATTTATTTGTTAATGACGTGTAACTAATTAGATACCACTGAAAATTTGTAGGTACTTATGTGAACGGTGTCATAGTTTAACCCATTTAATCATGATGCACTACAGCAGGAAATGGATCCACCATGATAATTCAAGATTAGCTTGCACCTGATGGATTATCATGGTTGATCCATCTCCTGCAACTGATACATAGTTGTTAGGTGACACCTCCAAAATTTAAAAAGTGCAGCCTTGGGGTTAAATGGGTTAACTGTACTGTCAGAATCCCCAGATTAACAAAATTAAAACTAGTCTTCCACATCACATTTCAGGTAACAAATATTCACGATAGTTCACAGTGTACCATGACAGTTCACAGTTGATCCACCTCCTCTATAGTATGTAAAAGCTGAGTGAGATCAACGATAAACAGAGCTGGTACATACCAACATTGCAGTTCTCTACATCTGTTACATCACACTAATTCACCCTTTCACTGTCGTTAGCACTGTTTGTCGCAATAATTCCTGCATCAATTATCACAACAAAAAGCACTACTGACAGCCAAAGTGTTAACTTCCAAAAGATAATACCAAATACCCATGGACTGCAGAACACAAAAATGAAAATCAACTGACTTTAGGCGCAGCACTTCAACCACAAGGCCACTGAATAATACAAACCTCAAATCTTTGCATAACTTGCTCTGCATCCTCCACGCTGACCCCAATGGGCATGTCGGCCGCTTTAATCTGCTCTTGCATGTCATTGAGCCATTGAGAGGCAGACTCCACGCTGCCCTGCACTGCCTGGCGAGACGCAATGGTTGTCTCCAGCACCTGTGTCCGCTCTTTCACAAGGCTGGAGGTGCTACGAGAAGACACGTTAAAAGAAATGTACAAACTGTCCAGTACAGTGAAAGTTCTTTCCAAATCACAAATGAGGTACAAAATGCACAAACGTGATGCAATCAGTGGATGACAAGGGCAGACAAACATGCAATTGCATGCTTGTCTGCCCTTTTCATCCACTGAGTGCATTAAAATTCATGTCATTTTTTTAATTTGTATTATTTTTAAAAATTGTATTCCTGATTTATGAAAAATCTCTGTTCTTACCTATTCCTGATTTATGGAAAATTTTCTACTGAGAGCTACACAATGAAAAAAGTCAGCACCACATCCAGTGTCAACAGGACACTAAATCAGTTTCAGGTCAAAGAGAGTAGTCAGCATCCCTTGACCAGCAGAACACAGCACATAGAGAGTTTCTCTCAATCGTTGCCATCATAACAGCATGCCTCATCATTACAGCTGTATAGTTAGCCATGGACAAGTACCTCAAACTGGGGAAGTAATTGAGGCCTCTTCTTGCTACTAGAAAGCATAAATTTTCACAAACCAATGCAGCAGAATAAGCTCATGTGAATATATGCCTTTTGCAGACAGAGCTGAGTGGATGAATCCGCTGAATTCTGTGCATTTCTGACCTTTTTCGTTCATGAAAACAACTGACCTGTTGAAGACGTCCTGTAGAGAAGCCAGCTGTTGGTCAAGTATGGGCAGGTCCACCTCGTGCAGGTGGGGTTTGAATCCCTCCCCTCTCTCCACTGTCTCACAAACCAGGGACTCGAACACATGGGCCATGTTGGACAGAGCCTGACATAGAAGGAATTAACCCATTTTTAGCCCCGCAGCACTACAACAATAGATGACTCAACCATGGTAATTCAAGGGTAGTGCCAGATTAGCTTGGCACCATCAGGTGCCAAGCTAATCTGGCACTACCCTTGAATTATCATGGTCGAACCATCTCCTGCAGCTTCTACACATTCATAAGGTGAAATCTCCAAAATTTGGTCAATGTCTCCTTGGGGTTAAATGGGTTAAAATTACAAGTAAGCCCTGGCCCACTTACATGGTACAGGTACTTTTCTCTTCCCCAACTCTCTCAATGTTCAGCAGTAACCCATGAAACCCTGAGACGTTTCAGAAGGATAGGGATCAACCATGATAGTTCAAGGGTGGTGCCAGGATCGCTTGATGCCTTTATGGCACCATCCATAAAATAACATGGTCGATGTATTATCTGAACTGAAATGTAATCTTTGAATCTTCAGAGGGCTCGATGTGTAATGAATGCGTGTTCATATTTCAAGGGTCAGGTTCTGAAGGTGTATGTGTGTGTGTGCATGTGTGGGTGAATACGTTTGCATGTCTGTGTGGGTGCATGTGTGTGTTAATGTGCCAATAGATATTCATAGAAACGCAGTCTAGTCCATCTGTTCCTTTGTACAAACCTTGTACTGTTTAAGTTGTTCCTCTAGTACCTCCGTAGCACAGTCGAGAGGCAGATCCCCCGTACATTTGATGTCCGTTTCTTTACACCAATGTTCCACTTTCTGACAGTCGGCCTCATGCAAACGGCGAGCACTGGCGCAGTTTCTCAAGTGCTCTTCTTGTTTTTTGAGGTGAGAAGCCAGGTTGCTTTGCTCCTCAAACAGTTCTGCAATATACAAGCGTGTAAGCATAAGAAAATGGAATTCATCTGCAAGATGCATATATTTGTGTGAACAGCCGCAGCTTGCGGGGGTTCACAAAAATCTATGCATCTTGCGTTTCAAATGAGCATACATTTTGTGTTTGTTATAACAGTTATAAAATAAATTTTCAGACAGTCCTTAGCCAGACCCACTTGAGATTTCCAGTTTTGTTCTCATTCTGTTAATGATTTTTTGTTGTAGTTCCATGGTTGTTGTTAACTATACAAAATGAGGCAGTTAAGTGAGAAAAAAAAGCCAAACTAGATGTGATGAAGCTCTATGCTTGTGCATAGTGCTCGCACAATAAGATTAGTACGGTACGGTTTTTGTTAACGGGTTGTTTGTGCCGAAAGTCCGTGGGGCCTGCTGTCCACGTGGAATATGTAAGACATGGTTAGCATGGAGTTTGGTGAGTTCTGTTTAGTGAGTTCTAGGCGGAAGCTGTGACTGTCAGAGGTCTAGATCGGGAGTGCGGGCTGTTTTGTCGTATGGAACGGTTGTTGAGTTACCTAGCCCGCATTCCAAGACTCTGAAGCCTAGATTTCAGGTATGTTTCTATAAATGTAGTATTGATAGTTGTTTAGTTAAAGACAGTATGCGTGGTAAGATTAATGTGGTTGTATAGCGGTGTTCCGGTTTGGTTTAGTATAGTATGTTTAGAATTCGGTGAAGTAACCGGTGTTTCTGTATACAGTTGTTTACCGAGTTAGATGACTAAAGGAATATGAAGTGTGTATGTCTAAGCCGCTATGAAGATAGTACGTGGTTGGGTAAGCATAGTCTTTTCCAGGGTATAGAGTAATGTATAGCAAGAGTGTTAGGCTATAGTCTGTTTCAAGATAGTGACAGAGATGGGGGTGATACGAAAATAGTTTATGAAGCACGTGTGTGTGTGTGAATGAACGTGTGGGTTATTTGTATCAGCCAGGTTACGTGACGTTTCTCATTGATCCAATATGTTGTGTGTTTAGCAAGTATTACGTTGGGACTTTTGTCTATTCAGAGTTCTTGTAACGAGAGTGGAAGACGGACGCCGAGACGTCGAGTCGCAGGTGGGACCTACGTGAGGTCATCCCTCCAGCTCTTCTGAGAGTGAGTCTGACTGGGGACCAAGACACCCAAGTCCAAGTGAGAACTGAGTACCGTACGAGAACGAGGACGTCCGTGCCAAAGAGAGACAGGACGGCAATAAACGTACGACGAAGGACTTTCACGCCTAGACGTGAGAAGGACCAACGTAACCAGGCAACAACATCAAACAGGTTGGAGGCAATGTGAGACTAAGACCTAACCTGGCAAAGATACTGTGATACGTGTGTGGTGTGATAGTAGAATATTGTATATAGTTGATAGTCATTTAAGTCATTCTTTTTCATTTATACTGTATAAAGGTTACTTTAGAAAGGGAGCCCGTGTGTTTGTTTTTACCGCATGAATGTGCCCGTCTGAGTCAGTGGCGGTGTATGCGTCTGTTGCGTGAGAGTCTGTGCGTACAACTGTGGGCAAGTCTGCGTGCGTTACAGTGGTGACCCTGTTTTAGCGGTAGGTTAGAAGTATTTGCGGGCGGTAGTGAGTAGCGATTTTAGAGTAGGATTTGTTGCTATGTGCATGTTGTTGTGTTAGATTCCCCTCTCCAATTCTAGGGGGTAAGATCCGTATTTCTGTAGTTTTCGGGGTCTTACAAGGAGCTAGTTCTTGTTTCTTCCTTTTGTATAGGTAGTGTTCTTTTTCCTTGCTCTTCTTTCTATCGTTCTTATTTTTCGTTCCATCTGGACGTCAGGTAGGTCACTGTTTCTGTGTAAGTTGATATTGTGAGATTTTATTAAGTTTTTTTTTTCGTCATTTGGTTGTGGTATTTGTATATTTACGTTTTCAAGTTTTGGGAAGTTGTTGTAGCCAATATGGAGGTAGACCCGGTAGAGGCGTACATTAAACAGGGTGAAAGGTTAGGACTTAGGGATGAGAAACTTTTTGACTACGTAGAGAAATGTAGGGATAGAGAGGATAGGGCAAGAGAGAGAGAAATTCAGAGAGAAGAGAGAGTACTAAAAGAGAAAGAGTTAGAGGTTCAGAGGGTGAGGGACGAGAAAGAATTAGAAATTCGTAGACTTAGAGAGGAGAAAGAGTTGGAAATGCAGATACAGAGGGAGGAGAAAGAGCTAGAAATTCAGAGAGAGAGAGAAGAGAAAGACAGAATACTTAAGAAAGAGGAAATGGAGCTAAAGGAGAAAGAGTTAGAAGCTCAGAGAGAGCGAGAAGAGAAAGAAAGGGTCTTAAAAGAGAAGGAATTAGAAGTACAGAGAGAAGAGAGAGCGTTTCAGAGAGAGAAGGACGAGAAGTCTCTAGCGTTTCAGAGAGAGAAGGACGAGAGGGAACATGCGTTAAGAGAGAAGGAACTAGAGTATCGGAGGGAAGAAAAGGAGAGAGATAGAGAGGTGCAACTACAGTTAGCTCGGGATGCGGGGTCTAAAGCAGATAGTGATTCAGTAGGCCGAGGAATACGCAATTTTCCTAAACTGCCGATGTTTAAAGAGTCCGTGGACTCTATTGACGCTTTTTTGTGCCGTTTTGAGTCTCATGCGCAGGCGTTGAGTTGGCCTCCTGCCAACTGGCCCGTTTTGCTTTCATCTGTGCTTGAGGGTCAGGCCTTGAGTCTTTACCATAGTTTGACCGTTTCGGGGAACATGGAGTACGAGACTTTGAAGGAGTGTCTCTTGCAGAAGTTCCAGTGTAATGCGGAAGGTTTTAGGGAACGCTTGAGAGCTTGTCGGCCAGAGACAGGGGAATCGTTTATGTCGTTTGGCAAACGATTGTCCCATTTGCTCGTACGTTGGGTCGAACTGTCAAAGATCGACCACACGTACGAAGCATTGTTCGATCTCATGTTGGCTGAACAGTTTTTTGGGAGCGTTTCCAAGGATCTAGCGGTATTCTTGAGGGAGCGTAACCTCAAGACTACGGACGAGTTAGTACAGCACGCGGAGGCTTTTCGGATGGCGCATCCTACGAAAAACCTCGCGCGTAGGACCGAGACACCGCCAGTCGGGTTGGTCGCTGCTAACACGTCTGGGGGTTACCGGGGGGGTCAATACTTTACGTGGAGGCCAGCGGATTAACGGTAGAGGTACTTTGCGTTTTCGACGCGGTGATCGAGGTAACAGCAATGGCGGTAGCGATCCGTACGCACGTGGAGGGACTTCTTTGCGTGGGTATGGTCGTGGTCGTGTTGCGAGTTCGGACACGCAGTGTTTTTCTTGTCGTGGGTACGGGCACTTCAGTCGGAGCTGTCCGTACTACAGTGCAGGCGCGCAGTATGATGGTTATCAGGAGCACGGCCATCTGGCTCATCATGGTCCTAATAATCCTGGTATGGTGGATGGGGCGGTGCAGCCCACTCACGTAGCCAGTTTTGCGGTCCCAGTCGGGGAGGAACCACAGCTGGGCGCGGTGTGTTCAGCTAACGGAGATGGTTGCCTACCGCTGGTAGACGGGGTTGTAAACGGATGTCTCGTTTCTGTTCTCCGTGACTCCGGTACAACGACCGCGGGGGTCAGGCGTAGCCTTGTTAGACCAGATCAGTTCACAGGCGAGTCACAGAAAGTAGTTTCGTTTGGAGGAAAGATAGAAGTTTTTCCGTTAGCTAAGATAGAGATTGACACAGAGTTTTTTTATAGGTAGTCTGGTTTCGTGTGTCATCGACGAGCCAGTATTTGATTTAGTTCTGGGTAACATGAAGGGTGTGCAGCCAGTCATCGCTAAAGTTGGAGCGATGAAGCGAGCTCACGATCCTCACGGTGTAGTCGCATCAGTCGCAATGAGAGCTCAGAGCAAGGGTGCTCGTGAGCAGGGTGACGGTGTTATTTCCGCCCAGAATCAGGGAATCGGTCAGCGGGTGTGGCCCTATAGTCGGGTTGGTCTGAGACAGCATATTTCTGTTGCGGACAGAAATGCCGCTCAGCACCCAATATTTAGGTAGATCGGAGACTAGGATCTCGCGATTGTAGGTAGGTCGGAGACTTGGATCTCGCGATCGTGTGGGCAGTCGTTGGATCGATTTCATTTCTGGAGGATTTAACGCGTTAATTCTGTTGTGTATGCAGTGCGATCCGAGAGTGTACGTTGAGGCTTAAGGCTGTTCTATTTTTGCTTTGTGTTATAGACTGTTAGTCCTTTCTTCTGTTCTATATAGTAAAAGTTAGTCCTTTCCTGTTTTCGGATGATATTACGTCGAGTAGTCTTAAAAAGAAACTCGGTCGTTTCTTTTTTTCCCGAGGAAGGGGGAATTGTGATGAAGCTCTATGCTTGTGCATAGTGCTCGCACAATAGGATTAGTACGGTACGGTTTTTGTTAACGGGTTGTTTGTGCCGAAAGTCCGTGGGGCCTGCTGTCCACGTGGAATATGTAAGACATGGTTAGCACGGAGTTTGGTGAGTTCTGTTTAGTGAGTTCTAGGCGGAAGCTGTGACTGTCAGAGGTCTAGATCGGGAGTGCGGGCTGTTTTGTCGTATGGAACGGTTGTTGAGTTACCTAGCCCGCATTCCAAGACTCTGAAGCCTAGATTTCAGGTATGTTTCTATAAATGTAGTATTGATAGTTGTTTAGTTAAAGACAGTATGCGTGGTAAGATTAATGTGGTTGTATAGCGGTGTTCCGGTTTGGTTTAGTATAGTATGTTTAGAATTCGGTGAAGTAACCGGTGTTTCTGTATACAGTTGTTTACCGAGTTAGATGACTAAAGGAATATGAAGTGTGTATGTCTAAGCCGCTATGAAGATAGTACGTGGTTGGGTAAGCATAGTCTTTTCCAGGGTATAGAGTAATGTATAGCAAGAGTGTTAGGCTATAGTCTGTTTCAAGATAGTGACAGAGATGGGGGTGATACGAAAATAGTTTATGAAGCACGTGTGTGTGTGTGAATGAACGTGTGGGTTATTTGTATCAGCCAGGTTACGTGACGTTTCTCATTGATCCAATATGTTGTGTGTTTAGCAAGTGTTACGTTGGGACTTTTGTCTATTCAGAGTTCTTGTAACGAGAGTGGAAGACGGACGCCGAGACGTCGAGTCGCAGGTGGGACCTACGTGAGGTCATCCCTCCAGCTCTTCTGAGAGTGAGTCTGACTGGGGACCAAGACACCCAAGTCCAAGTGAGAACTGAGTACCGTACGAGAACGAGGACGTCCGTGCCAAAGAGAGACAGGACGGCAATAAACGTACGACGAAGGACTTTCACGCCTAGACGTGAGAAGGACCAACGTAACCAGGCAACAACATCAAACAGGTTGGAGGCAATGTGAGACTAAGACCTAACCTGGCAAAGATACTGTGATACGTGTGTGGTGTGATAGTAGAATATTGTATATAGTTGATAGTCATTTAAGTCATTCTTTTTCATTTATACTGTATAAAGGTTACTTTAAAAAGGGAGCCCGTGTGTTTGTTTTTACCGCATGAATGCGCCCGTCTGAGTCAGTGGCGGTGTATGCGTCTGTTGCGTGAGAGTCTGTGCGTACGACTGTGGGCAAGTCTGCGTGCGTTACAGTGACTACATTTATAGAAACATACCTGAAATCTAGGCTTCAGAGTCTTGGAATGCGGGCTAGGTAACTCAACAACCGTTCCATACGACAAAACAGCCCGCACTCCCGATCTAGACCTCTGACAGTCACAGCTTCCGCCTAGAACTCACTAAACAGAACTCACCAAACTCCGTGCTAACCATGTCTTACATATTCCACGTGGACAGCAGGCCCCACGGACTTTCAGCACAAACAACCCGTTAACAAAAACCGTACTGTACTAATCCTATTGTGCGAGCACTATGCACAAGCATAGAGCTTCATCACACTAGAGAACCATTGAACAATAAACAAAAATATACTAATGAGCAAAAGAAAATGCAACATTTTTCACTAAAGTGTTTCCGATTATCCCCAAAATGTCACATTTCTTTTGCTCGTCAGGGTACATAAGTAGGATCCACCAAAATGTACGCAAGTATAAACTTTTGTTCTAAGAAATGACATATGCGCAAGCATAGTCAAACTAATTAATCAATGTCCACTTCTAAAATGTGACATGTTGATTAGAAGAGATAACTGAACACATGAAAGACTTAACTCATTTGAGACGTGCCGCCTCCGGATACGTGGCGTAAAGCAGCATATCCGGAGGCGGCACGTTTTGAATGAGTTAATCAACCACTTGACTGCTAATGACCATACCAGCTGGCAAAAACTCTGCATAGTTACACATCTTTCTGCCAAATGGTATTGTCTGTAGCAGTCAAGGGTTTAGCCCATCTAACCCCACGGCAGCATTTTACAAATTTGGGAGGCGTCACCTAAGGACTATGTACCAGTTGCAGGAGATGGATCGACCATGATAATTCAAGGGTAGTGCCAGATTAGCTTGGCACCATCAGGTGCCAAGCTAATCTGGCACTACCCTTGAATTATCATGGTCCATCCATCTCCTGCTGTCATGCGCTGGGGCTAAATGAGTTAATTACAGAACTACCAAAAAATGTCTTGTCTTCTAAGTGGCATCGATAGCAGCAGTTAAGGGGTCGATTACATTACTGAACACAACATGTCAGACAGTATAACATTCTGCAAAATGATGTCAGACGCGACAAGACAACAGATGATGACAAATGATGGGTCAGTGTGCATCATGGGCAAATGTGTTTTTTCCAAACATGATCATGTGGAAATTCATGTGTATCTAGCTGCACACTGCACACAAATCAGCTTGAAACAAATCTTTCACACGAGACTTTGGGCGAGAACATATAAACACCTATGAAACATGCACTATCAAAGACAAAAAATACTAAAAGGAAAAAAAACGACTTAAAAAAAGATGACAAGTCATGTAACTATGCATCTTTGCGCTGAACAATATCATCAATTGGTATAGCAGTCAGGGGTTCGTGGATCCAACAATTTCTAGGGGGTCCGAGCTGATGCACTCTATAAACATACATACAGTCATATGTGCAATTATAACTTCTTCTTCTTCTCTAACTTTCTTCCCATATCATGAATACATGCAATGTTGGAACGTACCTTTCAACATGCTGTCAACCTGATCAGCCCCTTCGTCTGTACAGGTCTCCTTCAGCTGATCACCGTTTGCTTTCAACTGCTCTAGATGAGACAGGCGATTGTTTACTTTGGCTGCCAAACTCTGCAAGGAAACACAACCATGGGTCAATATTTGATAACTCTTGTGGTGCAGGAATGGCCTCCACATAAAGCACTTCTGACAGCCAAAGGGATCACCCAATCAGCCCAGAAACAATACAATCAGATAAGGATCAACCATGGTAGTTCAAAGGAAGTGTCAGAAAGCTTGGAGCTATGAGCCTTGAGAAATCTGCCATTTATTCTATGAACCCTTTCATCCCCAAGGTCCCATTTCTCAAATTTTGGAGGTGTTGCCTAACATCTAAGGACCAGTTGCAGGAGATGGAGTGACCATGATAATTCAAGGGTAGTGCCAGATTAGCTTGGCGACTTCAGGCGCCAAGCTAATCTGGCACTACCCTTGAATTATCATGGTCAATTCACCTCCTGCTGTATGGATCTGGGGCTAAAAGGGTTAAAATACATCCACTGTACAAAACACTTGGTCTATACCAGATGAACACGCTCTTGCATAAAGTTATCACAGATTTTTTCACTGTTCATCTTATTCTCCAATTCACGTCTGATTGTCATCAAAACTGTTGGTGTGCTCACAATGGTTGCCTAGTTTTTCACTACCGCAGCCAACACCTCACATTTCAGATTCCTCATCTGTATGAGGCAACCAATTTTTAGTCCCATAGACAGTAGCTTTACACAGGTTTGACTGTACGAAAATACTGTAGATAGACCATGATAGATCAAGGATAGTGCCGAATTAACTTGGTGCCTGTGAGGCACCAAGCTAATCGGGCACTACCCTTGAGCTAATGCAGTCAATCTATCACTGACACTTGGCGCTCAAATAGACTAAAATCAATAAATTCCCCTGACATATAGATGTGACAGGCAGAAGATCCAGCAAACACTCGGAATAGGGTAATGAAGCAAATACAGTGTTGTAAAGTTTATGGTGTGTGCCAGTGCCACAAGATTAGAAAGGTGCCCCGACACTGACCGATAACTATGCCTCTCCCATTCACTTACACACAGGTTTGCTCCCCTTAGTCATTCATTTCACTTCTTCACTGTTGAGAAATAAAAACCAAACAACTACGGTACTAAAACAAAAAAGGCGAAGCCCCCATGGCTCACATGCGTCACCGATCCACATAAATTTCTGACCTGTCACATTGACGGACAGATGACGGATCACATGTGAGCCACAACAACAAAAATTCAGCAGCTACTGAAAGAGGCGTAAAACGTCTTTAGCCCCATCGGGTGTAGATGAATGGACAAAAAGATATAAATGGAGGCAGCAAGAGGCAAAGAACCTCATGAGTCCCCGCATCTGCAGGGGCTCATGAGGTTCTTTTTCTTTGCCTCTTGCACCTGGGAGGTGATTGCCTGTTCCAAGGAATGAAATGGTTAAAAAGAAGACTGTACCTTGCTCTTATCAGCCTGTTTCTCCACTTCTGACGCCAGCAGTCGGACAGTGTCCAGTTTGTCTGCGGCCTTGACACGGTTTTGCAGCCACTCGCGTTCTTTCTCCACCTGACTAGAAAAGCCCAAGCGAAGATGCCGACCCTCCTCCAGTTGAGCACATCGATTTGTCACCAGCTCACCAACCTGTACAAGTTAGACAAAAAAAAAAGTAAATAAATATAAAGAGGCTGAAATGAACCATTTCTGAGCATGGATCCACATGTAGCATGTCTCAAGGACTAATGGGATCGAGTCCTGATAGATCTATCAATCAGTTTCTGGCCCACATTGGCAAATCAATGGTGCTTGCATGCAAGCTTGTAACTAATAACCCTTATCATTCGGTAAAAACCCTTATCATTCGTCCAAAGACGGTAGTTGCATAGCAGAGATCCGTATCAGGATAGGTACAGCAACATCCGCAATGGCCAGGCTGGACAGGATATGGCGAAGTAACTCCATCAGCTTCACCATCAAGTACAGGCTTTACAAGTCCCTCGTAGTGTCTATTCTACTCTACGGCTGTGAGACTTGGACACTGCTTGCAGACTCAGAAAAGAAAATCCAGGCCTTTGAGAACAAGTGCCTGAGGAAGTTGCTCCGCATCTCGTACCGCGAGCACAAGACCAACGAATATGTACGGAGCATCGTCACTTCCCTGGTGGGCCCACATGAACCCCTTCTGGCAACCGTGAAACGGCGCAAGCTTGCTTGGTTTGGCCACGTGACCCGACACAACACCTTGTCCAAGACTATCCTCCAAGGCACTCTCGAAGGAAGTCGTCGGCGAGGTCGTCAGAGAAAGAGTTGGGTCGCAAACATAAAAGAATGGACCGAACTCGAGATGCCAGACTTGCTTGCCACCGCCCAAAATAGAACTCAGTGGAGAGCACTGTCTGTTGCTGCTGCCTTTCAGTCCCCCCAACGCCCAGTTCGGGCAAGGGACTGATGATGATGATGATGATGATCATTCGGAATACATCAGTGTGTGAAATAAGTTTGACTAAAATAGTTCAAGGGTAGTGTCAGAATAGTTTGGCGCCTCTAGGCGCCAAGCTATTCTGGCACTACCCTTGAACTAAAGCCATTGGTCTATATCCTTATCTGTAAGTACTATAATGTAGCTTGCATATGGCAGTGTACAAATTTGAAGCTTTTAGCCTCAGCATATATGCAAAAACCTTTTATGACCATCTTAACCCTTTGAATGTTGGTAGCACTTTTTGTTGCATCAATCTCCCTTGATACGTAACCTAAAGAGTGCTAATGTTTTTTATCTAAATCTAAACTATATTCCCTGTGATAGGGTTGGTGGCAGCTGCAGTTGGCCCGCACACGTCTGATGTGGGCCAACTAAAGCCAGCATCAGCCCAAGGATCTTTTTGCATACTGGGCCCTTCGCTGTCCTTTTCATCTCGCATTACCTGGTTGTGCTGAGCCTGCACCTGCCGCACCATGTGTTCTACCCCCGATCGCTCAGGTCCCGGCAGATCATTCACCAGCACCTCCGCTTTCTGTCTGACAGCTTCCAGTGTCACTTTTTTCTCCTCCAGCTCTATGCTCAGCTCCTGATGACAGCAGGCAGAATTCAGAACACTTATTCATTAGGACTGCAAACCTCCCCCCCCCCCCCCCACCCCCCCTACAGAACAGCACAGCATGCACGGATGCAATCAAGAAAGGAGACAAAATGTGTCTTCTGTAAAAAATCTACCTTTCTTCAGACAGAAGAATGAGAACAGTGTGTTTAACTGTACAGCCTCTGGTTAACCCTTTTAGCCCCAAGGTCTCATTTCTCAAATTTGGGAGGTGTGGCCTAACGACTATGTACCAGTTGCAGGAGATGGCTTGACCATGATAATTCAAGGGTAGTGCTAGATAAGCTTGGTGCCTTGAATTATCATGGTCAAGCCATATCCTGCTGTAGGGATCTGGGGCTAAATAGGTTAATATTACATTACCACCATATAAAGGTAAGTAGCTCAATCATTCTCTTGTTTGTCAACTTTCAACAATTTTGTACAGAAGAACCTGCTTCCAGCCACCCACTTTTCTGCCAGAAAAAGGGGTCGTAAAAGACAAGTCCTCTCTCAAGTCTTGATGGGCAAAAAGATCCTGTCATTAAAGACCATCATTCAGATGGCTACAGCCAGTCACAGCTACAGCCACCTGAATGATGGTCTTTAATGACAGTTGATCTCCGATAAAGGTTGTCGTTCATAACAGGCTCTGCCGTAAACTGTTTCATGCTCGTTTTTGCCAAAGCATATTTTTTTCATTGTCAGTTATTTCATGTCGTAACTGATTCGATTGCTTTTTTTTGTGTATGAGCCTCATGGTCTTATGGCAGATTGTTGGTTATCACCTTCATACACACCTTAGCAAATTGCAGCTGTGCATCAACTTCTGCATGGTCAAAGCCAAGCCGCAGTTCTGTGGACATGTTTGCGCTTGTGTTGTCCAGCCATTGCAAGTACTGGTCGGCCTCCTGCCGAATGTGCCCCAGATCTCCGCCCAGAGCTCCATAGCTGCGACGTTTCTTCTCTGTGGATGCCTGTAGCTCACCATACCTCCTCTCAGTTGTTCTGCGCAGTAGAATATAATAAATGCAGTGGAACTTGTTTTTAGTAACCATCCCTTTGAAGGATCATCTGTCATATACCACTACTTTGGTATCAGTTTCAGGTCACTTTATAAATTTCAAATACAAGCAATCAAAATTTCTGAAACCTCAGCAGCTGAGCTGACCCTTCACACCACATGAATGTCCTGTGTTTGTCTTGTACTGTGTTTGTCCTCAGAGTGAATGCGTGTGTATCACGTGAGCGTGCGTGTTGGGTTCAGTTCGTGGCACTTTATAGGCATATAATAACTGATATTATTATTATTATTATAAAGGACCACCAGTTTGGTAGCTGTAGCCAACTAATTGGTCGTCTTTAATGATGGGTGACACTTTCTGCCCCTCAAGAGAGAATACCTGTCTTTTAAGACTTTTTTTTTTTCTTGCATAAAAGGTGGTTTGGTATTTCTGTACATCAGCAGAGACCCATGCTGGGTGAATGTTATACAGCAGAACCTGTTTTAAGCAAACACCATTTTTGCAACAAAAAAGTGGTCTCTAAAGACAGGTGCTCTCTCAAGTAAAGCCCTGAAGGGCAAAACGTATTACCTGTCATTAAAGACCATCATTTAGGTGTCTGCAGCCACCTAAATGATGGTCTTAATGACAGGTGACCTCTCAGGAGGCTGGTCGTTCAAAAGAGGTTCTGCTGTAGTATTTTCTTATACAATCTAAAACAGTGGTTGGGACCTCTGAAATAGCGATGTTATACACGCATGCAAGTTGTGTCTTATCCAACCACGTTATGCAGCCTTTTACTAGCCCATTTCCCCAACCATGCACGATTCATCACCACTGCCCCATGTGTGTGTGTGTGTGTGTGTGTGTGTGTGTGTGTGTGTGTGTGTGTGTTAGCTTTTATTTTTGTCATAGTTTCAGTGCTTAGAGCTACTTTTAGAATAAGCGGTCAACAAATCTCCTTTATTATTATTATTATTATTATTATACACAAAGTCAACTGCACATCATCACAATTATCATCAAAATAAGGTCTATATTCTAACCCATTTAACCCCAAGAATGCACTTCCCAAATGTTGAAGGTGTCACCTAATGACCATGTACCACTTGCAGGAGATGGATCAACCATGATAATTCAAGGGTAGTGCCAGATTGCTTGGCGCCTGATGGCGCCAAGCTAATCTGGCACTACCCTTGAATCATCATGGTCGATCCATCTCCTGCTGCAGTGCATTGGGCTTAAGTGGTAAACAGCGACTAACCTGATGTGTTCCTCCACCAGCTCTGCATCATGTTGACTGAGTTTGGGCAGAAGCTCAGCAGCCTTGTTTCGAAGTTCATCTGTGTCTCTCCTCTTAGCTTCGATGTCATCCACAAATTTCTGAAATCACAGAACCGAAAATTGTTCTCTTAGGAATTCAGCAACAAAAATAAAATCAACAGACCAAACAACAACAAAAATGCTGTCACTGTCCAAAAATGGCATTAATGTCATCCTCAAATCACATGGGCAAATAGAAGAAGAAGAAAAAAAGAAACACAAACAAAAAAGAAAATAAACATGACAGGAGAAAAACAAAGAAATGAACACACACACACACACACACACACACACACACACATACACACAAATCATACAGAAGATTACAGAATGTATTAACAAGTCTATAAACACTGGAGAACAGTCAATTAGTGCTAGAGTCAAGCCGCAAAAACTCTCTCATAAAATTAACTCATTTTACCCCAAGGAGGCATTCCCAAATTTGTTTTCTCACAAAGAGTAGGAAAGGAGAGACCAACAGGGACGTGATCGAGCTGAAAGTTTTTGAAATAACGGATTGAAATTGGCACAAGGTTGTCTCCCTTGATGCACAAACCGTGTGCGTGTATGTATTTTGCGCTCATGTACAGGTTTGTGTGTGTGCAAACATGCGCGACCAAGGACAGTATAAATAAAAGTAGAAACCTCTTTCCGCGACCACCCTTAAGATACATCATCTGTTATTAAAGACCATCGTTTATATAGCTGTAGCTACATAAATTATAGTCATTAATGATAAATGACACTTTTTGCCCATTAAGACTTCTCTTGAGAGAGCACGTCTTTTAAGAACAAAAATCGTGCTAGAATGACCAAACGAGAGAAGGCTAGTGAATGTATATTTTTATACATTCACTTTGTTGTCTACCGTATTGAAAATACGGTAAACTTTGAAATGCGGCTGGCCTCAGCCCCTTCAACACCTAGTACGCGGTAACTACATAGGCGGGCAGGCGTCACACTGTAAAAGTGTTGTAACAAGATAAAATTAAGTCTAGCTACGATAATAGCATTGCTGTTGAACGCAGATTTAGCGCCAAAGCACCGCGTGTGTGTGTGTGTGTGTGTGTGTGTGTGTGTGTGTGTGTGTGTGTGTGTGTGTGTGTACGTGCGTGCGTGCGTGTGTGTGTGTGCGTGCGTGTTTCAATTCAATTCAGTTCAATTCTCTCTCTCTCTCTCTCTCTCTCTCTCTCTCTCTCTCTCTCTCTCTCTCTCTCTCTCTCTCTCTCACACACACACACAACGCACACACTAACAGCTGACGTAAATAAACGCATAACGATCGAGCCACACTTACAATTCACACACAGCCACGTGCGCGCAACATATATACTGATGGCACGTGGTGCACACACTGCTAATATGTGTGCTATTTCGTACTACCCGTAGTACAGTGGTGGTGATTTCTCAACGATCATCCCATGCCTGTGGCTGCGTGTACGATTGCAAGAGCCATTTTAAGCACTGGTCGATGGTCAAGTGCTACATGTTGATATCGATAATGTGGGACACGGGTGGAAGTATGAGGGTTCGAGGCTTGGGAGTGTGTGTGTGGGGGGAGGGGGAGGGGGGGGGGGGAGGAGTGCTAGTGTCCAGTGGATGTGACTTTTTTGACCAACTGAGAAAAGGCGAGTGACATTAACCCATATAACCCCGGGGTCGCATTTCGGAGGTGTCACCTAACGACCATGTGCCAGTTGGAGATGTATTGACCATAATAACTCAAGGTTATTGCCAGAATAGCTTGGCGCCTGATGGCGCCAAGCTAATCTGGCACTAACCTTGAATTATGCATTGTCAATACATCTCATGCTGTAGGGCGTTGGGGCTAAATGGGTCAAGAGAGACATTACAAGTGCAGGTCGATGGTCAAGTGTTAAAGGTAGATACCGATTTGTGGGCTGGGGGCGGGTGGGTAGGTAGAAGGTTTAGGCCGCGGGGTGTGTGTGTGTGTGGGGGGGGGGGGGAGATTCAGTATGCCTCTCAAACCACGCTGTGTCCATGTTCCTGTGACGACTAGGGCGATTTCATGTTGCGTCCAATGACAGTGAAGCGGTTAATGACATACTGACCGACACAGACCGACTCACTGGGAGACGGCAAGGATCAGGATCAGGATCAGGAATTTATTTAACGTCTTTTCACACATTGGTGATATTAGACAAACAACAACAACAACAACAACAACCAAAAAAAAACAAAAAAAAAAACACACAACTTATGAATATCAAAGAATAGCAATAATTAACATCCAACCACACACACAAATTACTTATTATAATAGTTTACCCACCAGACTATGAATTATTATATTAACTATTGGAATGGCAATATTTCTATGTAAGATGTCATACAAATTTTCTGCTAATTGATCAACTGTTGTTTTGTTGTTGTTTTTTCAACAGATTCATTGTAATAGGACACTCACAGATTATATGTTGAACAGAGATGGGGCTTAAGCACTCGCATTTGATGTCTTTTGCGAATTTTGTTTTCCAAGAATTTAGTCTTAACTTGTATATCAATGAAGCCGGCAAGTGAGTGTTAGTGTTTGCTATTGAAAGACGTGAAGTGTTAATCAATGATCAGTGCTGCACCTGACCGATTCTGTTTTATTGTCGACTCGAACTCCCTCTGACCTTTTTCGCCTGTGGAACGATGATGTGAAAAGGACCATGCATTTGTGATGGTCTGTGATTCAGGACCTTACGGCTTTTGTTTCTTCATCACGTGTACAGTTGCTGTTTAACTCATTCGCGGCCAGCCGCATCCGGCTGGCCGCGAATGAGTTACAGGCCCACTGCCGCCGTAACTGTTCAAAGATACACTTCTGTAACAGATGGTTACGAAACGCTGCACACAGGTCTAGCTGTGGTTCATTTAGACACAAGACAATCCAGTTCAGCACACGTCGTCTTAATATCAAGTAACCTGACATTGACTCCACTCCGTTCTATAAATACAAGGCTTTCAGTACGAGAAACAGCTAAAAATAGATTGACACGCTAACGGCTGCGCAGAATAAATAAGTGCGATTACGCGTGTGCTTTTGCTGCGTGTCCCAATTGCTGTTAAAGTTCATTAGGTGTGTCGACAGGGCATAAGAAACACAAATGGTGCTGAAATGTGTCTTCAAAGTTACGCGTAATGGTACTTTAAGACAAGAACACTTATTATACCTCTGGCGGCATTTCATTCAACAGGCCGCCATCAAAATGAACAAGTCAATGTATCCTGAATGCACACTTATTGCGTTTGTTCTCTGTTGGTTAATGAACAAACACCCCTACACGGCGTCGGGAACGTGACTGGTCATAAGTAAAGCCCTCACTACCTCTACACAGACAATTGAACACGATCACAGGCCAATACACAACAAAGCGGACCCCGATCTGTTCTGGGTCACTGCCTTTAGACAGCGGGGTCCTGACTGCGGGCTCTAATGCATCCGTGTGCATGTGTCTAAAGTTCCTAAGTTCACCCCCCCCCCCCCCCCACCAGTGCGCAAAAGGTCACTGGACCGATATCGGCAGCTGTTGGCCCGCGCACAGCCGTGCGCGGGCCAACAGCGGCCGATGTCGGTCCGACGCCTTTTCGCGAACTGGGCCCATTCAGACCTGACAGGCTACAACTAGAGATATATCGAACATAATATAGTTCTGACAGGCTACAACTAGAGATGTGTCGAACATAATATAGTTCTGACAGGCTACAACTAGAGATGTATCGAACATAATATAGTTCTGACAGGCTCCAACTAGAGATGTATCGAACATAATATAGTTCTGACAGGCTCCAACTAGAGATATATCGAACATAATATAGTTCTGACAGGCTACAACTAGAGATGTATCGAACATAATATAGTTCTGACAGGCTCCAACTAGAGATGTATCGAACATAATATAGTTCTGACAGGCTACAACTAGAGATGTATCGAACATAATATAGTTCTGACAGGCTCCAACTAGAGATATATCGAACATAATATAGTTCTGACAGGCTCCAACTAGAGATGTATCGAACATAATATAGTTCTGACAGGCTACAACTAGAGATGTATCGAACATAATATAGTTCTGACAGGCTCCAACTAGAGATGTATCGAACATAATATAGTTCTGACAGGCTCCAAATAGAGATGTATCGAACATAATATAGTTCTGACAGGCTCCAACTAGAGATATATCGAACATAATATAGTTCTGACAGGCTACAACTAGAGATGTATCGAACATAATATAGTTCTGACAGGCTACAACTAGAGATGTATCGAACATAATATAGTTCTGACAGGCTACAACTCAGATATATCGAACATAATATAGTTCTGACAGGCTCCAACTAGAGATGTGTCGAACATAATATAGTTCTGACAGGCTCCAACTAGAGATGTATCGAACATAATATAGTTCTGACAGGCTCCAACTAGAGATATATCGAACATAATATAGTTCTGACAGGCTACAACTAGAGATGTATCGAACATAATATAGTTCTGACAGGCTACAACTAGAGATGTATCGAACATAATATAGTTCAAGGGTGGTGACACCTGAACACAATCACAGACCCATTATGCAACCAGCACAACAAAAATGGCGCCGATCTGTTCTTGATACTTAAAAGATGGTGCCGGAATATATACCTTGGCGCCTCTGGTCACCTCGGACGGTGGCGAGGGATTCAATCAGCAATGATCTTTGAACTATCATGGTTGATCCATTGCCCCCAACTAAATCACTTGTTAGAACGACACCTCCAAAATCGGACGAAAATCGTAAACTGACTCCCGGTAGCAGACGGCTCTAGAAGTAGTATGAAGAAGCTGTTACGGCATTCTCTCACTACACACTCATTTAAAAAAAAAAAACACCGCTTTGTTAACCCTTTGGCTATCGGCAGCGCTTTTTGTCGCGATGATTCCTATATGAATCATCGCGACAAAAAGCGCTACCGACAGCCAAAGGGTTAACAGTTGTCGGAATCAACCGGCAGGCCGATGTCGACAAGTTTTAACCGTGCAGCGTGTTTGTAGAGAGTGTGTGCAATATCCGGATATCGGATACGTGTATGTCCATGTCCGCTAGCTTGAATGGAACTATTATTCTCTAGCAGAATGAGCGTCACCAATAACTGTAATCAGACTCTACTGATACAGTTCTGGTCCGACAAGTCGAGAGCCAAAGGGCTAAACCCCTCTCCAATCCCCTCATGCAGCCACCGGTACTGTGTAGTCTTGTGATGAAGTATCGGAGCTGCATGCACAATGGGTTTAAATACAAACAAACAAAAAATCCACGCATGTAGTCAAGTGTGGTTGCATGCCATGTTATGTAGTGGCTAAGTCATACACTGTGTCCTGTGTTGTCACAGCTAAAACACTCATCGATATCAGCTGATCAATATTTACAATAAATGCGACTGCATTGCAGTAAATGCAGTCTTATACCCTTTCCTGCAATGCTCGGTGCTACAGAGTAATGTTCGCACCGCCGAATTTATGTCGCCGTAACCCATTTAGCCCTGACGCACTACAGCAGGAGATGGGTCGACCATGATAATTCAAGGGTAGTGTCAGATTAGCTTGGCGCCTGTCAGCGCCAAGCTAATCTGGCACTGCCCTTGAATTATCATGGTCGATCCATCTCCTGCAACTGGTTCATAGTCATTAGATGACGCCTCAAAATTTGGGAAATGCGGCCGTCGGGCTGAATGAGTTAATTCAGTGCCGAGGAAAATTGAACACCACCCCAGTGCATGAGGTATAAATCCTCATGAGTTGAGGGGGCTCATGAGGATCTATGCCTCTTGCTGACACCACTTTGAATCCATGTTCCTTGGACATCTAGAGTTTCTCGTTCTTGAGTTAACATAGACTGCAGAAACACAGTCTGCGTCAGCTGACACTGAACAGGGTTAAAGGCGGCAAGTCCAATGAATGAAGGAGTCATCCATCCATCCAAGTCGCCGGGAGAGCAGTCACGTTCTCTCTAAGACATCACACCCGATCGATTATGAAAACGCTGAAGTAATGGGGCCGACCTTCCTACGCAACTTCTCTGACCATTAGCCAAGAGGAAGAACCTCAATAGTGCCTAGAAAGTGTTTTCCGGTGGGCATGCACGGTGAATAAGTTATGTTTGTGGTTGTAGATTATCAAAAATAGGACTTCACGAATCCAGCGTAAGAAAATTGTATTTGATCAAACACACGTTTACAGGCATTTGAAAACTGAGCCATTTAAGGACTTTAGTTGGGCAATCCAATGATTTGCAGGTGAGAATACATTGCGTTTGAAAACATATGCACAGTTATATTGCTGCATGATTCTGCAAGTGTCCCGTGGTGATTATTGTTATTTGGAGAATTTATCTTTTCTGAGAATTAAAATACAACGAAATTCGGATTCTTTTCTGTTTATAATTTCTGAATCTCCAAGAGTCACCAAGCATTGCCGTCGTTTTTAAACGTCTAAGGTTAAATCAATATGAAGATACGACCACTTAAAGATTGATCCGTTTTTTTTTTTTTTAATGAACTGTAACAAGTGTGCGCCTCCAGACCTAAATAACACTAATTATATGTGGACGTAGAACATTTAATGAAACTGTATAATGATGGAGCCATATAAAGACTGAACCATGCACATTTAAAGAAGAACTATGATCTGTAAGTGCCAAAGGGAATGAGTTTGCACTTATTGTTGGGTTCCAACCCCGGCAGAGTGACATTCAATGCTCAGAAATAGTAAGGTATATTAACTTTTCAGCTCAAATTACTAACAATTCGCCAAACAGGTACAATACTGGGTATATCAGTGATAATAGCCATCCCACTGGCCTACAATTTCACAACATTGATGTGACATAGTGCTCACAAAAAAGTAAAGGACGTCATACTTTCAGCTTGAGTTACAAAAATGCCCCAAAAAGGGTCATTAAACAAAAATCAGACCAAAAAGGTGACTGCAGTTTGCATACAGTGTTTTGGGACTTTAGTAGTGTGTGTGTGTGTGTGTGTGTGTGTGTGTGTGTGTGTGTGTGTGTGCGCGCGTGTATGTGCGTGTGTGTGAGCGCGCGCGCACGAATGCACGTTTGAATGCAAAAGTGTGCCGGTCTAAAACAAAAAAGCGAAAAGAAAAATGATGATAATGTACATGTGTTTGGTGTGATACGATTAATATAAGCTTGGAATGATCAGAAGAATAATTGAAATTTAAATGACAGACAAGCTGTTGTCCTATTTATCGCATGAAAAGACAGATAACCTACAGACTAAACTTTAAATGTGAAGTTAAAACACTCGTTTGTTTGTGAATGTGTGTGTGCGGTCAGACAGTGTACATTCTGAATATGTGCCTAGACCAATTTATACTGTTAATACATGAATAACAAAAAGTTGCTGACTAGCAGGACCATGCAGTTTCAGTGTAGAACTCTAAGATTTGGACTACGTAGAAGTACTTCTAAAAGAGTGAATCTTCAAATGACTCTACAGTTTTATAATTTTATTGGACTTTAGTCACATGTTCTGTCTTGTGTATGATAAATGCAAATTCAGTCTGTTTGGTACTAACATACTGTGATTTTTAAACAATAAAAGTATGTCCTCTGCTAATTCCTAAATGGTTCAATCTTGATATGGCTCCATCTTCATACAATTTTATTGAAAATTTTAACAAATGTTCCATATTTATGTTTGATTTGAGTCATTTCAATCTGTTTGGCACATTGAAATCATGATTTGCAAATCACCTGTACAGATTACATACAGTACACTCTCAAATGAATTAATTTTTATATCTTCATACTGATATAACCTAAAATTAAAAAAAAAAGAAGACGGCAACGTTTAGGGATACTTGGAGATTTAGAAATCATAACAGAAAAAAATCCTGCATTATTATCTCCATGTTGAAATCTCAGAAATGAGATACTAGTAATCCTCAAATAAACAAGTCGCCTGCCAATTGGTTTAATCTCCAAACAGCATTAACTGACGCGGAAACACATGCAAACGGACGCAGCAACATAAATAGGCACTAAATTGTTTTCATTTTCAATTAATTCTAACGTACAACACTACTATTAAATTGCCTGAATACAGGTGTTAAATGGTTCACTTCAGTCTGCAAATGGCTGTAACTTCTGTTTGATCATGCTGAGCTTTACAATCTTCATAAAACCGGCACCGCGAAGTCCTATTATAGTAGAACCCAAAACCACAAACAGAACTCATTCACCATGCAGTCCCATCGGAGCGACACGACAACTGTGATAACTCCTGACAACATTCAGCTTTTCTTGCTAAACTTTTTTTTCATATATAAAACGTATAACGATCTTCCGTAATAAAATTGCATGTTATGTTTAGTAATTGTTTGTCATTTGCTAAAACAAAAAGAAACATATGGACTGACCATAGTAGTCCAGATTAGCTTAACCCCTTGATGATAGTTGGCGCCAAGCTATTCTGGCACCACCCTAGAACTAGCATGGTCGATCCGCATTCTGAATTATAAAGTAGTTCTGACAGGGCAACTCCCAAATTTGCGAATTTCGGAATTTTGGAATCCATGTTTTTAAGATCGTATGACAGCTTTAAGGCTCGGACGTAAACACAAAGGGACAAGAGAGAGGTCCTGCCCCGAGCGGTGAGACCCAGTGATACAGGTAACGTGATTAACTCATTCTACCCCAGACACACCACAGCAAGATAACGATCGACCATGATAGTTCAAGGGGGATGCCAGAATAGCTTGGCGCCTATGGGCGCCAAGCTATTCTGGCATCCCCCTTGAACTATCATGGTCGATCTGTGTCCTGCACTGCAATGCAGTCTTCAGAGGACAACGGCAACATTTGGGGATTTCGGTGATGGGGTAGAATGAGTTAAGCGCCTGGTCCGACAAGGCAAATCCCAGATGCTCGGTGGCCCTGGAGAGGTGTGGTAGTGGCGTAATTTGATTGTACGGTGCTTTCACCCAGAACACGGCGTTTAGTCGCTAATCGCTTACGTACAGTCAGAGGTAATCGCACAACGCTTTATCCATTCAGCCCCGACGCCCTACAGCAGGAGATGGGTTGACCATGATATATCAAGGGTAGTACCTGTCGGCGCCAAGCTATTCTGGCACTACCCTTGAATTATCATGGTCGATCCCGCTATCTCCTGAAACTGGTGCGTAGTCGTTAGATGACGCCTCCAAAATTGGGGAAATACGACAGTGGTGCTGAATGAGTTAACCATTTGGTGGCGCTTTTTTTGTCGCGATGATTCCAGTAGGAATCATAGCGACAAAAAGCGCTACCGACAGCCAAAGGGTTAATTGTAGTGTTGGCCAGCATGACCTTTAATCGCTTACGTACAGTCTGTGACTGAGACAATCGCAAGCAGGTTCTGACAGTGTTCCAGAAACCTCCCTGGCCATAGGTAACTCTCTGCTGCTCAGGTTGTTTTTCATCGATAGAGTAACGTATATAGTTATTAGCGATACCACACTGATCAGCGGACACGGCCTAACCCTTGAGCTGCTGAGGAATAAATCAACACGAACCAACTGCAAGAGGCATAGATCCTCATGAGCCCCAGCACCTGCTGAGGTCAAGGCGACAATACTGACTGAAAAAAAGGCTTTACTATCATAAATTTTCGATAGTTACACAGTGTGCGACAACTTGAATTTGCAACCACTATCTTGCTGTAAAATTGGCGTCCAAAAGGTGCAGATTTATCCGCTTGACTGTATGTAGCGTGTTTTTGTCGTGGTGATTCCTTGCCGGCAGGAATCACTGTGACAAAAGCGCTAAGGGTGAACAAAAAAGTGACTCCAAAGATGGAAGTTGCAAGGGCACAAGCCACGGACCGTCTCAAGAAAACTGTTCGGTCATTGTTGATTATTCCGAAGCCTTTTTCTTTTGTCGGTAGTTATTTCCTTGTATGTACTGGCCCTGTACAAATACCGCTCTTGTAGTACGGGCCATGTCCTATGAAACCTATCTACCTAAACCTAAAGTCATTGTTGTCTAGAACAAACTGTGATCACTGGATAGAATTGTTGAGGTTCAGGCTCAGCACAGCGGTGTTACTGCGGTCACGGTGCTGTAACCTTTACTGTTCAAGTCAAATCAACCGAAACAGAATTTATTTCTTCGCTGCCAGCGCCAACCGGTGGTTGGCGTTATGGTCTGATCAGCCTGGTACCTAGAATCGAACATGATGTGTCAAACGTAGTTCCTGATTAGCTTGGCGCCTTCCAGGCGCCAAGCTAATCAGGCACGACCCTCGACATATCCCGGTCGACTCATATTCGCAGCTAAGAAAGAGCCTAATTCTACGATCAATCGTTAATGTTAATGTTAAAAGTTTTGTAGTGGGATACGCATACTGTGATCCCTACAGGCCGTGTAGGTACAAAACAGTTAACCCGTTTCACCCCACGGACATCCAGGGGGGAAAAACGGATTTGTCAGTTCGATAGCATGTCCGTTGAAAGGTCCTGGTAAATCAAAGTGGCACAGTTGGGAGTGCGCCTGAGTTGATCAGTGTTCAGGTCGCGGTACTCCATAGGCAATAGATTTCCCTGTCCCTCATAACCCGCCCGTCAGGGCCGTCCATGATCACCTCGGTGCTGTGGACGTTAAACCCGAACTAACCGACCCCATGGCCGCAAATTTGTAGGTGTCACCCAACGACTATGTAACAGCTGCAGGAGGTGGACAGACCATGATAATTCAAGGGTAGTACCAGATTAGCTTGGCGCCTGATGGTGCCAAGCTAATCTGGTACTACCCTTGAATTATCATGGTCGAACCCTGCTGTAGTGCGGCGGTGCTATATGGGTTAAAGGTACAACTGTGACTCCTCCAAGCCCGGCTGTAGACACAAAGTTAAAGTACCATTACGCGTAAATTTGAAGACACATTTCAGCACCATTTGTGTTTGTTATGCCTTGTCGACACACCTAATGAACTATAACAGCAGTTGTGACACACAGCAAAAGCACACGCGTAATCGCTCTTATTTATTCTCCGCTGCCGTTTGCGTGTCAATCTATTTTTGCTGTTTCTCGTACTGATACCGTTGTATTTATAGAACGGAGTGGAGTCATTGTCAGGTTACTTGATATGAAAACAACGTGTGCTGAAGCGGATTATCCTGTGTCTAAAAGAACCATAACTAGACCTGTGTGTAGCGTATCGTAACCATATGTTACAAAAGTGTGTCTTTGAACAGTTACGGCCGTAGTGGTATTTCAAAGTTACAGCAAGGACAGCCATATACTATCTTTTCAGTATTTACAATGACAGTCCGCGCGATAAAAATGAGTGCGTGCGAACAAGTATTCAGAGTGTAATCCTTCAAGTCAGTGTCGAAATTATCTGGGTTCTTGTAGTGTAACCCACCAGCCATGACATGCTACGGATGACCCTTATCAGTTCAAGGGTGGTGCCAGCTGGGCGTCAACTATTAATAATAATAATACCGGTTATTCGATAGGCGCTTTACCCAATTCTGCGAAGCGCCGCGAACTGAACCCAACACGCACGCTCACGTGACACATCACGTGACACACACGCATCATCTGAAGACAAACACAATACACGACAAACACAGGACATTCACGAGGTGCGAAGGGTCAGCTCAGCTACTGTGGCCCGTTTCGGAAATTTGGATCGCTGGTATTTGATAGTTTATAAAATGGCCTAAAACCGGTACCAAAGTGGAGGGGGAGGAAGAGCCGAAGTACCCGGAGAAAAAACACCCGACGGTCCGCCCGAATTAACGGTGACACTTACTAGAGGAAAAAAGTCCGACGCCGGAACCCGGTATAGAATCTCGCACCTTTAGCATCGGTGGCATGCGCTTTTACCACTGCGCCACGCCGGGCCGCCCTGACACCACCCTCTATGGTCGATCTGTCGCCAGAACCGTAATTTACTCTTCAGAGGACGAAGCGATCATTTGGAAATGTCGACCTCTCACCTCAGTCTGTTCAGGATTAAGGGTGTTATTATTTTGTATTACCTGACTGTTTTCCATAACTTGCGCGCGATATGAGAAACTGAGACAAAGTCCGGATTCACACGCACGTTTCAATAAACAGCGGATTCGGGGGTTCGATATTCTTCATTCAACAATGTCCAGCTTAATAACTCTCTATGTTTTCTTTCACATAGTCAGGTTTCTAACAATAAGGCACTGGCTCTTACGTGACCAGACACACACAAATCTCACACAGGTCGAGAGTCATATAGCTGATGCCTCCTTAACCCCTTCAAAACCCGACTGCAAGAGGTACAGATCCTCATGAGCCCCCGCAGTTGCGGGGGCTCATGAGGATCTATGCCTCTTGCTGAAATCGTTTCGTGTCCATTTTCCCTGGACCGGAATCTCTGACGCTGATTTTAACACAGATTTGAGAAACACAATCTGCGTCCACCGGCAGTGAAAGGGTTAGCCCATTCAGCCATGACACACTACAGCAACGTATGAACAGATCATCACACTTCAAGGGTAGTGCCATAACCCATTCAGCTCTCACAACGCACTACAACGTGATACAGATCGACCGTGGTAGATGAGAAAATAGATTGACATTGCATCATAATTGAACTACCGTAATCGTAATCTAGACTAAAAAGGTAAATGCCGACAAAGAAAAAAAAAACGTCCTTCGTAAGCGTTTAAAAAAAAGGTAAATAATTATTTTATTGTATTTGCTTACCTTTACGTGAACTACCCTTTATTGAAGTCAAATGTACAGTCATCCACTTTAAAAACTCGACAACTTTGAGAATATAGTATCTGAGGACGAAGCAAGATGAAGACGCGCGGTTTTCGCTTTTGTTTTCAGTCTCACTTTAATTTGTTTGCGCCACAGCAAGCTCAAAGAAATGCTGACCGAGCATTTTCAACCCTGTATTTGAAAACATGTAAATGTGCAGTTACACTGATTACCTTCGTTTTGTCGCATTGATGTAGACTTCAGACGTCAACACTCATATTGCAAAATTTTTACTTATTTTCGACGGGTATGAGTAAAAGCACTCATAGTTATTACAGAACGCGACGCCGATAATGAAAGGTGACTGGATTTATAATCACACTGGGTTGTCTCCCTGGATTCGCTACCGCTTCGCGTTAGCGAATCGAGGGAGACAACCAATGTGACACTTAGAACCAAGGAATTATTCACGCTGAAAGCCTTTTTGCGTGCGTATTGCCTTAGGGTACGAGGCAGAATTAAAGTTCGGTCATCGTGAACAATTTCTAAGCGATGAGAAAATAAATGGACCCAAAAAAAAAAAAAAAAAAAAAAGAATTGATAACATGAATTGTTTAAGTCATTTGCGTCACCAGGATTAGATATGGTACACCCAAATTATCCCTATAATCAGAAGTTCTTTCCTTCACATAGCTGGGGTCAAACTTTGTGGTGGACAAAAGACGATAATCCATAAACGCTTAACGCTTTTTTTTCCCCTTCACATATATACTGCCATGCCTTCACGTATTACAAGCCATTCCCTATGCTGAAACAAATAGGCCTATAGATATTCATGTATACAGTATACGAAGCTTGTTTCCCTCCTATCAGATATACATCAGTCATCGGGCAGATCGATCGGCGAATACGATTTCTGAAATCCGCCAACGGAAGCCTCCAGCTTGTATGTAATCGCAAGCCACCTTTCAATCAAGAACCGTGACCGCCGGTGGTAGGCTAATACGGGTTTGTTTATCTTAGTCTCGTGATTCAAGTGCCCGTTATCGTAAAGGGTGAGACAACTGGGGAAGCCCCTGACGTCTGCAGGAGCCATAGATCTCACTGTGTTTATGTTCTGATCTCCGACAGACTTGAAGGACATAATAACAAAGAAAAAACGCGCTTCGAAGAACAAGTACAAAACAGTTTAACTAATTGGAGACGTGCCGCTTCCGGATACGCGGCTTATGCCGCGTATCCGGAGGCGGCACGTCTCCAATGAGTTAATCATTAGCTGAGTTAATCATTAGATTTCCTGCAGGAATCATCGCGTCAAAAAGCGCTACCGACAGCCAGGGGGTTAGTTAACGAAACTGTCAGTAGTGCGACGGAGACCGCACAAACCGTAACATCACAAGTAAACTGAGGCAGCCTAATAACAAATGATCGGGAAAGCGTACGAGTTTGACACAATGTGGTAATCCCTAAGCTGAGAAATAGTCGATCCGGAAAAATCTCGATCTGTACTGATGTGTTTCCCTCTTCGCACACATCCGTAAAGAGTCATGCAACGTCAGTAATGTTGATCCGTAAACCTTTGGCTGTCGGTAGCGGCTTTTTATCGCGATGATTCCTGCAGGAAGTCATCGCGATAAAAAGCCGCTACCGACAGCCAAAAGGTTAATCTACTGGATATTTATTTAATGTACAATCCACGTCAAGGGTGCTTTAGATAATGGGAAACGGGCGGTCTGGTTTACCTTCTTCTTCTTCTTGCTCTTGGTTTTCTTGCGCTTGCTGTCACCCGTCTGCTCATTTTGCTTGTCGGCGCCGCAACCGCAGCCCTTAGCACTGGCGCAACTTAACTTTCCTCCCATTTGGTCGACAGATATTCCGTGATGATGAATTGGTAATATTCAGTCAGGAAGATGCAATCACCAAGTAGTGACAGCCAAGTTGAGTATGTTTGGTGATGTGTTGTAAATTCACACAGAAGACAAAGACAGATAATCCAACAAAGTAATTCACCAATATGGGACAATTCACTCAGAAGGAACGACTCGTAATTATGTGAATTGATAAACACAGGAGAGAAAAATAATCAGATGAGACCATTCATTCAGAGGAGACGAAACTGGAGCGAGTTAGATTTTGGGGTGGCACACTCCACTCTAATAAGCAGTTCAGTCAGACGAGAGACACTGAGCGGTTGCACTGACTGTGCCAAGGTGTTTTGTTTTCGATAAAAGCCAGTACACAAAAACGTTCGAATCTCGCACAAGTACCGAAAAAGAGGAAAATCAAACGTCTCTACTTGTCACAGTCTCAAAATACTCCACCGAAAATCGACGAAGAAGAAATTGTCATCAACTTTCTCCTAAAGCCACTGTCTCACAAACCTCCCCCCAAACCAATCGGCAACCTCCCCTCTTGGCGGAAAACAAGACCTAAGTCACCGAGTTTCACCGAGGTGAAACGAAACGAAAGTGCGACTAGGTCCTGATGAGCAAGGGGGGAGTAGGCGACGGCCCGGGTGGCAGGAGGGAGGGAGGGAGGCTGGAGTAGTGGTGCTAAAGAGGCGTGGTGGCGTGTCCAGCGGAGGTGCCTGGATGGACGGGTTCGAAGTCTCTCAGGTGATCATCGTGTCCGCACGCTGCGCGATCCGTCACAGAAATGAAAAGCTGCACGACAGTCGTGAAGAAAAAAAGGCAGTCAACAAGTGGTGCCAGGTGCGTGTGAGTATGATCGACACAGATCCGGTCAAACCAGCAAGAGGCGTGGATTCTCATGAGCCCCTGCTCTGCAGGGGCTCATGAGAATCTACGCCTCTTGCAGACGTTCATGAGGATGTATGCTTTTGTGAGCAAAGGACCGTGTTCGCAGTTGTATCTGCCTGGCTGTCCGCAAGACTTCGGTGACGGTCTTCGGTTGCAGGCGAGCTGAGGTAACAGTTACTGGCCAAACCCCTTAAGACTTCCTTCGCATGAGGAGGAGACATCAACAGATATTAATTCAACCAGCAAGCGGCATAGATTTTCAATGGCAGAGACAACATGACAGTCTATGCCCCTTACACACACAGTAGTCATAAAAATCTGGCTGACCGTACGGAACTGTATGCGAGTTTGTTTTTTTTTTTCTTTTTTCTAAATGTCCACTGAAAGCTGGCGCGGAACCAACAATTCTGGCCCCGACGGCCTTACCTGGGAGTTTGGTTTTAGTAGCCGCCAAGAATTACTCTACAGAAGGAAAGGACGTAAATCTTGGTCCAATCTCTCTCACCTCGTATTCTGAACGCCCGATGATCTTCTCCTTTCTAAACAGCACAGATGTAAACATTGACCAGTAGGAGGCATACAGATTCGCACAGACCCTGATGTGATGTTAATCTGTCCAGTAAGACACATTGATACGCATAGATTTTCACTGACATAAAATTCTGCCAGCGAGAGGCATAGATCCTTATGAGCCCCCGCAGCCTACGGCTGCCGGGGCTATGAGGATCTATGCCTCTTGCAGACGGAAGTGGTTGTCTCAAAACGTGGTTTACCGTTTGGTTCTCGTGTTTTCGCTTCTACGGTTTAGCCCCCCCACTCTCCAATAACACTTCAATCAGTTTAAAGACCTCGCATGACCTGGCACTGAACGATCCCTCAACTTGGCCTGTGATTGCTGTACAGTATGTTTTCGCCGATTTACACAACGGAATGCACCATAAGCGAACGGCCATATGCATCGGGCTGACTGGGCGCCGACCGCGGTTGACCCGCGCAGACTGACTTCCGTTCGACGACCGCTTGCGTGCTGGGTAAATGCAATGCTCAACTTGTAAGCATTCTATTTACATAATGGAAGGACGAATTGACTAGATTCAATGCATTATGTTTTCATCGATTGGCACGACAGAAACCATACATTTTACACCACATACGGTAAAAAAAAAAAAAAAAAATGTAAAATAAAGTTAAAAAAAAAAGTAATCCACTGGTGTTTTATTTTCGGTACTGAAAAACAACTCGATCATATCAGTTAAACTCTGTACATACGCACACCCGCATAACGTGGGTTGCTCAACGCTTTGCTGGCCTTGGCTTGGCTTGCATAAAAAAAGCTGCGCCAGCGGATAGCAAATCAGACGAACGTTGGTGCGATATCAATCGCAAGATGTCTGCCGGATGGGGTGGAGCGCGCATGGGCATTTCCGAACCCTGAGATCCTATCTTGGAGCAACTGAACTGGCCTTGTTTGAAGAATGCATTCACTTCAAGTGACAAAAAGATCGAGGATGATCGACCGTGATACATCAAGGGTGGTGCAAGAATAGCTTGACGCCCTAGAGGCGCCAAGCTATTCTGGCACCACCCTTGAACTGTCATGGTCGATACGTCTCCTGTTGCTCTATGTCGGGGCTGATTGGGTATAAAGTACTATGATGTCGACGACCACTTGAACTAGAAACTTCAACACGAGGCACAGCTTGCAAATGTTGGTGTCAGCACCATCACATCTGGACTGACGTCAAATTATCCAATTACGCTCACACCACCTGTGAACACAACTGTCACGTGCTGAACTAGCTGATTTTTGCTTGCCACGCCATACACGAAACTTCAAACTAACACATAACATCCAAGTTCCATGAAAACTGGTACACACAAGTAAGTAAAATAAAAGCAAACTTTGCAAACTGTGGAAATGAACACACCAGGGCACATAATTATAATACCAAACCGTAAGGACGTAAATGTTACCAGTATGTGCCTATGAACACGCAAGCGCGCGGCTATACACTACAACAAATTTATGTTTAGCAATAAGCTAGAAGTGGACTCAGTCTAGCAAATTACCGTAGGTGCATGTTCGCTTTCAGTACGCAACCTACAAATCGAAACCTCGCATAGTATCTGGAGACTATGGACTAGGGCGGTGCACAGAGTAAGAATGCCAAAGTCAAGACAGTTTGTATCTATCTCTAAAAATGAAACCTACGCACAGGCAAGAGGCATAAATCCTCATGAGCCCTGCAATTGCAGGGGCTCATGAGGATCTATGCCTCTTGCAGACTGAAGACAAAATCGAACCCTAGGACCAGGACAGTGCATGGGGTAAGCATGTCAAATCAACGACAAGACAGTTTGTAAGCGTCTCTAAAAACGAACCCCTTACGTCTGAAAAGAGCCATAGATCTGCATGAGCCCCAGCCACTGCTGAGGGATGACACTGTGCGCTTCACTGCTCTACCTATATCTTTACTCTCTAGGAGATAACCAGTTATCAGTTCGATAGTCGTTTGAGACTGATATATGTATGCCAATCATTCATATCTGTAAAAAGATGTCGATCTTGAGGAGCCCCTGCTGACTCGATAAACGTCTCTTTCTGGGTTCTTTTACATCAGTTTTCCGGAGGAGATAGGATGGACATCAGCCGAAATGACAAGCGACAAAATGGGTGGGCGTGTACTAACCTGCACCTGCACCTATCTCATGCATACAATACCATATCATTTACAGTCTCAAACCCGCAAATCTTCTTCCGTCTGACGAGCAAACTGCGCAAACGCCATGCCTAGAAAGAGGCATAGATTTTCATGAGCCCCTGCACCTGCAGAGGCCTATGAGAATCTATGCCTCTTGCTTCGGATGACACTGTAACACTGACCATACCATGTAGGTAACTCCATTGATA
Source organism: Semisulcospira habei (assembly GCA_036245525.1). NCBI lineage: Eukaryota > Metazoa > Mollusca > Gastropoda > Semisulcospiridae > Semisulcospira > Semisulcospira habei. Next base: position 106,781,966 of record BTPG01000004.1, read on the forward strand.
ATCTTCCAGCTGATAGCAACAATTGTCTGCTAGAAATGAACAGATCGAAATCAACAAGGGTCAGCAAGAGGTATAGATTCTCACGAGTCCCTGACTGAACATGCAGGGACTCATGAGAATATGTGCCTCTTGCACACGGATGGCATTGGCACTGTGCGACTAACCAGGACTAAACCAGGTAGGCAGGGACGATCTTGCAACTGTTAGCAACGATTTGTTCAACCGAGCCGAGCGAAGCCAGCACTTCCCCAAGTTTGGAGGTGTCACCTAACGACTATGTACCAGTTGCAGAAGATAGATCGACCATGATAATTCAAGGGTCGCTGCGGATTAGCGTGGCTGGATCGACCATGACAATTCAAGGGTAGTGCCAGATCAGCTTGGCGCCTTGGCGACCATGATAATTCAAGGGTGGTGGCAGATTAGCTTGGCGCCTAATTCAAGGGTAGCGCCAGATTAGCTTGGCGCCTAAAGGCGCCAAGCTAATCTGGCACTACCCTTGAATTGTCATGGTCAACCCATCTCCTGCTGCAGTGTGTTGGGGCTAAATGCCGAAGGAAGCCAGCAAGAGTCATCGATTCGCATGAAACCCTGCAACTGCACGGATTCATGAGGCTCTATGCCGTCTGCCGACGTGTGGCACTGTGAGATTATTACACACGTACCAGGGACTAAGTATGCATCGGGATGATCTTTCAGCGGATAGCAGCGATTGTCCAAGCGAGACAGGGGTCACCCAGTAGGTCACCGTGATTGAACCGATTGTGTTAGAGAAATGCCGGAGATTTCAGGCTAAAACTGCGACGGTCTCCTCTAAGAACAGATGCACATCCAGCTGATGCCTAGCAGTCAACAATGTACGTATCCTCATGGTGGCCTTCACGCCGAGTCACGGTGTCAATGGGATTGGAATCGTGTTCAACGTGTTTTAAAACAAATCCAGACCTAAAAGGTGACTGCCAAACGTGCAAAATGCAGAGAAAACCCAACGGAGAGAGATACACGCTAGAAATGACAGTTACAAACACAAATGTGTTGTAACTGTCATTTCTAAACGTCTTTCTTTCTGCACTGGTTGTAATTGTAATAGATATCTCTAAGCGTGTTTCTTTCTCCGTTGGATTCTTCTCTCCGTTCAACAAGCGCATTGCTAGACTTTCGGCTGAAAAAAGATGTGAACAAATTTGATTATTGCAAGTAAGAGGCATAGGTCCTCATGGACTGCTGCATCTTACAGCGGCCCATGAGGATCTGTGCCTCTTGCAGACGGCTCGTGTTTAGTGTTGGACACAAACGTGTAAAACCTAGCATATAGCCACTCACAGTATTGAAGTCTCCCATCAGATAACATTGAAATCAAAAGCCTTCCGTCTCCTAAAGACTGGGATCTACAGGGTAATTTACCACCACAGTCGCCACCCTCGCGTACATCCTTTGATATTATTCCTAAAATGATCCTATCCAAAGTAATCCGACTTTCGCCTGTGTAACCCATTACATCCTGAGGCTGATATTGCAAAATGTGCTCATTGTCCTATGAAGGCTACGTTACAGATTAGGAGATACTGATAGATCAAATGTTTAAAAATTTAAGAGTGGTGCTAGAATAGGCGGCAACATGTCATCTCTAAATGATTACGTCCCGAATGTGTCAACTAGTGGTATGAAACATCACACAAGCTACGAAGGCAACATGTCATCCCTAAATGATTTTACATCGTTTTTCTGTACACAACTGCATCTATTTCTGGTGCCAGTTGCACGAGTGAGCCGAAGTCCTGCGTCAGCCACTAAGCAATTAGGTTGCTTAGTGGCTGGCGCAGGACTAATGGAGACAGGTCTACCATGATAGTTCACGGGTGGTACCAGACTGAAAGCTTGAATTATCATGGTAAGTTGATATGAACTGACCATGATAGTGCAAGCCATTCTAGCACCGCCCTTGCACTATCATGGTCGATCTGTCTCCAGAGTCGTAAAACAAGACATTGTTTAGTCAGGGCTGAAAGAGTGAAAACTCCGCATAGCTCTTTCTGTTCAAGACGTAAATGTATTTTTGCACTGAACTTTCATTGTTGTCTAATCAACTCTGAAGAAACAGCTGTACTCTTTGAATATTACGCATATATCGATATCTAAATACTATTTGAGGAACAAAGAAATTGTTGAATAAAGACCAGCGCAACGTAGAAAACAGAAAACGCTGGGGCCCTTGAAGTCAAGCATTTCTCCAATGATGCATAATGAATTGACATATTTGCCTTTATAATGTTTGTTTATACCGGGCACGTATGACGCAAACTAAAATACAAAATCTTCAAGGTGATTTTCTTCTTTCATCTGTGATCAAGCAATTAAAACGCCTAGGCATGATTATTGAGAAGCGGAACGACTGGAGAAACGGCACTGCACTCTTTCAACTTAACCATTTCGGAGAAATTGGAACTCGGCCTTAACCCCCGTTCATTGCCAATGGTCGCAGGTTGTCACTGTGTTTCTGAAATCTGTAAATTGGGCGCCACCGAGTCCAGGCCCCCAAAGAACATGACTACAGTTGACATTACTTTTTACTCAGCAAGAGACATAGATCCTCATGAGCCCCCGCTGACGCGGGGGCTCATGAGGATCTATGTCTCTTGCAGTTACTGTGTTAAAGGATTTTTAAAGGATCTGCAGTAAAGGATTTTTTAAAATGTATAAGTACATGTAGTTGCGGGCATACAGAGACTGCAGCAGGTGTGTAGAATCTGTATAGTTCCCGGGAAAGTGACATGGAAAAGGAAATATCCGCTCCGCTTGGAAGCATAGATCCCCGTGTTCCCACAAGCAGCGCTTATTTAACCCTTTGCGTGTCGGTAGCGGTTTTTGTCGAGATGATTCCGACTAAAACCGACACGCAAAGGTTCAGTCTTTCACCACTAGGGAAAACCCAGCCTAATCTCACTGATTACCACACTCGAAAGTGCCTCACTTGTTTAAAAAAAAAAAAAAGAAAAAAGAAAAAGAAAAAAAAAAACAACACAAAAACTTACATCATCAATTCACGGTTCGAGGCTTACCGTTTTGAAAGACATTATTCACACTGAAAGGCTACACACATGACTTTCAACAAGCGGTACAAAAAGTGCATGACAAAACGTTTTATCGACGTTTAAGAAATGCACGACAAAAACGTTTCATCAATAAATAGCCCCAATAAACGGTGAAACTGTCCCGCTCACCGCGGTGCGATACAAAGGAAGGTCTGCTAGTAATTCTGGAGCGCAAGTCCCAGGCACGTTGGTGCTAGCCTGTGACTCTGGACCTATGGCTTTAGGCCGTCAGGTCCAAATTCACAGAGCAGCACACAGAAGTCTTAACCCATTCAGCGCTGACGCCCTACAGCAGGAGATGGGTTGACCATGATAATTCAAGGGTAGTGCCAGATTAGTTTGGCGCCTGTCGGCGCCAAGCTAATCTGGCACTGCCCTTGAATTATCATGGTTGATCCATCTCCTGCAACTCCGGCATAGTCATTAGATGACTCCTCCAAAATTTGGGAAATACGTGCGTCGGACTGAATGAGTTAAGGTTTCTCAGAAAGATATGTGTGACGCGAAAATAGCAAGTCAACTGACAATGAGCAATCTAAAACAACTTAGATTTTTTTTCCTTCAATTTTTATAAGTGAATGAGGAAGGTATTACATGGTTTATTGCGAATCGATCTGTGATCGATAGCAGCACAATACAGGTATACGTGCGTTTGGAAATCAGAGGTCACTCACCCCGTCACCGCCAATAAACGCAGACTGTGTTTTTGAAATCATTGTAAATGCAACGTCAAAGACCCCCAGCCGTCCAAGGAACATGGATACAAAGTGGTCTCAGCAAGAGGCATAGATCCTCATGAGCCCCCGCAACTGCGGGGGCTCATGAGGATCTATACTCTTGCAGTGGGGTGGCGTTAACGGTTCTCGACAGTGAAGGGGCAACCAGGTACGGGGTAAACGACCGAGAGATATAAATACTGAGTGGTCTGAACCAGCATTAACACAATGACTGAGTTAACCCCCTTGATTATAAGTTTTTGACCCTTCATTTTCCATGTCTCCCGCACAGAGTAAATACTATTGGAAGTTACCCCTAAATCATTATTATTTAAACAGCCACATTTTTATGAAAATCAAAAATAATACTTAAGGGGTTAACTCAGTCATTGTGTTAATAATACTTCAATCCACTCAGTATTTATATCTCTCTTAATTAGCACATATGACCGATGTCGCAATGCCACTATATACGTAAACACAGCCCGTCGCCAGTACTCTAGGCAGGACACGACGCGTTGCAAGCCAGCTCACCTGTGTTGCCTTATCGTTGCTACGCGCTGACACAGTAGCGCGCCACGAGACCTGACACTCTATGAATAAGCCTAAGGCTTTGTGAAGTCGACTTCATATATACTTATGACTGGTTCCCGAGAAATCAAAACGGAGGTCATACTCTGCACTAAAAACAGCCAGTTGGAAAACTAACAAGTGATATCTTACACACACACACACGCACACACGCACACGCGCACGCGCACGCACGCACACGCACGGACACACTCAGACACACGTGCACGCACACGCACGGACACACTCAGACACATATAACTACACACACACACGCACGGACACACTCACACACACACACAGATTGTAAGATATTTCTTTTGGGTGCATAACTGATGCCTGACTCGAGCTATAGTTCACGCGCCCGTGGGTGGTGTACATGTAACTGCGCTTTCAAGTTGAAAATAGACACATTACTCTCTGCTTTATGCAGTCACCTGACTGAGTACATAAACAACAGATCCTCAAGAGCCGCCAAGACTCCAGGCTTGACTTCCGTTGTACAACGTTTCAGTCAGCTGTACTCTTAGGACGCACATTATGAGGAGACTGAGGGATTTGACTGTGATAATTTGCCACGAGCAATGCGTAGATTGACAATTCAGTTTTGAATATTTCTACCGAGCTCAGGGCCGGCTCCAAGATTTATGAATATTTGTAACGACATAATTTTTAAGTGATGTTTGTCGTCGCTCCTGTCGTCTGCTTACTTGTTTTGCGGTTACCCTTCGTACCGTCTGTAGGTAACATGAATTACGCATTACATGACTCATAGCCACTTCAAACAGAGAGAGGCCTGAATGTACAATCAATCTGATTTTAAAGTCTATAGTTGTGTGTGCTATTACATGTCACGATCACCTGCCTGTTAGCACCGAAATCAGCCTAGTCACACACTCACACAAACAAACAAACAAACAAACAAACAAACAAACACAAACAAACAAACAAACAATCAAAAACACACACACACACACACACACAAACAAACAAACAAACAAACAAACAAACACAAACAAACATATGCACACACACAAACAAACAAACACACATACATACACATAAACAAACAAACACACACACACACACACAAACAAACAAACAAACAAACAAACAAACAAACATATGCACACACACACAATAATAACATAACACACTTTTCTCAACCATGCTGCCCTAATGTTTACTATCTGGGTGAGTATTTGTGTGCTGTACTGCTTAGCGGCTTTCAGTTTCCAGCTGGAGGTGTTTCAATTCCAGTGCCATGTGTGTCAACTGTCACTTTGAAAACATTCTATTTGAGCCAAACAGGTTTTGTTAGAGGTACATAACACACACACACACACACACTGACACTGACACACAGACAAACACACGCACGCACTGACACACGCACTGACACACGCACTGACACACACACACACAAACACACAGAACATGTATACACAAACACACAGAACATGTTCTCACATGTAGCCCACTCGATCACAGATTTTTACGAGCATGGCGAGATTCTCAAGAGCCACTGTTTTTAATCGGGTTTGAGTCAACTGTAAAGATTTTTGAATCTCTGCATAATCCAATGACACACACACACACACACACACACACACACACAGAGAGAGACATGTCACTGAGCTAAGACTACAAATGAACATACCTGGCACACAAACACTGTACACTGTCACAACCGGAACAATATCCTCAATGAATACTCCATTGCAAACATATAGTCACATATAGTCTATGGGAGACAACTATGTATAGAGGTTGAATCTTACCAAGTGATTACGTCCCTTATGTCATGAGCAGAAAATACATGCTGAATGGTGCAAACGTAAAAAGTTACTATTCAGTGTCATTTCCTAGAAAACATGATTTTGCTTGATAACAAAAAACAATATTATCTTTTTTTTAAAAATTATAATAAAATGAATCAAGACGAATTACTCCTTCTAAATGATATCAATGCTGTAGAGAACAAAGACTTAGACTCTAAGAAACAGCGTCTTTTGTCTGTAGTTGTGTCAGGCAAATCAAAGACTTATCTCGGGAAACAATACATGACAGACGACATAGAATCTCTTACCTCTGACGAGCTAATCAAGCTTCATTCAAAATATGAAAACCACATTGCCTCACTAATGACACGTGATTTAAGTCGATCTCTTGTATGCCTATACACAAAAGCAGTGAGTCACTTTCTACCTGTGGATTGTGACAGCCTATCACACGACCTTGAAAGCAATCCTATTGTTTCAAGTTCAATTGGTAAATTAGCATGTGTCATGTTTTACAAGTTTGGAAATTACCTTGCTCCTGTCGTAACTTTGCTGGTAACTGGGAGTCACATCGATTTTTCGAAAATAAATTTTCTAGAGAAAGAAAAAGAAGGATCAAATGGACGAGAACAAGATGACTACACAACCGAACCCCAGTCCGGTCTTGACGCAGGTTCAAACTGTGACTAAGGCTAAAAGCCCAGGCCGCGTTGAGGCTGGTAAAAGATTAGCCGAATATAACAGACAAAAAAAATTACAGCTTCAAGCGCAAACAGAAAAGGCTCATGTGACTGACCAGGCGTCAGGACTGTCAGGACCGTCAGGACCAGTGTCACTACCATCACTACCATCACTACCATCACACTCTCATCAAAGTGAGAGACAAACAACTAAGTCTGACCCCCGCCCTGACCCCGAACCTCAATCAACAAAATATATAATTGTCGGATTTGTTGTCGGATTTGGTTACGTAGGGTATCAATTATACAAAAAATACAAACCACAGACTCGTACAGTGACCAAAAAATCAGACACTCCAAAAACAAAACCAGAAGTCGCCACATTACCAGTAACACCCAAAGCCGTTGACCCATTTTATATGCAGTAAATAAAAATATTATTTTAATTTTTCTTGCCTAAGAAATGAATGACACAAAGAACTTGATGAACCTTGTCTATCACTCTGCCGTAATCAGTGGATTAGCAGTAGCTTATTCTATGCTGGGGAAAAGTCTACTCAAAATGAAATCAGCAGACTTGAGTAGACTTGACTTTGAAGACAGTGCTAAGCTAATTGTAGTTGTAACAGCGTCGATTGCGACAAAAGATTTTCTTGTTAAGCAAGGAATTATTCCCGAAAATGTTTCTATGTAAATAAAAATAATATGGCGACGATAGCTATTATGATTGGAGGTGCTATGGTTAACGCATTGGCTTTCAGTGGCTCTAATTATCTCTTTTCAAAAATGGGTAGAGAAGAATCTGCAGAAGAAATGAAACGTCACAATGAGGCATCTGAGAAACTTGCTCAAGCCCAGCAGGAATATGAAAAGAATAGAATTGAGAAACTTGATTTCATCAATGAAAAACTCAGGCTAGAAGGTCACGCACAACATACGTTTTCAAATACAGACGAAGCAATCAGGGAATATTTTCTTGTCACAGGTGAAGACATGTCTATCCCGAAACCAAAACTAAGTGACTATTACAAACCAAGCACACAACAAAGAAACGGGGAGATAATCTTTGTTCTAGTGGGAATGACATTTGTTTATTTTACAGGAGTTTTCATTGCTAGAAAAAATGGCAGCCGAAAATAAACTATCAAAAATATATTACTCTCCATCAGGCTATTGGAAAGGACAAACAGCTATTGAAAAATTACATGCCGCTGTGGGCGGAGATATATCACTCAATCAAGTCAAGCAATGGTTACAGAGACAGGCAATTTGGCAGATATATCTTCCTGCTCCAAGAAAGATAACAAGGCCTCATTTTGAGAACACTACCCCCAATGACACACACCAAATGGACCTCCTGTTCTTACCACATGACACAATAAGAAAGAAACGATACAAGTATGCATTAACTGTCGTAGACATTGCTTCAAGATACAAAGACGCTGAACCCATATCTGACAAAACAGCCAGTACAGTTGCTACTGCTTTATCTAGTATCTATAAAAGAGGCCCTTTAAGATACCCCAGACTTGTTCAAGTTGATGATGGATCAGAATTCAAAGGTGCTGTTAATCAGTTATTTGCTAAGCATGGTGTACTGGTCAGACGAGGCATTCCAGGTGTGCACAGATCACAGGCAATTGTAGAGAACTTTAACAAACAGTTGTCAGAGAGACTTTTCAGTTACCAGTATTCTAAGGAACTCATGCATGACACCCGGAACACTGAGTGGGTTAAGAGATTACCACATGTGATAAAAGCAATGAACGATGAAGGACATCCTAAGCCTGCTGATGCTATTAAATTGAAATCAATTACAGAGCCAAAAACAATGTCAACCCAGGCACCGCTTGCACCAGACACAAGTTTATTTACCAAACAGGTGAGATATTTATATCAGCCAGGGGAGGCTGAAAATGACGACAGACGCAGGGCAACAGACCCCATCTGGTCAACGTCTGTGCACAATATAAAAAAAATAATTCCCGGCGCAGACGCAACAATATATTACCTGTATGACCCTGCACCCCAGAGGGCATTTGTCAGAGAAGAATTACAGATTATTCCCTCAGACACCGTTACTCATTTCAGTAACTAAGTCATCAATTAATTCATCAACCAGTTCATCACAAATGTCTTCAGATAACTTGAGCCTGTAATGACCTGGTGCATAAGCTTTTTCCTTAGTGTGAAACACTCTTTTCGTGTCTCCAACTGCCAGTGATTTCTTATGTGTTTGGATCATTTCAAGATTATGTTTATTTGATCTCAGTGACTTGTTTGGATAATCAGGCATCAATGCACCATCTAACACTTGCTTGTAATGTTCATGACGTATGTCTTTATTTTTTATTGCTGTTTTCTTGATACCTTTGGCTTTCGACTGACTACCTTTCTGGTGCAGTATAGAATACATTTTTGATCTCAGTCCAACGTACTCAACTATTGGCACACCATTTAGTTCATCCTTAAACTTACCAGGTACTTTCTTGTTTTGTGTGCTGAACAGTGGATGGTCTTTAGGATAATCAGACGTGTCATACATGTGTAACTCTGTTTTCATGTCTTCGTAAAAGTCTTCAGTACACACATCAATGATCATAGAGTCAGTGTCAGTGTATAGCAGACGACACTCAGGATACTTTGGTTTGAAGTAATCATAATAAAATTCAAGCATTAGTAATTTTGACAACTCAAGAATTGCCATACCAATGAATACTGGCTTGTCCAGTTTGACAATCTTTTTTTTGAGTGACACAGCATACAATGATGAATGAAACTCTTTGTATCCTGTGTACTGTGGCTTGCCTCGCGCTGGGACCATACGGCGTTGAGGCGTGTCCCCTGGGTGGTGGATAGGGGGTCCCTCGTGAGAGGGGTGCACCGAATGAAATAAGGTGCCGTGAACCAACATGGTCTAAGGGAAGGTGACCCCGACAGAAAACCCCTGGTCCTCCTAGTAAGGGGGTTGGGCGTGGGGGTAGCTTCCCCACCCTGCAAAAAAGGAAATAGCTACAAAAACGCCGACGAAAAGATTAACAGTAATTCCTTTCCTGGAGGAGGAAGGTTCTTCTACTAGAAGACTTATGACGTCCTGTGGTGAAAGCCGGAAGTCTTCGGAAGCCACAGGACCGAGCCGCCTCTCTCTATCCAGGGATACAACCATGGGCACATGGAACGTCAAGACCATGTACCAGAGCGGCAAGGCCGCCCAGATAGCAGCGGAAATGCAAAAGTACAACCTTTCCCTGCTAGGCATCAGTGAAGCCAGATGGACGCAGTCTGGCCAGAAAAGGCTGTTAAGTGGGGAGATGATTCTGTATTCAGGTCATGAAGAGGAGAATGCCCCCCATACAGAAGGAGTAGCACTCATGCTGTCACCAGTGGCACAGAGAGCGCTGATGGGCTGGGAACCTCTTGGGCCAAGAATTATAACAGCAGCCTTTAGAACTAAGAAAAAGCTCAAGCTGAACGTCATCCAGTGTTATGCGCCCACCAATGACAGTGACGAGGAAGAGAAACAAGAGTTCTACGACCGACTCCAGAGTGCCGTGGACAAATGTGCGGAGTGAGACATCACCATCGTCATGGGCGATTTTAATGCCAAAATAGGGGAGGACAACACCGGATACGAAGAGGTGATGGGGAGACAGGGACTAGGCTCGGAGATGAGTGAGAACGGGGAGAGGTTTGTAGACTTTTGTGCTCTAAACCGACTTGTCATTGGAGGCAGCATCTTCCCACACAGAAGAATACACAAAGCAACTTGGGTCTCACCTGACCATACAACAGAGAACCAAATAGACCATATCTGCATTAGCAAGAAATTTAGAAGATCCCTTCAAGATGTTCGAGTGAGGAGGGGAGCAGATGTCGCCTCAGACCACCATCTGCTTACCTTAAGAATGAAGCTCAAGCTAAAGAAAAGCCGCACAGAGACAACAAGAAGACAGCGCTATAATGTAGGCCTCCTGAGAGAAACTGGAGTTAGAGAAGAGTTCAAACTGGTGCTGTCCAACCGGTTTCAAGCGCTACAGGAGCTAGTAAATGAAGAGGAGGCGGTCACCACAGAGCAGCAGTGGAAGGCAGTTAGAGAGGCGCTGAACTCAACCTGCAAAGACACTGTAGGGTTCAGGAAACACCACCACAAGGACTGGCTGTCGGCACAGACCTTGAAGAAGATAGAAGCGAGGAAGCAGAAGAAAGCAGCGGTCAACAACAGTCGCACGAGAGCAGCCAAAGTAAGGGCACAGGGGGAATACTGGGAAGCCAACCGCGAGGTGAAGAGGAGTATCAGGGCAGACAAGAGGGCCTACACAGACAGCCTGGCAGCAGAGGCAGAAAAGGCAGCAGGCAGCGGCAACATGAAACAGCTCTACGACATTACCAGAAGATTGTCGGGTAAGTATGGCCATACAGAAAGACCAGTAAAAGACAAAGAAGGCAAGCCTATTGTAGACAGAGCAGACCAACTCGACAGATGGGCCGAGTATTTTGAAGAGTTACTGAACAGACCTAGCCCACCCGACCCCCCCGACATCCAGCCGGCAGAGACCGACCTACCCATCAGCTGTGACAGACCCAGCCGGGAAGAGATCAGAAAAGCAGTGGCATTTTTGAAGAATGGCAAAGCAGCAGGGCCAGATGGCATCCCAGCGGAGTCTCTGAAAGCAGACCTAGAGACAACAGTTGAGATGCTGTACCCACTGTTTGGAAAGATCTGGGAAGAGGAGGTGATGCCAGCTGACTGGAAGGAGGGGTACCTAATCAAGCTTCCCAAGAAAGGCGACCTCAGCAAGTGTTCCAACTACAGAGGATCACCTTGCTGTCAGTACCAGGAAAGGTCTTCAACAGGATCATCCTAGAGAGAATGAAGAGCTCCGTTGACCCCCAGCTGAGAGACCAGCAAGCAGGATTCAGGAAGAACCGATCATGTACAGACCAGATCGCCACTCTCCGCATCATCGTGGAACAGTCTCTGGAGTGGAGCTCCCCGCTGTACGTCAACTTTGTGGATTATGAGAAAGCATTTGACAGCGTGGACCGAGAGACTCTGTGGAAACTCCTACGACACTACGGTGTACCCACAAAGCTCGTCCGCCTGATCAAGAGCAGCTATGATGGCATGACATGTCGCGTGATCCACGAAGGGCAGTTCACCAGAGAGCTCCAGGTCAGAACTGGTGTCAGGCAGGGGTGTCTGCTGTCTCCGTTCCTCTTCCTACTGGCCATAGACTGGGTCATGAAGATGACCACAGAGCACAGACGAAGTGGAATACAGTGGACACTGTGGACACAGCTTGACGACCTCGATTTTGCAGACGACTTGGCATTACTGTCCCACACTCATCAACAAATGCAGGACAAGACCACGAGGCTTGCTGACATCTCGTCCCAAGTGGGCCTCACCATTCACAAACAGAAAACAAAGACAATGAGGCTGAACGCAACCAGGGAAGAACCAGTCTTGCTTGCTGGCACCCCGTTGGAGGAGGTGGAGTCCTTCACCTATCTCGGGAGCATCATAGACAAAAAAGGCGGCACTGATGCAGATGTCAGAGCACGAATCGGTAAAGCCAGAGCAGCCTTTCTCCAGTTGAAAAAAGTGTGGAGTTCCAGAGAGCTGTCACAACACACCAAAGTCCGGATTTTCAACTCCAATGTAAAAGCAGTTCTCCTATATGGAGCAGAGACATGGAGATTGACAAAAACCACAGTCAACAGAGTACAGACCTTCATGAACAGTTGCCTTAGAAGAATTTTGAAAATCCACTGGCCAGAGAAGATCAGCAACGTCAGACTCTGGGAGAGAACAGAGCAGATAACAGCAGAGAATGAAATTGGGCGAAGAAGATGGGGATGGATCGGTCACAGTCTGAGAAAGCCAGCTTCCAGTATCACTAGGCAGGCATTGTCATGGAACCCCCAGGGAAAGAGGAAAAGAGGTAGGCCGAGAAACTCCTGGCGTCGAGACCTCCAAGCAGACATCAAGAGACTGGGAACCACCTGGAGTAGAATCAAAGGAGAAGCACAGGACAGGAGTTGCTGGAGGTCTCTCGTCGACGGCCTATACCCGGGTAGGGGTGACAGGCGTAAGTAAGTAAGTACTGTGGCTTGCCTGTAAGTTTAATTGCGCCCAATTCAGTTGTGACCAGTCTCACATCTTTGCGGTGATGAGGATTTTCCATTGTCTTGCCAAAACAGGCATTGTTCATAAGCTTAAAGAAGTCTTTGTCAAATGCAGTGTTGCCGTCTCTGGCACGAAGGGTTGTGTTCTTCATTATGTAATTTTTCATGAAAGCACTCTGATCAAATTGAATTCCTCTGTGAACTTTCTTTAATACTAACCCATGTCTGATGTAAAACTGCAGCAAGCGGTAGTGACAAACGTAATTGAATTTGTCATTTAAATTTGGTACAAGTTTGGTGTCTTCTTTTTTTCCTGTCATACTCATTTTCTCAACAGCTAATGGATAATCATTATGGTAATCGTGTAGGTGGTGTGGATACTCTAGGTCAACTTCAAAGATCCAACCCTTCGCATCGTTTCGGTCAAGATTCATAATATTGTTAGTTAACCCTGACTCTGTTACATCATACTGTGACAAATCATGCAGACAAAAGTTTTTCAAGGGCAATAATTCACACATTGCCCAGCCATACAAATTGTTAGCGTCAAGGTACATAATGAATGACCTTGACCTCGAGGGGTCAAACCCCTGGTCGTCCATATATTTATTGTTGGCTCTGGCGTAGTTATTTGAAGCTATACTAATGCCTCCCCTCAATCCACGTTCCACCATTTCACCCATCGTACGATCAGACAACAGGTCTATAGATATCTTACTGGATTTCAAAAATGCATCCCATGTCATGCCAGGACTAGTTATGTAACAGGCAGGGTCAAGCTTGTAGTGTAACAAACCCTTTTCACGGTAACTTTCAAATACGTCTGCTAGCAAGCAAACGTCAGCTTTTAAGTACTGGTCATGGTAGTCACCAATTGTTTGACACCCCAACTTCCCCCACGCATCAAGTGCGTGTTGATATTCAGAGTCAGAAATACCTTTTCCAGTTAGTGTAGAATAAAATTTCTCTTTTGGTGGCAGTCTTGTTTCTTCAAACACAACCCAATGATCGATGTACTCATATGGATAGACACCTTTCTTAATCAAGTCTGGTTCAAAATATTTACTTGTTATTGGATACTCAGTCAGTCCTTCTGCAAGACTAGCCAATCCTAAAGACAAATGTTGCATGGAGTCATAAAATGCTAATTTGTCTAACCTAAAAGTTAAGTATTTCTCAGTTGTCTGGGCAATACAACTTATGTTTTTGTACGACTCATCTACAGCCTGCATGATAATGTGTGAATCATATCCCTTCAAATTGTGAAAAAAGATTGGTAACTTGTATGTCTTAGGATCTATTTTTAATTTCAAGTTACAATCACCATGTGCAGCACCTCTGTAACGCCCAGTTATGTGATCGTGGTCACGAACTTTATCACCACCTAAAGGTTGTTCACAAATCCAACACGTCTCAGATGTATCAAATTTCAGTTTGTCTTCTTCTGTCATCACCAAAGGCATCTGACATGTTGTGAGATACTGTACTACCTGACTATACAGATGTCTCATTTCTGTTAAAAACAAACATGCTGCATTTTCACCCCTGTAGATAACAGGTTCTGAATGCAAACCGTCTGACCTAACAAGAATGTATCCAAAAGAACACACCACTTGGTCACTCAACTTTATAGTCTTTGGTAATGACTCTGGAACAGGACCTTCATACGGAACAACCAGTGATTCAAAATCTGCGTACACTACAAACGGCAACTTTTGCTGATTTCCATAGTTCTTAAAATACACTTGACTACCAGGATCTGGGTACTTAAGTACAGTTTGTATGTCATCAGGTGACCTGCAGTGTAAAACATGTTTGTGTGCCACTGCAATAGAAGAAAATCTTTGTAAGCATTTTTTACAAACTTCCTGTTTGCCATTGTGTTTTGTTGTATGTCCATGAATTAGACGTGACATATTTCTAATAATTGTGTAGTGAAAGTTATTGTTATCACCGGCAGGGCCTATTAGCAACATGTCAACATGTTTATCTTCTGACTGACCGTAGGTTGGAGCCAGAGGTGATACTCTAATTGGCTGTAACTTGTTCTCAGACACATTATCCCACACAAACACATTCACGGATATACCAGGATTTAGTTTTTCAAACAAATCTATGTCCTCTATTTTAACAGGGAACTCAATGCCACTAAAAACGAGTTCATTTACAAATTTGGTGTAGTTAGATACACGTTCAGGTTTTGCTTTCACAAAGTGTAGTTTAGCAAGCACACACCACATGAAACAATAGTTGTCATTGTTCTGTATGTTGACGACAGCCTTTTTGTTTACTACTTCTGTTGGCAGTGGCAACCATGCTTTACCTAATATAGGATGATACCTAGACTGCTTTAGTTGTAGTTCATGTACATGTCCTTCGTGCCAACCAGACCCCTTCATTTTTGCACTGTCAATCGCCTGAAGGAAGTCTGGTAATAGTCTGTCTCTAAACACGTTCTCCAATTCTCTTCTTGTGTTAACTGTGTGTTGTCTTGTTGATATATACGATACAATTAATTCACCGTCCACCCTAGTGAATTCGATTTTTGCAACAATCTGAATCTTAACACTGCCTGTAAGAAGATTTTGTTGTATGACAGAAAAAGAGTTTTCTATTGATTCGTAAACATTATTAGTATTGGATATGGGTAAGTTTGTTGTGTGAAACACGTTTCTTAAACCAGATGAGCCAGGGTTTTGAACATTGTCCGTCATTTTTATTTGTCCGACAAAATAATAAATGAAAAAATATTAACGTTAACTCTGCTGGCACACCTTGTGTAATACCACTTTATTAACTGTAACACTGTCAATATAAACATTTAGTTTGCGCAGTTGTTTAAATATGCTATAACAAACGTCTCCTAACCAGCCATAGTTGGTATCATCAACTTTAAAAGTAGGTGTCTTTAAATCAACTGTCATGCACTCCACATCTGGATGCTCATCGACATAATCCAAAGTCACACTATATGTAGCATATATTTCTGATGGTGCTGAAAGGCTTATGTAAGTCTGTTTGGGTGGTGTTATTAAATCAGTAAAGTGCATAACATCTTTGAAAAGGTGTGTGAGATCAAGCACCTGTATGATTTGTCCGTCTGTCATTTTTATTGGACAAACAAATGTATAAATTAATTTACATCAATTTACTAACCCATACCCTGTGGGCTGATCTGTCTTTAAAATGAGCTTTAGATGCTTAGTTGATTTCAGTTTATTTTTTACATCATCTCGTTCATGTTTATTTGGTATGACATCATTCTCTCTGAGACAGTCTTCAAAGCTGTCACGATCCTTGCAGTAAAACAAACAGATAAACTTTAACTGTTCACAAAAATCTTTCAGTACAGCATTATATTTCTGAGTGAGAATCCATACACTGACATTTGCATGTCTGCCACTGAAGGCAAGTTCTGATAGAGTGTTTCTCTTCTTGACAATGTCTTTCTCTGCTGAGCAGTCATCAACAATAAACAATGTTGGCTGTCCTTCAAATTGCTTGTAAAAATATTGTAGGTAGTCATTCAGTTTTTTCTCAGGGTCGACTAAGTATATGTTGTTGTCAGTCCAAATGAATAAACGGTTGTGATAAGCTTTGTTGTGTTTGATTGTAGGACAAAATATTACAATGTTTTCAAAATGGTGGATGTATCTTGTTTGTAATAAGTCAAGTACGAATTGAGTTTTCCCACACCCTGTGGCACCAACAAACAATCCACAGTGTGGGTCAAGGGTCATTAAGCTCCGGTTGATTTTAATACACAATATAATTTTAATATATGTGTCCACTCAGCCTGCTTTCTGCAATATTGAGTTGTGCGTCATATATCAGGTACAAATATATGTTAATGGCCGCAGCAGTTTCAACCTTCTTTTGTATCTGAATTGTTATTCCATCACTACCGTTCTCGACAGTTCGTCCTGACCCATGAAGGTAATCATCATCTGTACTACGAAGGTCTAGCCACAGTGCATACTTGTTTGTCAGGTATTGTCCGATCCTTACATCATACAGATGTAGATCTTTGCACGCAATGTTTGCTGGTTTATCTCTAATCCTTCCACCCGCAAAATACTTTGTGGTTTCGTCATAGTGTTGATAAGGCAGCATTCCTGAAGCATACACTTGATTAGGACGGCCTTCGATTGTGCAGGACAAATGTGTAATCTTAGGATTGTAGAATTTTTCTGAATCTCTTTTGTATGGACTCACCGGTTCAACAAACAACATAAGAATACCTTTCAGTGACCTGGCAGGTGTGTTCAAGTTTATGTTCCACATTGGGTCGCTTTTGTCTTTGGGTATTAAACTATGTCTAATCACACGGTCATAATAAATTGGAAGTCTTGACTGGTATTGATTTTGAATGAGTCTGGCTAATTCAGTGTGTGTGACAATTTCATATTCCAAGGATATGTTAGAGATCTTGTATGTTGCATCTGTGGCAGATGATTTTATAACTTTGGAGTAGTCATTGAAAGTTAGTTCAAAGCTCAGACGGTCATTCAGTGCCCCTTGATAATAAGGCAAATGAGCTGTTAGGATTTCAAACTCAAGTGGAATGTAAAATCTGGTTCCATATGTTTCTGCTATAATAACTTCCTGGGCTGCTGACGTTGATTTATCTCCAGCATTGATTCGAAGTTTACCAACATTATCAGACTGTATGCCTTGGTAAATACGATCCTCTCGTTCTTCTCTTGTGAGCCAAAGGTCTTTGTAACAGTAGAACACATCTGAGTCATCAAGACTAAACACTTCCTGTCCTTCAAGTTTTACTTTAATAGTCCTAACAATTGCTCTGCCAAGATTGTCAACTAGTGTTCTGTTTACGTCTGCGTCTGATGTTAGTTCAATATTAAATGCTAGGCGTGCAGTGCCAGGAACGATAACGTCACTGGGGCCTAGGTTTGGAAACTTGACTGTAAGTGTTTGGTTCTGGTCTATAGTACTTGGATTGTTTGTGATGACGATTGATTGTCTTATGCCCTTAACACCCAGAGGCTCACGTAGTTTTCTGTATGGGTCTAACTTTGATCCGTAAGACTGTGTCATTTTTATTATGCACAATAAAAAATAATAAATTAATAAAACAATGGCAGCGGGAGGATTTAATCATGAAGATTTTGAAATGGATGACACGTATGATTTTGGTAATACAACAGATATGACAGATATGGCAGATATGACTGGTACAAGAAATATTTACAGTTTACGTCATGAACTTTTAGAAACCAAAGTGAACTCATTTTATGATCATGTTGGTAATCGCCCAGACAACATAGACCCTAACCAGTTTGAACTTGATGGCAAGGGTCATTTATATTTAAATACTGTTGACAAAGGAAAAGTACTATTGACTAACAAAAAAGACCCTAGTAGGTTTAGGGCTTTAAGTACAATAAAAAATGAAGGTGGTGTTGGTGCCTTGCGTCAACTTGGAATTGGAGGGTCTCCTGTCACGCCAAGACTGGCTAGTGTTCTTCACGACACGCAAACAAAGTTGCCAACAGGGCAACAAATTGAAATGGCACCAGTAACAAGCCTACCAGAAATAGCAAACACAGTGATACAAGAAACCTCATTTACTGAAGGGCAATTAAATGACGCTATTAAAACAATAGACGACCCACCTTTGTCAATGAGGGAGATTATGGGATTGGATAAATCACTGCAGACAATAAGAGGTGAGATGGTTAATAATCTTGCCAAACTAGGTGAGCTTGATAAACACATTGAACGTGAAAAAGAGAAACTGGCTACAGCAGACAATGGAAATCTTGACACAGAAATAAAAGAAAGAATCCAACACAGATTAAATGATTTGCAGATAGAAAGATCAGGACGGTTAGAAACAATTAGTATTGGAAGACAAAAACTGAAATCACAGGTCAACAGAATTAGAGAAACTATTCAGAAAATACTTCACGAAGACACTACTCTGGCTGAGAGACTTAAAACACTTTTCAGAGAACAGGGTATTACAATTGCTAGTTTAATTACTGCTCTTGGGTTTATTATTAGTACTGTAGTGTTGGCTGTCTCCGGCAGTGGTGGTGGAGCACCCCTGGCACCAGCACCACCAACCCCTGGCCCCACAGATCCAAAAGACTTACAGTCATGGGTAAAGAAACAGTTGTCTCACATATCAGACTTACTTAAAAAATTGGCTCTGAAAGCAATGGACGCTTTGCCTGGCATAATTGGCACAGTTGTCAGTTGGCTGATTACTACTACAGCAAAGGCAGTAGGGTTTATGGCAGAACATGTGTGGGTCTTTTTGGTTACAGTAGGAGGGTTGATGGTGGGTTATTTAATGAAACAGATAAAGAAGTAAAACCCCTAATCCTGTTAGACCTATTACCAATGCAGTTCTCTCTGACTCATGTGTGTCAGGGGTTGACTGTACTGGTTGTATGAGTGTCGGTGTTGGGGCCGGGGCCAGGGGCGGGGTTGTTACCGTCTGTAATGATTTTAATGACTGTACATGTGTGGTTGTGGCCCCCAAGTTTACAGATTGATTGAGTCCTAATTTTTGGTCACGACCTGCAACAATTATTTCATTA
The DNA here is from genome assembly GCA_036245525.1 of Semisulcospira habei. NCBI lineage: Eukaryota > Metazoa > Mollusca > Gastropoda > Semisulcospiridae > Semisulcospira > Semisulcospira habei. The sequence goes on from BTPG01000004.1 coordinate 106,801,503, forward strand.
TTATAATTTGTTATTGTACCCATTTGGAGTTGAAGGTCAGATGGTAACATGTATAACCCGATGCCAACTACAAAGTCAACTTTTGATCTGGCATATCTGAGTACGTCTTGATAGCGTTGTATGCTTGATGGGAGATCAACTGTTGAATTTACTGAATCTTCTAAGTTTGCGAGAAACTGTTTTTGTGCTTCAAATTTACCACTTCCATTCAAAATGTTTGATTTTGTTAGTGATTGTGCTCCTAGTAAACACCAGACATATGTTCTGATTGACTCATTGACGTGCTCGACTCCCGCTTGAGTAAACCCGTCAGATTTATCTAAGACAAATGTGGTCCAGGCGTTAGACTGCTTTTGCTCTATTGATCCTATCCAAACTTGTGATTTTGATGAGAATGAAGTGTAACCAGGGTAATAATCTTGAGGGTATTGTCTGTGACTCATAGCGTAATACAATGTACCCATACCATTGTGATCATCAAGTTTTTGTGTAAAGTCATACTTAGTGCTTATGTTAAATTCATTACAGATGCGTTCAAACGCTTTCATATCCATGGGGTTGTTATACCTGTTGAAACTGGATTCAGTGGGCAGTGGGGTATGCAGTTCTGACAGTATACGTCTAAGCTGGTAATAAACATGGAAATGATACACAGATCTAATCAGTTTGTTTGAGTGATTCAAATGGTCTGTGAATGAAACACCACAGCCTGTAGTTGAGCATAGTATTGCAAAGTTGAGTTGGTTTTGAAACATCTGTAGTGGACTTAAAGACCACTTTCTTGCAGTAGAGTCGTCTGTTATTGGAGGGTTTAGGTAATGGTCAAACGGATTTGGTACTTTGACTTGGAATAGATCTTGTTCAGACACAGCTATGTCAAGCTGGTTTAGTTGAATTATTTTCTGTTCATAAGTAGGTGCAACATTATATTTGGCATCCACATTAAATTGAAATGCGTTTGTAGTGGTAATGGTTGGTGATTTAAATTCCATGCTTCTTTTTTATGAGATAATAAAAATGTTTATTACCTTAACAAATCTTGACACAAGCAAACCAGTGTGGTTAACTAATGGGATTGATAATCGTGATGGTAGCAAGGCTGCAGCTATCCATGAAATGTTCTATACAGTAAAATGGTTTAATGTAGAAGATGATATATATAATAAAGTAATTTTTGATGGTAAGACTGAAGCTATACCACCCGGGTATTATGACTTTTGTACTATAGCTGAATGGTTTCAAAGTAATTTTAAAATTAAAGCAACTTTAAATCCAGCTAACCTACTTGTTACATTAGAATTTCTGAAACAAGATTGGTTAAAAATTTCAGATAGATTTGCATATTTACTTGGATTTTATATTGACGAAGATTGGTGGAGATCAGATGATTTAGATGAAGCTATGTCTGGTATTATAACAATGAAGACAAAAAAACTTAAAATAACTGGAAAACGCCCTGTCAATTTGTCAGTACACAGAGTACTACATGTTTATTTGAAAGAACTAAACACAACTGAGAATGTACACAATGGAAAGCCTTCAACTTTGTTGAGATGCTTACCTACTGGAACTGCTCCGTATTGTGAAAGTGTAGTTGTTAGATTTCCTAATTTGCAGTTTAAGAAATTAGGTTCTAGTTTCTTTGAGTCACTGAGTATATCTGTAACTAATCAGGATGACAAACCAGTTCTTATGCATGATTTTAGTGTTGTGTTGGAAATTAAATAATTTTATTTTTGTTTATAAAAAATGAGTGGTGGTCCAAAGTCGAGAATCATACCAGTTGCATGTCCAGTAACAGAATTGAAAGATTTGGCAGACGTACAGGATTTTGAGAAGGAAGGGGAAATTGGAGAAATATATGGTTTTGAACTTGATTTAAATGGCATGTACAAGAGGAAAGTAATTGTTGACATGAAAGACGGTGAAAAACAGATTCCTAAACTTGGTCAGCTACGTGATGTTACTGTACCTACTCCACCTGTAAATAATGCGCCTTACAACTTAATACATGTGGGTAGTAAGTGGGTGGTTTCACCTGTACCTGTTCCACCACCCACAATTGACTGGGACATAAAGTTGGAATTTATTAGTCCTTATGTATACACTGATGATGAAGGCGCCTTAGTGTTTAGGAAGGTTGTTAATTCTGGGCCGCTTATTGTAAGCCTTGTTCCAAGTTTTGCCCCAGACAACAATAGCAGAGAAAAACTGAAAGTTGAAAATTATGAGATTGATTGATTGTACATTGCTTAACGTCCCGACAGCAACAAGGCTTTCTCAGGACGTGCCTGCACTGCTTGTGAAAAAAAAAAACACAAAAAAACCCCAGAACATTGAATGTATGTCGCCAGCCGGTCAAATACGTTAAATAAACCTAACACATGGGGCCTAAATAAAGCTAAGACCATTTAGCAACACACATCCAATATCAAGAGCTACAGGCAGTGCAGACAGTAGGGAGAGTTTTAAAAAGGCAAATACAGGTGAATGGACAAAGGGTAGACAGAAACACATGCCCCAGAATAGAGAGAAAAACCCACCCTGTGGGGCTGACCAGGGTGACCCTGGGAACTAAAAAATACCTAACCCCACCCAAGTCCCCCAGGGCAGACCCGGGTGGGGTGAAAATTATGAGAGACGGCGGTATCTTCTTACAACTAGAAAGGGTAGATCAGATACTTCTGTTGTGTTTATGCCAGCAAGCTTAGTCGTGGCTAGAGAAGTGACAATAGTATTTGAAATTATCATGAAATCTGTTGCTTCTGCAAAAGAGGCAAATATAGCACAAGGAATTAAACTTACATGGAATGAAACAGTAACAGAATCATCAAAGGTCTTTATTGCCATTACAAAAAATAATGATGTTATTAATGTTTCAAGCAGTATTCCCGCTGTCAAGGTGGTGGTTGACAAAACAACTTTTGTTCGTCTAACTTACATAAACCTTGAACACATTGATCTTGTTGCATTTTATTATGCCAGCAAATTGTATACTTTTGAAGAGTTGCAAAATGTAATTGCTGATTAAATAAAAAAAAAAATATTTGTGAATAAAAAAAATGGTAAACTTCTATCCACAACTACCAACGCTTGATCCGGCTGAAACAAATATGATGACTAAAACAACGCTTGCGCCTGATCCACAGGTGACAGCTGTGCCAATTGCATCAGATAAAACATTACAGGCAGATGCATTCAGATTAAATAATATTACAGAAGCTTTGAAATATTTGGAAGGAGAAGAAGCGAAATATTCACGGTGCAAAAGACGGTATAAGACCGTTTTCAATTCTGTACAAAACACTTCTATGGCTATTGGTGCAGTTTCAGCTTCATGTTCTGTGGGGGGTATTGTTCTGTTCGCCACAGGAATTGGGAGTTTGGCTGGAATAGCAGTTGAGGGTGTTAGCGTTGCTACATGCCTGGCTTGCTTTGGTTTGGAGGCCTTGAACAAGAGGTTTCACACGAAATTACAGAAACATGAAGCATTGAGTACGCTCGCTGGTGCAAAGCTGAGCAGTATGAAACTTATTATCAGTAAGGCATTAAACGATAATTTTATTGATGACGAAGAATTTAAGCGGGTCCAGGATGATTTAAATAATTACAAAAAACAGAAGTCTGAAATTCAGAATAAGATGCGTAGTCAATCTCCTGTGAATGTTGAAGAACTTAAGGCCAGTTTTTTAGCAGAGGGAAAAAGGATAGGGGTACAGGAAACCACAGAAAAACTACACAATCTTTTAAACAAATAAAAATCAGATTTGGTAATCGTTTATTAATGTCATACACTTCACAGAAAAATGCCATGCCACTTACACCACTTGTACCTGATTATTTAACCCCATCTGCACCACCGCCAGAGTATTACTGAGAAAAAAAAGTTTTTTTATTGTCCTTGTATCTTGTTAAATCTGACCGAGTAAGTTGTGACTTAAGTCAAGTTGTTGTAAGAACTTAGGGTAAGTACTTGTAAGAACTTAGGGTAAGTAATTAATAAGTTCTTATGGCAACACACTTAAAGGTTACCTCTGCAGGTTCCTAAAAGTTAGTTGCAACTTGTTAATAAGTATTAAGTTTCACTTGGCATCACTTGATCAGGTAAATGATTAGGTTTTTATAGAGACAATAGTTATAGAGAAAGATAATAGGAGACCCGTAAGATAATCAGATCAATAAGGCCGCATCCGTCATGCTCGTCACTTTTTTAAAATCAAAGGGTTGATTTAGAATTAACGGGGGTAAAATTGGGGTCAAAATTTTGATATTAAAAAATGATGTAAATTAATGATGGATGCGGCTCTATTGAATTCATTGTCTTACGGGTCTCCTATTATCTTTCTCTCGACCGAGTCAACTAAAGGGACACAACTCTTGTGTTGCAGGACAGTACACAAGAACAGAGGAATTACGCGGGACAGGGTCTACAATGCACAGCCTACCCCATGGACCATTCTCAACGAATATTCATGAGGTGAAGGTCGCATCGAAAGTGAGGCTATATGGGGAACATGTGGGAGGGGCAGACAGTACTTTCATGGCGACAGAGAAGGATCAGTAGAAGCACAGATCGAAACACCATTGCGTTGTTCCTGTGTGCACATCAAATAGAGCACAGAATATTGAAAACGCGAAACTTTTATTTCATACTTTTCCAAAAGCAACCGAAACTCAACAGAGGAAGGAGTGGTTGATCCGAATTCATCTGCTCAGTCATGTGTGGGTGCATGTGCAGTGTGTTGGGTGTGAGAGAAACTTGCATGTATAGACTTTATGGTCTACAGCAGAAACTGTTTTGAGCGACCATCCTTACAGCAGGTCACTTGTCTTTACAAACCAACATTTAGGTGGCTGCAGCCCGAGTGACAGGTCTTCAACAGGATCATCCTGGAGAGAATGAAGAGCTCCGTTGACCCCCAGCTGAGAGACCAGCAAGCAGGATTCAGGAAGAACCGATCATGTACAGACCAGATCGCCACTCTCCGCATCATCGTGGAACAGTCTCTGGAGTGGAGCTCCCCGCTGTACGTCAACTTTGTGGATTATGAGAAAGCATTTGACAGTGTGGACCGAGAGACTCTGTGGAAACTCCTACGACACTACGGTGTACCCACAAGGCTCGTCCGCCTGATCAAGAGCAGCTACGATGGCATGACATGTCGCGTGATCCACGAAGGGCAGTTCACCAGGGAGCTCCAGGTCAGAACTGGTGTCAGGCAGGGGTGTCTGCTGTCTCCGTTCCTCTTCCTACTGGCCATAGACTGGGTCATGAAGATGACCACAGAGCACAGACGAAGTGGAATACAGTGGACACTGTGGACACAGCTTGACGACCTCGATTTTGCAGACAACTTGGCATTACTGTCCCACACTCATCAACAAATGCAGGACAAGACCACGAGGCTTGCTGACATCTCGTCCCAAGTGGGCCTCACCATTCACAAACAGAAAACAAAGACAATGAGGCTGAACGCAACCAGGGAAGAACCAGTCTTGCTTGCTGGCACCCCGTTGGAGGAGGTGGAGTCCTTCACCTATCTCGGGAGCATCATAGACAAAAAAGGCGGCATTGATGAAGATGTCAGAGCACGAATCGGTAAAGCCAGAGCAGCCTTTCTCCAGTTGAAAAAAGTGTGGAGTTCCAGAGAGCTGTCACAACACACCAAAGTCCGGATTTTCAACTCCAATGTAAAAGCAGTTCTCCTATATGGAGCAGAGACTTGGAGATTGACAAAAACCACAGTCAACAGAGTACAGACCTTCATGAACAGTTGCCTTAGAAGAATTTTGAAAATCCACTGGCCAGAGAAGATCAGCAACGTCAGACTCTAGGAGAGAACAGAGCAGATAACAGCAGAGAATGAAATTGGGCGAAGAAGATGGGGATGGATTGGTCACAGTCTGAGAAAGCCAGCTTCCAGTATCACTAGGCAGGCATTGTCATGGAACCCCAAGGAAAAGAGGTAGGCCGAGAAACTCCTGGCGTCGAGACCTCCAAGCAGGCATCAAGAGACTGGGAACCACCTGGAGTAGAATCGAAGGAGAAGCACAGGACAGGAGTTGCTGGAGGTCTCTCGTCGACGGCCTATACCCGAGTAGGGGTGACAGGCGTAAGTAAGTAAGTAAGCCCGAGTGACAGTTTGCCCTACAAGACCTCTCTTGAGAGAGCATGAGATGTTTAAGGCCACTTTCTTCTAGCAAAAATGGTGATTGCCAGAACAGGTTCTGCTGTGTTAACATTTATTTTTGTTGTTGTAAAATTTAAGTTAGATGCCTGTTCTCACGTGTGTATGTGTGCGTGTTTTGCTATAGAATGTCAATGTATTAAAGTTTTGGCTTACAATCTTGATTCCAAGAAAACAGGGAATCAGCTGTGATAGCTTAAGGGTATTGTCTGATCAGCTTAACACATGAAAATACCACTACCCTTCAAATGTCATAGTTGATTCCTTTAGATGATTGAGTAGTGCTGCCACACTCACACACACACTCACATACACACTCACACTTACACACACACAGAGTGATGAATGTCATAATTTTATTCTGCTGCAGTCTTCTGACTTCGACAATTTTAACCCTTTAGCTGTCAGCAGCGATTTGGTTCAAATGATGCTTGTGAAAAACACTTCTGAAATTGCTACCAACTGCGAAATGGTTAAGAGAGGACAAACACTTGTAGATAGTGTTAATAATAAATAATAATAATACCGTTATTATATAGGCGCTTTTTCTCAATTTTGGGGAAATCGACTCAAAGCGCCGCGCCTGAAACCCAACACACACACTCACGAAACAGACACGGATTTACGCCATTTAAGACAAACACAGTACAAGACAAACGAAGGGCCAGTCAGCTACTGAAGTTACAGAGATTTTTGATCGCTTGTATTTGAAATTTGTAAAGTGGCCTGAGACCGGTACCAAAGTGTGGGGGTGGGGGGGGGGGGGGTGGAAGAACCGGAGTACCCGGAGAAAGAACCCCCGACGGTCCGCCCGAATTAACGGTGACACTTACCAGAGGAGAAAAGTCCAACGCCGGAACCCGGTATCGAACCACGCACCTTTGGCATTGGTGGCAGGCGCCTTAACCACTGCGCCATGGACCGCCCCAGTTAACCCGCTAGCTTATTTATCTACCTGACGCACACCCACACATGCTTGAATTCACCAAACTGGAAACATTAAGGGGGGGGGGGGGGGGCAGCATGGGACAACACTAAGTAGGCCCACAACCGATAATTGAATTCAAACTGTGTTGTTTTTCGCTGGCTAATTTACGAAATATAACCGAGTTGACCCCTCCAACAATGCTAATGTGCTGTCAAATCTTTGGAAGAAAAAAATAGTATGCACTCAGTATGTTACAAGTTCCGTGTAAGCTTTGACAAAACACTCATATATCTCAAATGTGTAGAAGAAAATCATAAAACCACAATCAATCTTCTGAATGCTCAATCTGCTGACAAGTTTCTTCGAACACAATTCAATCAAGCTTCAATGCAAATGGCTGTGATTGGTTTACAGGGGACTGATTTTTATATGTGGTCAGATATTTGCTAATGCTCAAAATATGGCACAATTCTAAGGCCTCGACGTTCTGCGCTTTCACTCGCCATTTTGCTGTCGCGCGTCCAGCCCCAGATAGCCTCGTTTTCGCGCACGCGACCTTTTGACCCCAAGCTCATTAAGAATCGTCCATTGGCAACTGTGGTGCAGCAGTGTGTGTGTGCAGCAGTGTGTGTGTGTGTGTGTGTGTGTGCGCGCGTGAGCTGAACGAGCATAAGCATGCATGTCCACACTGATATGTGTACATTTTTCACTGAAGTTTCTTTTGCCATACAAATATTCAATAGTCTGTGGCCAATGACAAAAGAATGCATTTGAGACCTTGTAAAAATGAGACAATGTAATCATCCATGGAGCAAATATGACCCAGCCACACACAAAACAGGATGAGAAAAACTGCAAATAAGCATAGACACAAATAACTTACACTGATGATAGTTGAATGCAAGTAGAAAATAAATATTATTTTGTACATCATCACTAATTTCTGGGTTTTACTACTGTCAGCAATGCTGTCTGCAGTACCATGGTGTGCATGGAACAAACTATAAGACAAAGATAGCAACATAATTTTTACATTGTACATCATCACCACTCTCAAAATGCACACACACACACACACAAACACAGAATACCTGTATCAGTGAATACAACTGTATTTATTTGTCTTATCATAAATTAATGGTATGTACCATATAAAAATATCACAATTAACATATTTCAGGTAACACTCCCTGGAATGTGTCAAATGAAAACACACTGTAAAACCTAAATAATCCCTGTTTTCTACAATCTACAAATGACGCGATGGACGGCTTCAAATGCTGGCTGTTTTTACTGGAACAAGTAACACAGCTGACATGCTAGCCAGTATCTGGATTTCTATAAATCGTAAAATAATATTACAATTTTTTTTAAAAAAGGCAATGGAAAGATAACAAATTGTATAAATACATCTAATTATGTAGAGGCTTTGTTCTAGAATCAGACTCAGGTTTCCAAGTTTGACACAGCAGGTAGTGTCCCTTGAAAGCAAGAACTGTGCATGTTGTATGCAAGTCACACATCAACTGTCATGTGAGAGCATTTGATTTGTACTTGCATACTACATGTAGCATCTTTAAGGGTAGTGCCAGATTAGCTTGGCACCATCATGCGCAAAATTATCTGGCACTTCCCTTTAATTATCATGGTCCATCCATCTCCTGCTCTAGAGCGTTGGGGATAAATGGGTTAAGCATGTCAACTTCGTTTTGTCATTTTGTTTTTTTTATTTTTGTGTTGCTTTTCTTTTTTCCTGACCAGATTGTGATCTAGCTAGACACAACCCCCTGTTAAACACAGCCCTGAACAGGTTGCTCTACAACCACTCCAGACCCAGTAAGCAAAGGTCTAGGGTGGACATTTCTCCGAAGGACCTTTCGCGCATTGACAAATAACCAGTGTTTTTTTTTGTTTGTTTTTTGAATAGTTGTTAAAACTTTAAAGACAGTTAAGTAGTGAAATGTTTTCTAGCACATATATATGAAACGACAAATAACAAAATGCAGATATGTGTAATACTGAATGCATACTGAATGCACACCGTGATAATCTGAGACATTGGTTGTTTCACACATTATTACACAGTGTAATTATCTATTCATTATGTACATAGTTATCTTCTTCTAAACATGGAGAGATTGATACTGAATCCCACCCCCACCCTACCAAATAAAATAAAAAAAAAAAAAAAAAAAAAATGAACTTATCACAGAAAACTGTAAAATCTGAAATGGAATTAGGAGACAAGAAAGAAGCAACAGCTGCATGTATTACTATAAATTTAACCCCAAGGTCGCATTTCCCATGTTTTGGAGGTGTCACCTAATGACTAGGTGTCACCTAAGCATCTAATGATTATGTACCAGTCGCAGGAAATGGATCGACCATGATAATTCAAGGGTAGTGCTGGATTGGCCTGGCACTACCAATTATCATGGTAAATCCATCTTCTGCTGTAGTACATTGGGGGTAAATGGGCTAACCAACGCAAAACCTTCGTAAGCGAAAGTCCAAAGACTTCACACAGTTCATCCAAAAACTTCACAAGATTGGTCCAAAGACATTAACAACAAAGAATAAACTAACTCACACAGATCAATTTTTTCATAGCGTCAGAAGATTTTTTTTTTTTTTTTTTTAATGCCAACACCGAAAGGCTACACTGAAATACAATCAACCTATTTATGTTAACTTTTCATTGGTCAAATTTCTTCATGTCTGCATGCATGCTCTTCTTGAAGTTTTCCGACAATCAGTCAGGGTAAAACAAGTGAAGATGTCTTTGGTATGAGGTTAAGGTAACTTGATGTGTGGGAATAAGCAACTCGTGCATTTTGTGTAGATGCGATGCATGCGGAACGGATGACCTTGAAGCTACCGTGTTAAAAGGAAGACTTATGCACATCTGCTGCACATCTGCTAATTTAACGTGTTATTAACAAAAATCATGACCAATACCTATCAACTCATGTGCAAAACAGAATGCAACACTATGATGGCAAATAAGCAACAGGTCCTGGGGACTACATTGGCCTGAGTTGGTGCGTAAGCCCCAGGACCTACTGCTCCCCAGTAAGAGAGCTAAATTCTCACGGTCTATTACGATACTGGTAAATGCAAAGCTAGACTGCTAGCTGAGACTTGCTCCTGAGACAATGCAGGTGTCACCCTGATGTCAAACAATACCCATGCGATAGAGGACAACAAAAAGCCAAATACCTGACGATCCTATCTGTGACCTGTCGGAATGCTGAAAGAACTAGCAAAATATTTAGGTCTATACCCTGCAGTAAATCTACATAAAACTGGGCGGATTCTATTCAGAACTGAAACTACACAGCAATCATACATACATACACCTTTCAAACTGCTCAGAATTATCAGCTAATATAGTGTGCAATTCCGACACAGGCCCCAAAAGTTAACTATCGCACAACCTTAACCCATTTAGCCCCAAGGTCCCATATCTAAAATTTTGGAGGTGTTACCCTTGAATTATCATGGTCACTCCATCTCCTGCTGTAGGGACTCGGGGCTAAATGGGTTAACCCTTTGCTTGTCTATAGCATGTTTCGTCAAAGTGATTCCTGCAGGAGTCATTTCAACAAAACATGATATGGACAGCAATATGTTAATACAGGATCAAACAGATGCAGATGTGCATTATGAAACGAAAGACCTACTGACAACAAAATAAGGTGCAATGTGCAAATTGGCACGAAACGGGAGAAGACCATTTAAAAACAGGAACCAATGAAACCCTCTGCAGGTTGTTACTTGAAAGACAACTTCTTGCATAAGCTGGGAGAATGACTGGCCACCTGTACATTCAACCCATATATAGCTGGCGATAAACAGCTACACTCAACATATCAAATACTGACCCACAAGAGACACTGAGAAGAACGTTACTAGCAACCAGGTAAGATTAAGAAAGGGTGGCTTACTTTCACTAAGAGACGTGGATTCTCATGAGCCTCTGCAACTGCAGGGGTTAATGAGAATCCACGTCTCTTGCAGAAAAGACACAGAGCAGAGTGCAAATATTAAACTCACGTGCCTGAAAATGTGTGGGGAATGGTATTTGAAACCATGCTACCTGCATGTCAATACGGGGTACTACAAAGTGCATTAATAGAAGAATACAGTATGAACCAATGACTGATTTAGATTTCGAAGTAGATTAAAACTACTCCAATATAAACAAACACAAATACACTAGGACCTCTTTCCTACCATAAATTATACAAAAAGAAAGCACACAAACAAATAAAACCAACAAAATATCACAGACCGATGGTACTTTTGTCAACATCCGACATTAAAAACTGGAGAATATATCACAGAAATACACCATACTGCGCATACAAATCCCATCTGATACACGTACGAATGTTCATAAATACCAGTATTCCATTTCACAAAGCATGCATTATATCATTGTTAATCCCTGCTGCCAATTATTTTTATTAACCCATTCAGCCCTGACGCACTACAGCAGGAGATGGGTCGATCATAATTCAAGGGTAGTGCCAGATTAGCTTGGTGCCTGTCGAAGCCAAGCTAATCTGGCACTATCCTTGAATTATCATGGTTGATCCATCGCCTGCAACTGGTGCATAGTCGTTAGATGACGCCTCCAAAATATGGGAAATACGTGCGCCGGGCTGAATGAGTTAAAATGAATTTATGTGAATTTTGTTAAAATGTTAAATGAAAGCAGAATCGAAACCACAATTTCCTCAATGGAGTAAAATCAAATAAAGAAATGAATAAGGTGAATTGTTTTGAGCCAGTGGTACAGATTCTCATGAGCCCTGTGATGCAGGTCTTATGAGAATCTATGCCTCTTGCACATGGGTGGATGTAACTGAGGACGGTTCGTACAAAAACGCAAATTAATTGGACGGAGTCGGGGCACCTTTAAAAATGTGCAGATATGTTTGTGACATTATTTTTGTTCTCGTAACAACTTGGACCAAAAGGGCCGCGTATAATGCTGCCATACATATTATGGCATCTCCAAATCTGAGACAGATCTAACACACTATGTTTTGTGCAGTTAAATAGCATAAACATATTTCCTTTTACAACACTACATTCCGGTGTAGGTACTTTAACTGTTTTCAATACACATACCTCACTTATAAAAATAAAACACATCACAGCATGTGCTAACATTTTCTCCCTTTCAAGATACGAGTACATCAGTACAAATCACATCTGGACCACAACCACCAAAAAACAAAAAAATCTTTAGATGTGAACATTCAGTCATGTTACAATTCTTCATGGCCATTTTTCCATGAGTATGTGAAACGTTACACTTGAGTCTGATTAATTACTCACAACACCCAGCATCAAGACTTTAGTTTGTGTGTTGTCAACAAGTACATGTAAAACAAACCGGGACTTTTTTCCCCTCAAGGCAACAAGTAAGGCAAATGGTACTCTGTCGTGTTCAGACAAGAAACCATCTGAAGGAATGACTGTGGAAGAAGACTTGTACCAGCAAATTAACCCTTTGGGTGTAGGTAGCAGTTTTAGTTGCAATGATTCCTGCAGGAAACATCGCAACTATAACCACTACTGACACCCAAAGGGTTAATACAAATAACAATCAACCACCATACACATGTACGTACAGTCATAAATGCAGCTGGTGGCACACAATCTGAGTTACTGCGAAGTCAGACTCAGGTCAAAGAAACAACATGTTATGAAATATGATCAACTTCAGTAAGCAAAAGGATCGTTGTGCTAACAATGGCGGCTGTGGGCCCGCGCACAGCTGTGCGCGGGCCAACAGCATCCGACGTCAGCCCAATGACCTTTTGCTGATCAAGTCCAGCTCAATCCACTTGCCTGAGACATTTTCTCATGCAGCATGCCTCCAGCAAGTGGTCTGGAATGGACAAGAGACTGCGAAAGGTAAAATCTCTCTAGTTCCGTTCAAATCATGAAAGGCAGGTAATGGCAAGCTCACATGCACACCAGTAAATCACTCATGACAGTCAAGCTATGGTAAGTTATCTCCCTGCATCGATACGTCATACATGCTCCTCACGTTGTTCAAAGTAATGTGTATGGCATATATGATCCTTGGCAATGAGCGTTTTGGTCATGAGTTTTACAGGTCAGATGGAGACGACACCTCTTGATGAATAACAGATCTATATACATTCATCTTAAATTCAAAGTGCACCCTCTACGCATTGTATTTAAAGTCACTCACACAATCATTCATAGTTTCACAGTTTATTCCCCTTGTGCAGGCAGCCACCAGTTCTTTCTAGCCCCTTAACTGCTGGGTCAAGGCGAACAACGCCCATCTGCAAGAGACATAAATCCTCATGAGCCCCCGCATTCGCCGGGGCTCGTGAGGATTTACGTCTCTTGTTTATTCTCTTCTTTCTTCCTGCTTATTTTTGGTTCCATTTAAACTGTGTTCTTAACGTGAATGTAGATCAGCGTACAGTCGTTTCAGGCGCGAAATTTGTGATCATTGGCAGCAAAGGGGGTTAATAGTAATGATGGTTGCACACGCAAGGGGGTTAAACACAAATGTCATGGATGGTTCTGGCAGCATGAATTCTATATGAATGATGGACAGCTAAGATGACAATCACCGTCTTCAATTCAGATCTAGTATCCGTATTTTCCAAGTTCATCTCGGAGAGAACGTTTCATCCTGGATGACATGCGTTTGAGTTCACGCGCAGCACTGTTGGCTTCCTCCAGCGCATCATCCAGCCCGTACCTGTCCATCACCTGACGATCTCTGTGGTGTGACCGACCTCTTCGCCTGTGATCGCCGTCATCCATCATGGCATCCATGTCGTCGTATGATCGCGAAAACTCACGGATGCGGTAGCGTCTGGATGGTGGGGGTGGTGGAGGTGGTGGCATGAGCATGACTGGTGGGGGCGGTGGTGGTAGGGGTGGCTGCATGGGGGGAATAGGCAGCTGTCTACGTGGAGGCATCTGATAATTTTGCAGGCGATCCAGTCGTTCACTGATGGCGTTAAGGTCTTCCTGCGTCACTCTCCTACGTCCATACTCTCCACCCAGGGGTAGATGGTTCAGAGCAGGCATGGAGTATGAGGTTTCAGGTGGGTAAGCAAAGTGCACCCTGTCATAGCCATTGACAGAAGGGGTGAGATGGTGGTTAGGAGTGGGTGTGGGGGAGGCCATGGGTTGTGGGGACTCAAACCTGGCCGGGGTGGTGCGGGCCAAGGAGCGAGATGGCGTTCTCTGGTCAAAGTCTGTAAAACTGTGGGGTGTGCTCTGGGTGCGGGATGGGGTGGGGTTACTGTCTCCACCCCCCTCTTTTAAGTTTTTGAGCTCGGCAAGCATGCTTTGAAGTCTCCCCTGTCTGGCCTGAACTTGTGGGTCCCCCTCAAACATGCGCATGGCCGTCTGTGTGGCCTGCTCTGATGCCGTCTGCGTCATGGCGTTACCTCGCGCACCAGCGTTACGTAGGGCGGACACGTCACGATAAAGCATCTCCAGAGTCTCCTTCTTGATGGTGGCATCTGAGGCAATGGACTCTACATCGCTGCCATCAATGCCTTGCTGGCGCTTGATGTCTTTGACCTCCAGCAGGATGCTGCGTAGCAGATCTGATCGAGATCCACTGGAGCGCTTGGTCTGAGCGCCAATGGAGTGCAATGAGGTGTTGGAGGTCTGCATGCTTGCGTTGCGTGGTGGCACCATTGTCTGGGTGTGGCTGGACCGGCTCATCGACATGTCCATAGTCTGCGTCTTGGCTGCCCGAGGTGTCTGAGAAGTGGCATCACGTAGAGACTCAGGGTCCACTGGCAGGAATATCCCCGTGATGTAGCTGGCGGCTGACTCATCCTCAGACTCGTAGAACACCTGGTTCTGACCAGCATCCGACCCCATCCAGTAGGATGGCTCGTCCAGGTGTGTGTCAAAGCTGGATGCTTGCATAGTTTCTCCATAAGTTTCTCCGTAACCAGACTCTTCACTCTCTGACTCAAAAGCGGCCGCTGCAGCAGCACCTTTTTTAAAGTCCTGCGAATCGTTGAAGCGGCGGTGGCTGCTGCGATCAAAGGGAGAGCGTGGGGGACCCGAGCGAGAGAGATTGCCGCTGCGCGAGCGTCTCAGGTTGGGGGAGGGCAGGAGGCCCCGGCCCCCTCTAGGCCCTCGAGGTGATCGCCAGGGAGAGTCACTGTCACTGTCATAGGAATCACGAGGACCATTGCGAGTCTGGGTGGATCGACATCTTCGTCGCTGTGTCTGAAATTAAAAGAAAACTTTAGTTACTGCTCAGGAACCACATGTCCAGAGTTGCTGATATCCAATGTTAATGTGGATACCGCAAGTTTTATACATGCTAAAAGCAACAAATCACCATGAACGAAACATGCTCTGTACTAATGTCAAAAAAGTTTAATCATTTTTCTTTGTGGATAATACAACAGGAATGGACTTATATCACATACAGATTGCTAACATATTTTGCTTTCTTTATTTTTTGGTTATTTCATTGCATTTCACATTTGGCAGCCACTGCTTGGTCTAGACGTCTTTAATGCTTAAACTCCCAAAACTAAATGACTTCCATTCTATAGAAGTCATTTATAGTCATTTTGTTCTGTGAGTTCAAGAGTAAAAAGAGAATGTGATTCAACCTTTAGTTGTTGCAGACATACACATTCAAGACTTCTGCACTAAAGTGTGGGTGCCAAAATCAAATTCAATAAAACTGTGAAGTGCCAAGTCTCCAAATCTGATGTACGTAATGATTGTTAACCAACCCCTATTTACATTATAGCCTAAAGCCATAATTACATTATAGCCCAAACCCATATTTACATTATAGCCCAAACTCCTATTTAAATTATAGCCCAAACATATTGCAAAAACAAAATCTTGCTTATGAATTATAACTGAACACAACTTTAAGTGTAGGATTTCTTTAAGTTAACTGCTACTTCCATTACTGGACTGAAAAGTGAAAGTAAATTAGTCTTTTGGACTGATCCGTTTCGTGGAAAAGATGTGTGGTTGTGCATAACCACCCGTCTTCTCCATCGAGAGGTAAAACCATCAGCGTTCAAAAGGATAAGGACTAAACCTGCAAAATGAGTCATAACACAGAACTTGCTGGGAAAAACTAACACCACATGCACAAGCAAGCACTAAAAACTAAGTTGCAACTAGCCCTAAAAATAAAATGCATAACTTTTGGCAACAACTATCTACCAATCTACAATACGCACATGTAATACTAGATTATAAACAGAAAAAGAAGTTTTAAAAAAAAATCACTGTAAAAATGAGCAAAACCAAACTGCACAGCATACTTGCTCTGCAAAGTACAATGACTTGGTCTCTTACATCCAGTGTTTTTTATTACCTGTGTCTCAGTGCTTCATTGTATATAAACCTGCAGCGTGGTGCTTCTACATTTCCTGGCAAACTATAACACATTCTACCCCAGGACCAAAATCTACAAATGTTAAAGTTACCCTCTGAAGGACTGTTTTATAATTCCAGAGACAGATCAAGTATGATAGTTCAAGGGTGATGCCAGAATAGGTTGGCGCATATGGGCGCCAAACTATTCTGGCACCACCCTTGAACTATCATGCTCGATCCATGTCTTGCTGTGGTGTGTCGGGGCTGAATGAGTTAATCACCTAGGATTCATTAGCAAACTCTGAGGGCACAAGTCACCATACTCATGTTAGAAAACCATGCAGCAGATACAGTGGGATGAACAGAGAATATAGAGAAATGTTGATCAAGGGAACAGATGCAGTGGACATGGCCACACAGGTTACCTCCCTTGACCCCCAGTGTGCAAAAGGTCCTCAGGCAGAAATTGCCTGCAGCTGCCACACAGCTGTGTGCGGGCCAACTACAGCCAACGTCTGCCTGATGACCTTTTGCATATTGGGACCAAGGGAGGCAACCGGTGTGTGTACATGCATATATCCATGTTTTCTGTGGGTGACCAGAAAACATGAGTGTATAATAAACGGCCGATGCAGTGAGAATGGAATATGCATGCATTAAACCCATCACCTCTGGTAAAAAGCAAGCCACAGAACAATACATGTATTGTGTACATAAAATGTGACAGTCGTTAAAGTTTTTGCAAAGAAAGCACATGGATGTGACCATTTCCATGAATTTACAAACATGCAGTTCTGAACAATAACAGACAAGTCTGCTACAAGTACAGAGAAATCATGTACATATTGACCCATTTAGCCCCAAGTCCCTACAGCAGGAGACTGACCATGATAATTCAAGGGTAGTGCCAGATTAGCTTGGCGCCTAAAGGTGCCAAGCTAATCTGGCACTACCCTTGAATTATCATGGCCAATCCATCTCCTGCAACTGGCACATAGTCAATAGGCAACAACTCCCAAATTTGAGAAATGGGACCTTGGGGCTAAAAGGGTTAATGTAACCAAATGATCTAAACTCTTAGTTAGAGATTTATGTACAAATACAATTTTGAATGTACAATCAAATGACATGTATGGATGAAAATCAAAACTTCCCAAAGCAACAATGTTCCTTTGCAAGTTTCCACTGGTTTAAAACTGTTCAGTGACAGTTAACACCCCAAACAGTCTGCAATCAAGTCCTACAGTTGCACAATGTAAAAACTGTGTGTAACTTAGTTTAATTCCAATACACATAATTTGCTTTTCAATTGCCATATCACCTGGACTTGTGCCTACAACTGCAAAAATATCCACTGTGTCTTATTTGGTTTCCCATGTTGATAATTTGCCCTCCAATTGGCCTATCACCTGGACTCTTGTGTTTAAATCAAACACACTTACCTAATGAGAGGGGACAGAAAGGACAAATACCTTTATTGTCAGCTAAAAAGAAAAGAATCGTGCACAATGCCCAGCCACTGAGAACCTGCCTTGGGAGCAAGGATTTACTGATTCACTTCTACCGCTAGCCATGCAGTAATAGGGCTCGGGAAGCTGACATCATCACGCTAGTCGTGGTGGCCATCTTGAGAGGATTCGCGACGAAGGCGCTTACAGGGAAATCGCTGTCAGCACAATGTCAGGAAAGTCATGACGTGCTATAGGCAATAACAGCAAGTCTTGCCATCACCGTAGGAAACCGCTAACCAGAATCTGTTTTTGTTCGTTTCCCATGAGGAAGAAACATGAAGAAAAACTTGTTGAAACACTACTTCGCTACTATCTGAAGACTATGGTATCCTCTTAAGATGGCGGCTGATGCGCCAACGCTCCTGGGCAACGCGGGGAACTTCCCGAGCCCTATTGCATCGCTTACTTCAAGGGTAGCACTTGATTTTGACTGACAGCTCAATGGTCACCCTTGCTTGGCTTGGTGCCTGTCCAGGCACCAAGCCAATCAAGCATTACGGTGATTACCCTTTTACTATCAGTCAATCCTTTTCCCACATTTTGCATGTAGTAGTGCCTGGCAATTATACAATCTGAATCATTCTGCTCTAGACTTGAAAAGGTTAACAAATAATACTCAAACAACAAAGGGACCAAACCTCCTAGCTAGTTGGGAGTCTATAGCTGAACACCTGAGATTAAGAGGGAGATTTGCAGAGCTGGCATATTTATCGGGATTACCACAAAAGCCTTAGCAGGCCGAGATAAATGCCTTACTTACATTGGGAAATAACGGCAAGAAAATAAATGAACAAGTCCAATCCCTCTTCTGCATATCATTCTCTCTTGGTACAAAGATATTGCAATCTCTGTCATAAATCATTACCCTCTATATCTGATATTTCTCTCAGCAAAAGGACTTTACATTCTAAATGATTAAGCCTTAAAATACAAAGAGTTATTTTCTCAGTACTGCACACATGCTCTCTCTCTCTCTCTCTCTCTCTCTCTAACACAAACAATAAGGGAATCAAAAGAAAGAGGGGTGCAATAAAAGGGGAGGGAAACTATAAAAGAAAAGCAACTGCAATGTCACAGATAACCCTATTTCAACTCATGTGTGTAAATCAATCTCGAGGAAAGGCAACCTCGAGCAATATCGTAATAAAATATGGACTGCTAGACTTCACTCTGTGAAAAAGAGGTCATAAATTGTGTCATCAATATATTTTCCATGGAGAAAAAAATTGACAGTGCTTCTCTCAGTGTGTCATTTGATTTCCATTTGAATGCCAAACCCCTGTACGAACATACACATGATAAAATACTACACTATGTATACTTTTTTTCTTTTACTCCACCGGCAATTTTTGTCACTAACAATGTTAAGACCAGGAATATTAGAGACAGCCCCCCTCAGAAGGGGTTCGCACCTTTGTCATGGGAGATCCAGCTTTGTTAAATCTACCTTTGATACTTAGGCACGGGTGAGCAACCCATAGTTTTGTTCAATAGAACTCTGACACCAAAGTCGATCCATGTTTGCAGGCCGGGACATTTTGCGAGAAATCCCGACCTCACTTATAGACTCAACCCCCCCCCCCCCATACACGAGCCTGATTTGTTCTCATGACCCCCTGTGACTGCAGGGTCATGAGAATCTATGCCTCTGGCAGACGACAAGCACGCTGGCTGAAATGCTGGTTCGGGGCGGGGACTTGTCTAGACTTGTCACATCTCTGTCAATACTGCAAGAGGGAAAAAGAAAGCGGAGGGAAGGTAGGGTAAAAGTAAGGCTAAAAGACAGCACGCAAACACGACAACCAGTGACTAATGGATAAGGCAGGTACAGTCAAAGCTGCATAAAAGTCCACCTGTATAAAGCAATTATCTGTTCAAAGAGGCACATGATAACAATCAATAGCCAGCAAACTTAACCCCGTAGTGCATGCAATCACAGGCTGCAGGTAGTGTAAACAGTACCTATGGCTGAATGCATAATGAGGTTCAAATTGATATAGATCTAGAAACTTTCAATTTTTTGTATGTAGTATTTTGAGTGTACAGATGGTAACTTCAGTCCCTCTGGTGTCCTGCAAACACATGTAGTGTCTTCTCATTATCAGAAAATCTAACACAGCCAACTAAAGAATCTACTTTTCAGTGGCCACCCATTACAAGATTTAGACAGTAAAGTGTGCCAATGGAGACCCAATTCTTAAAATGATTTTAAATCTACAAAGATGGTCACAAAATCTGTCAGATTAAAAAAAAAAAAACATAGAAAAAATGCCTGTCTACAGTGTCTTTTTAAAATTTATTGAGCCCTCTGATCATACCACAATATCATACTACATGACAGTTTAAGGGTGGTGCCAAAGCAACTTTGCACACCTGGGCACCATGCTGCTCTGGCACTACCCTTGAACTATCATGGTCTGTTTAATTGTCACCTGAACTGCATCATAGTCTTAAAAAAGGTAACTCTCCAATATGTGAATTTCAACTTTGGCCTCAATGAGTTGCGAGCTACAAAGGGCTCCCAATTACAGGTTTAACTGTCCCAGCAGTCATGACGTTGTCAGCATTACCTACCTGTACAATCTTTAACAACATGCCTGAGCTAAGGGGAAGATTAGACGGTAGGAGTACTCACAAAGGCTATAAGATTGTGTGAAGCTACTAATCAGTGCACATGCTATCATACAATATAGGCTACACTGAAGACCTGCATGTAGGTCCAATTCTAGTGTGCGCAAGTGTTCAGTACAGATAAAATGGGACCGTTGATATCTAAAGGTCTGGTTTCAGTCTGTGCACTGTTCACCATTTAACAAAAGAAATGCAGAACTAAAAGGTACCTCGTCTACTTCTTGTTCCTAACAGCTAATTGGCAATTTTCGTTCAGTGTAAAAGTGACAGAAGATGGATTTATAAACCAAGGATACTGCTTGATAATCTGTAGGCACCTGAAAGATGCAACACTACTCAAGCACTTCCATAGGGTTATCAACCATCTCCAGCGGTCTCCACTGAAAATTAATAATAATAATAATAATAATAAAAATAATAATAATAATGGTGAATTCTATGGTGCCTCACCTCAGATAGAGCTGAAATAATTTTTTTTTAAAATTAAGTTAGTACATCTGTGCCTTGTATGTTACAACCTGTATGTGAGTTGGATAAGTGCTAAATGTTCTTCTTCTTTCTTTCTTTTGTTTTGGGTGGTTTGAACTGTGAGATTCGCTGAGAACATAAAACCCTTCCAAAACAATGAGGCAGAGGTTTATCTACTGTGATGGATACATGGGTGAAAGCTCGCACAGTAGTTAAAGCATGCAGGGAGGGTCAAATACAGCAAGCATTCACATGGGTGTGAGAGATTTCATTACAAAAAGGCAGACAGGTACGTGTTGTGTATACAAGAAAGCAAGGATACAGAAATTCAAAGTGATGGTGCATGCTCATAACTGAGATACTGAGTGAAAATCCCAAATGCGCATGAGGCCACTGAAAACAACTGCCAGTGGATGCATGCACTAGAGGGTTAACCCTTTGGCTGTCAGTAGTGCTTTTTGTCACGATGATTCCAGCAGCTGGAATCATCGTGAGAAAAAGCACTACCGACAGCCAAAGTGTTAAGGCTACAAGAAGACCCCTCCACTGATCAAAACCCCACAAAATACACAGATCTACTACACCTCCAAAACCACATCAATTTTCAAGAGTCACAGTAAACAGTGTTTGCACACCAAGAGTAAAAGCTAACAATACGAATCATACTTACACTTCAAAATAAACACAACAATCCAAATGCTCTAAAAGACCGCTTGCTTCCTCCCATCGAGCGAACTCATCATGTGGCAGTGGAGTCTCCAAGGCAAGCAGTAGTACAATTCTCGCACGGTCATCAATACAATTCACGTGGAATCATCCATACAATTCACAGAGCGAACGTCCGCATACAATTCAGTAAACAATCTGTCAATACCAATCCATTTTAAACCGAGTGTCTGACACAATCCCAGCACTGTCCTCAATAAAACGGCGGTTCAAACAGGGCAGAAATCGAACGGTACGCACTGGGTGGCACCGTGAGAAACATTGATCCTGGAAAAACTGCCTGCAGAGAAGGGGAACTCAGGCCCTTACTTTAGCTGGCTGCTGACTCTACATAGTATTGGCCTACATACTACTGTACAGGGGTTAGACTGTATGGGGTGTACATTGGTACCGGTAAATGTGGTATTTACAGTTTACAGGGGTATTCACAATTGTACACTGTTACAAGAGATAACCTCCAAAGCCTGTGACCGGCTATGACTTTAAACACTTGCCACACCGTGCCCAAGTTCACAATGTAATGTGAAACACTAAGCAGAGTTTGGACGGCTTAGATGTACTCTGAAACCCCTCTCATCTCCTCTGCATGGGAAACGGGATCATGGGACTAATCAATAGGCAGAGTTCTTGGGCCCCTGTAGTCTCAGGTTTGCAGAAGGCATAGATCATCATGAGGCCCTGCTTGCGCCAGGGCTCATGAGGATCTATGCCTCGTGCAATTAGTAGGGATTTGCCCTTAGGAATCGGCCCGGGCAGTAGTCCTACATTTGCAAGAAGCATGGATCCTCATGATCCCTGATGCTGTTGGCGTTCATGAGGATTATCTAAGCCTCTTGCAATTGGGCGGGATTTGTTACCTGAATGGGCCGACTACTTTTGGCGGCAAGTCGGCGTATCTCCAATCCTGACTGGGGTATCGACAGAGGGGTTTGCAGGCTTGGGCTCAGTGGTATAGCGGGGCTTTTATCCTGCGCAAGCCACTACGCAAGGTGATCCTCTACAACGGGACAAGTTGCTTAGGGACTTGCTCAAGGTTCAAAGCTCACTCATGCAACAGACCACTGGGTGAAAACTACCTGGGCTGTCAGTCAGAAATAAATGCTACATGATGACCTTGGTACGGCGCCTCGGCCTGAGCTGCTGGCACTAGCTTCACAGGGTCACTGTGCCAGCAGACTGATTCAGCTCAGCAGATCAGGGATTGCATTTTTGTTAACTAATGGACTTTTAACCCGCTCAGTGCCAGTTGACGCACATTGTGTTTTTGCAAGCTTTGTTCACCAGGAACATGGATTCACAGTGGTGTCAGCAAGAGGCATAGATCCTCATGAGCCCCCGCGACTGCGGGGGCTCCTGAGGATCTATACCTCTTACAGTTGGGTGGCGTTCAGTTTTCTCGGCACTGAAAAGGTTCATGATCATTCTGACACACAAGACACACGTGCACCACACACACACATAGTTATCGCCCGCATGTACAAACACACACACCGCAAATGCACACCCACTGATTACACAGGTCCCTATTTCCATCTATGAGTCTAATGTCCACTACAAAGTATAAAAACACTTAGATGTATATTGCACACACAAACCACACTAGATCCTTCCACCCAGCATAAGATTAGTCTTCTTTCCGGGACAGGCCACTGCACACACCTTTAACTTAACTGCAGGTATCGAGCTACTCTTCAATGAAGAAAAATTGCTTGCCCAGGTACGAGATCGACTGATTAAGAAGCTATATGCAGTAACCTTCGCACACACACGTTAACACATAAAAGGAGCTGAGACCACCTATGAGTGCTGTAAGAAGGAATGAATACCCTGCAATAACATGTAACAGTGCACAAAACATACAGCAAACAGTTACAGACTTCAGCAATGCAGAAAAAGACTGGTACTGATCAGCTTATTCAGTCCTAACCCCTTCACTGCCCAAAAAAATCAACACCACCCACCTGCAAGAGGTATATATCTTCTTGTGAGTCCCTTCAGTTGCGGGGGCTCGTGAGGATCTATGGCTCTTGCTGAAACCATGTTCCTAGGATGATTGGGGATCCATTCATTAACTCATTCAGCCCTGACACACTTCAGCAGGAGATGGGTCGACCATGACAATTCAAAGGCAGTGCCAGATTAGCTTGGCGCCTATCAGCACCAAGCTAATCTGGCACTACCCTTGAATTATCATGGTCGATCCATCTCCTGCAACATGTGCATAGTCGTTAGATGATGCCTCCAAAATCTGGGAAATACGTGCGCCGGGCTGAATGAGTTAATGTTGAATTTACAATGATTTCAAAACAATGTGTCCACTGGCAAAGAAGGGGTTAACACAGTTGAAAGTTGGACTATGACAGTTCACAGGTAGTGCCAGTTTTGTTTGGCACCCAGAACGTGATGGAATGCACCTCCACTTGGTCTCAAGACTCAAAAGTGTTAATCAATCTAACCCCACATGTGAAACATTCTGAACAGTATAAAGACTTTAACCCTTTGGCTGTCAGCAGCGCTTTTTGTCAGGAGACTCCTGCAGGAATAGTCGTGACAAAAAGCACTACCAACAGCCAGAGGGTTAAGGAGAAAAGAAACAAATCACAAAAACGCACCCACAAACACATCAAGGTTAATGAAACAAGTATATGTGTACATGGTAAGATTGTGTACTGGTCTGTGATTTTGATCTCACCGCTTTAGGTCATAAGTTCCAAAATCACAGACAAGCACAAATGGATGTTTCTACTTAATGTCTACTACAGTGAGGATGTATGATAATCAAATCAAAACTGACCGTCAGGGTAAATGAAAGATGATGGAAGAGATATGGTGACATGTGACCACAGCATAAAAACTTAACACACCACACGGAGCTTTCAAACAAGTAAAGTTTGCTTTTGGTGAACCTCCCCAATAATGTGATCATCTTCGAAGCTGGAATATTGTTGTCTGCTGTTGGAAATGTCTGTGTTTGTTGACAGGCAAAGCAAGTTGCTAAAACATCTGCTAAATGCTGAAGGTATAAGCAAAAGGGCTAGGAAACTGCATAAACTATATACACCTACAATTGGAACTACAGGCTTTTATGACTTTAGATCAGCAGGTCTCCTTACGATGCAAGCTGGTATAGGTACATATAAAGTCTGCTATATACTAAAGACAGCAAAACGCATGCAATGCAGCTAATTATGGGATTCTCTTCTTCTTTGAAATCTTTTTGTAAGTGCCGCATTTATCAAATTTTGGATGTGTTGCCTAATGAGTTTTTGTACCAGTTGCAGGTGATGGATTGACCATGATAATTCAAGGATAGTGCCAAATTAGCTTGGCGCCTGAAGGCACCAAGCTAATCTGGCACTACCCTTGAATTATCATGGTCAAACCATCTCCTGCTGTAGTGCGTCAGGGATAAACAGGTTAAGTGTGTGTTGTATACACCACTGATTATACAGTAAATTACTTTGCCTTTTGGAGTCACGCAACACATTTTTATTGCTAACAATTTCCCATTACTACTCCTGTAGTCCGACACAAGACACTAAGTTAGCAAATTTTGTGTCACCACATTACCATACACTGACAGCCCAGTCAACCGTTATCTGAGCCCTACTCTATATAAATTAACTTGACAAAGGTATACAACCTTTTCAAAATGCATCTGACATAAAAAAAGTCATAATACAAGATAACAAATGAATAATAAGTCAAAGATCAGCAAATAATGTCGAAATAAAAGGAATCGGAAGAAACTGTGTATTGCAGAATGCCTGAAAATGGTTTGTTTTGTGATAAGATACAAAGTCAAAAGTAAACAATGACAAAAAACCTAGGAAAACGAAAGGCACAGAAAAAAAACAACAGACTTACATCTTTGAGAGTAAGAAATATGTATATTGTAAAGGAAATTATGAGAAACAATACAATATAATAAAAGAAGAAACAAGTTACATGTACAGAGCATATAAACATGTGCCCATGGGTCTGCATTGGAGTCATTGTGGGAAGGCTGGTATATATTTTAAAAGTAAAAATATACAAAATTAAGCTCAACCACAAAGATTTCCCTACAATAACCAAGAGAGTTTCTTTACAATACAACAGCATACATTGAGAATACATATTATGAATTAAATGTGTTAGTACTGCTTTTGAAAACACTGTTCTTGGAACACAGTTTGGAAGTGACTTAACATTAGAATTAAATCAGACGAAAAGAAAACTAAGGGTTTTTAAAATCAGTTTGATATTATCAAAAGCTTAACAAAGTAAAATAGCCAGCCTCCTTAAATTCAACAAACGGGAAAAGCCGAGCCTACAGCCACAATAAACAGATGCACTGACTACAGCACAAAACAGCAAGAGACAAAGAGTTAATCCAGAAAAAAGAATAGACATGAAGTTACTTGACAAGAAAAACCACAAGACTTTACTAAACATAAAGATGGGCATTTCATGCCAAAGTAATTCCTGCAGTAATTACGGGTGTGTGGGTGTATGGTGTCATAAAACAAAGGCATTAAAATAGTCGGTATGACTTTGACAAAACTATACTGACTATTTTTTATGTCCTTGAGATTTTAACCTTTTGGATGACAGTAGCACTTTTGTCACGGTGATTCATGCAGTAATCACCTCAGCAAAAGGTGCTAGACATACAAAGGGTTAACCAAGACCATCAATGTGCAAGTCCAGTAGACAGTCTGGTCCTGATCTATATGGTCTGGTCGGCTGAAGCAGACCAAACCCACTCGCTTGTGCATGCTGCTGCCAGTACTGTTTACTGGACTGGCAGCTGCATGTACAATTAACCCTTTTAGCCCCAACACCCTACAGCAGGAGACTGATTGACCATGATAATTCAAGGGTAGTGCCAGATTAGCTTGGCACCTGTCAGCGTCAAGCTAATCTGGCACTACCCTTGAATTATCATGGTCAATCCACCTCCTGCAACTGGTATATAGTCGTTAAGTAACACTTTCCACAATTGGGAAATGCAACCATGGAACTAAAAGGGTAAAAGGCATTAAGATGAAGCTAACGCTGTGCTTTAAACCATGGCTTTTTCACAGCGATGTACCCTACAGGAATCAAGTTTAACATGAAATGCACAAGCCAGAACAAGCGCCAGGAGAAAAAGTGAACGGTCCTACCTGCATCTGGATGCCTTTCTCTTCCATGGTAGTCTCTGCCTTGTCAATGCGCTCCAGTTCACGGACATAGTTCTCCAGGTCTTCGTCAATTGTGTCTTGCTGGGCCTGAACCAATATGGGCATTATCATTGTCACCATAAACATTGCGGTGATGGTGATCACCCCCTCTGCCATCACCATTATTATCGTCATTAACTCATTTACGGTGCCCTGCATCAATAGCCATGAAAGTGTCATATAGCTTTGCCAGCAGCAATGCTATATTATGACAAGCAGCTACTGAATTCAAGCAAATCATTATCACTATCACACCCACATTCACCATCATTTCAGTTCACTCAATATGGTCAGAGGCAAAAGACACCTTGAGCTCCTGCGTCTTTCAAGTGGCATATATGTATGCAAAGCATATCAAATGAGTTAAACTGTGACAACAAAATGTTCAGAAAGCAAGAAAAAACGAAAACAGACCAAGAAGTACAAAGAAGACACTATTTTTCAACCCGTTCACCCCTGATACTCTAACAAGATATGGATAGATGATAATTCAAAGGTGGTATCAGTTCCAGTACCACCCTTGAAGCTATCTCCTGAACTGATATGTAGTCTTCTGAGGACAACATCCTAATTTGGGAATTTGCAGTGTACTGCAATACATCAATTACACACATTGTCAATACATCAAGCTCTAAGCCCTGTGCCTTAAAGTTGTGAGGTGTACTCTAAAGATTACGTTACACTTCAGGGGTCAATTGCATGAGTGAATGCCAGCCACTAAGCAAGGTGCTCTGCTATCGCGGAGCACCTTGCTTAGTGGATGGCGCAGGGCTAAGCTCACTTATGCAACTGACTCCAGGAGAAAGATCAACTGTAACTATCAATGGGTTGTGCAAGAACAGCTGAGTGCCTACCGGCGCAAAGCTATTCTTGCTTGACCTTGTAACCCTCTGGTTGGTGGTAGTGCTTTTTGTTGCTATCATTCATGCATGCAGGTACGCCTTGACAACAAGCGCTATTAACAGCCAATGGGTTAACTCATTTGAGACGTGCCACCTCCGGATACGCGGCTTAAGACGCGCATCTGGAGGCGGCACATCTCGAATGAGTTAACTTTCATGATGAATCCACATCCTGTTGTTCGTATGTCAAGGCTGAAAGTGTGTTAAAAACCAAATTAAGACTCAAACCTGTAGGTCGCGAGCAGACTGTCTGGCATTTTCACGTGAAGCCAGCAAGTTGTCAATCTGTCCCAGCAGCTCCTCCCAGTCATCTCGCACTGCACGGACAACAGGGTCCACCAGAGATGGATTGTGTTGAGTCAGCGAGCGATACTGGGTCAGTAGCTCATCAATGGCTGGTCCTCGTGCTTGCACATCATCTCTGAATCGCTGTTCATCAAGACATTTAAAATATTAACCCCCGTTGAGCATGCAGTCACTGGTACAGTGCTAGTGATGTTATGCACAATGGGGTTAATGGAGAAAATGCTTGTATTTATAGAAAAAAGTTTTCAATTCACCCAGAAGAATGAGAATCAAAGTATACTGGTAGTTCAAGGTAATAGTTTTCTCATGATTTTTACTGACACACTGGTAAAGAAGAAGATAGAAACGCGTAACAAGATCGAGAGTTTAACAAACCTATTTCTCAACAAGAAAGGCAAAGCCCTTATGGCTCACGTATATGACCACACATGTCTGACAATAAGTAAAGGGATGGCTTCTGCACTAACAAAATCCAGGTTTTCTCAAAATTTAATCAGTTTTCACACATCTGTGAAACCCCCTGTGACCCTTGACCTTTGCGATAAGTTGACTAAATTAGGATACATAGGAAGGTCTTATCATCAGCTACCTTTGTGCCAAAGTTGATTGAAAAGTTTGCAAAAATGTTGATAATAACAACAATTATTGGCATTTTATAAGATTTGTCGATCTCTTGCGACCTTTGACCTTTCTGAGGGATCATCCAAATTAGTATGGATAGATAGGTCTTACCATCAGGTATCTCTGTAGCAAGTTTGGGTTTGAAGTTGTGAATAGTAATTGAGAAAAAACATCTTTTGTCAAAATATGGCGATTTTGGACCTATTTCTTGAGCTCGTGTGACCCTTGACCTTTCCGAGGGAGCATCCAAATTACTATGTATAGAAAGGTCTTACCATCAGGTATCTCTGTAGTCAGTTTGGGTTTGAAGTTGTGAATAGTAATTGAGAAAAAACATCTTTTGTCAAAATATGGCTATTTTGGACCCATTTCTTGTGCTCTTGTGACCCTTGACCTTTCCAAGGGATCAACCAAATTAGTGTGCGTATAAAGGTCTTACCATCAGGTATCTTTGTACCAAGTTTCAGTTTGAAGTTGTGAATAGTATTTGAGAAAAAAAAAATGATGTCCCAAAATAGCTATTCTTGATACATTTCCTGATCCCCTGTGACCTTGACCTTTGTGAGAGGTCACTGAAATTGGTATGCTTAGAAAGGTCTTGTCACAAAGTATCCTTGGGCCAAGTTTGAAGACTGTAGCTTGAATAGTCTCCGAGAAAATGCCAAAGTTAAAGTTCACCACGGATGCCGCCGGATCACTGGCCCTGAACATAGACTCACTTTTGCTTCGCATGTGAGCCAAAAAACTAGGCCATGTCAAGCAGTGGTTAACCAGTTTTAAGCCTATAAAATAAAACAAAATCTGTAGTTTTCTCTCCCTCTACTCCCCCTAACAGCGCCCCCTTCCCCCCCCCCCCCCCAAACCACCTCCCCCCTCCCCCAAACACAGTACACCGACAGAAGGAATCTATTTCCTGGTATGCCCATGATTGTACCTTGAGCCTTTCAATGTCCAGGTCGGCAGCCTCGGCATGCAGCTTGGCAGGGTTCGACTCCATGTCCTGCAGCTCTTCCTGTCTGCTGTGGAGCCAGTGGCGAAGCTCAATTCTTGCCCGATCCACATTGTCCCACTTTCGGATCGTATCACGCAAGCGGTCAAGACGCTTTTCAAGCTGTAATGGGAAGGTGGAAAAAAGCTGAATGTGAAAGCAAATTGAGAAAGTTTCTATTATCCCCACTGTTCATGTTAGCAACCAGTAATCTTTACATTACCACTATCAGTAGCTGCATGCAAACGCAGATTAAAATATGTTAACCTATAAAGCCCTGAAAGACTATGACAGGATGTGGATGGACCATGATATTTCAAGATTGGTGTCAGAATAGCTTGGCGCCCTAGGCCCCAAGCTACTCTGACACCAACCTTGAAATATCATGGTCGATCTGTCTCCAGAACTGTCACAAAGACCTCAGCAAAATTTGATAATTTCATCCTCAGGGCATAAGGAGTTAAAGAAGAGAACCATGCTAGCGACAGCAAACTGAGCGATGATAAAATCTAATTTATTTTCTTTCGCACGAAACGCATGCATGCACACATGTACATACACACACAAACCATTATACACTGATGTTTATGGGGAACACTTACACACAATCCCTCATAACAGGTCAAGTATAGTGTCCTAATGACAGCTCAATACAAAATATTGTCTACCATTCAAAGAGTGAATTAATACATTACTGGCAGTGGCTGGGCAGAAATGCTGTTGTTTGTTTCATCATTTGCATGCTTCATGTTTTTAATCTAACACACACAAGGTGGGCAAAGATGGTATCGGCCTGTGTATTTTCTTCCTACACTGACAATGGAACAGTCGGCTTAATTTTTTTTTCTTTCATGCATGTTCATTCTTTGCATACAGCTGAATCAGTCATTTCTCTTCAAGGAGTCAATCCACTCTTTATGAAAACTTTTGTAAATCCACTGTTTACTGTGAGAACACATCTTGTATCTTACAACACCAACTCCACCATTTCTCTCACAAACAGGTCACTATGACTGTGTACTGCGGCACTGCCATGTTTTCACACCTCTTTAGCTAAACTTTCACTTCAACTTTCACCACAGTTGCAAATTCAAAGCCTCATTAAAATTCACTTAAACTGGAAGGCACCCTGTCGCATAGTTCTGTCACCCTCAGAAAACCACTGGCACCAGTTCAAAAGTCAATCTGATCCTGAATAAATGTCCCAAACTGACCCTGCCGACCACCGACTACCAGTGCCAAAAATTGAACTTCACGCGTTTCAGTTCCTCATCCATACTCAAGAGCATAGATTCTCATGAGCCCCCACAACCGCAGGGGTCATTAGAATCTTTGCCTCATGCTTGAAAACAATGGCTCCTACATCCTCACACTGAGGAAGTTATCAGGAGCTAAGCTGACAGATTATTGATAAAATCTTGATTGCAATGCCGAACGAGCCAGTAAAAAGCAAAGAAAGGCCACAAAAAAAAGCAAATAAAGGAAAACGGGCCACACTCCATTATCAAAGAACTGGTATTGGTAATCATGCATGCCAGCATTGACCAGCCTCCATAGAGCCAGGCCCTTTATCACTTCATGAACCACTAGCGTTAACTGTCAGAATTGTATATGCAATCAATTTCCTGATCAATATTGTTGTCATACATTATTTTTTTCAGCACTATTTTTCTGATTTCTTTTTAATGTGGCCTATTTCTGAATATGAAGTTGATGGTTCTAATGAAGACCTACACTTCATGAAGGCCAAATTTTACATCTATGTTTCTTATGTCATTTTGTCTAAGATTGGATATGACAGAAATCAAACATTCTTAACCCTTTTGGTGTCAGTAGCATTTTTTGTCGTGATGATTCCTGCACGAATCATCGTGACAAAAATACTATCAACACCCAAAGGGTTAATCCCATCACTGCCAGCAGCTAAAAATAATGTCTCTGAAACTGCATACATTCATTACTGGATAATCCTGTCAGACACTGATATTAAAGTGGCCGGCTGAAATCTAGTTAGGGGTTAGAGCATGCAGGTACTCTAGTTTGCCCAGGCAGGTGGCCAGGATTCTGAGTGCAGAATCTGTCTCTACTTTTGTCGTGGAATATTACATCTGATGTTCTGTTTCAATTCCTGTCCCAGTGTGCGGAACACGGGCCAGTTGCATGAGTGAGCTTAGTCCTGCGCCAGCCACTATGCAAGGTGCTCCGCTATGGCGGAGCACCTTCCTTAGTGGCTGGCACAGGACTAAGCTCATTCATGCAAGTGACCGCAGGACCTCAGGTTGACGTCAACTATAGTTGGCCCACACACAGCCGTACATGGGCCAACTGAAGTTGACATCGGGCTGAGTTCCTATGACACACTGGAATATCACTAAATATAGTCTTACTTGACTGATACACTCCTGTAGGCTTTTGTTGACAGTGTCAGCAAACTGTGACAGCGGCGAATCGTGAGCTGTGTCTGTTTTGTCCAGACTTTCCATGCTACCCATATTCTCACAGCGGTGGGCAGCTGCCTGCAGTTCTTGCTTCATTCCGTACAGCTTTTCTAGTTCCGCCTGGGAGGATACATGCAAACGCAATCAACACCTTAATTCTTATTTATTACTTATTACTTACTTACTTATTTATTATTACTCCTACTTGAAAAACTGCCCAGTGCTTGACAAAATGTAGGTTTCTCTATGCCGTCCATATCCTCTAGACTGTATGGACCATAGATGCGGCTTGCACTGACTGATATAGTACATGTAGGACATACCAGGCAGAATCAACGGTCACTGTTATCACCGATAAACATAAAACCAGATCCATTTGTCTGCACCACAAAGGTGCATGACTTCCAAGCATGTAAAATGCTAAGCAATTTATAAATAGTGCTGTACTTGTCCTTTCCAAGCATGTTTCTTTCTTGCCCATTTAACCCTTTTTAGCCCCGGCTCCCTACAGCAGGAGATGTCTTGACCATGATAATTCAAGGGTAGTGCCAGATTAGCTTGGCGCCTTCAGGCGCCATGCTAATCTGGCACTACCCTTGAATTATCATGGACAATCCATCTCCTGCAACTGGTACATAGTCCAATTTTGAGAAATGGGGCTAAAAGGGTTAGCCTCAGGGCTACTTTTCCCAAATTTTGCAGGTGTCACCACATGACTATGTACCCATTGCAGGGGACAGATAGACCATGATAATAGCGCCAGATTAGCTTGGCACCATCTGGCGCCAAGCTAATCTGGCACTACCCTTGAATTATCATGGTCGATTCATCTCTGGCTGTATGGTGTCAGGGCTAAAATCTGTTGCAAAGTTCCCTTGATGATTTGTTCGCCCAACTGTCAAGC
The DNA here is from genome assembly GCA_036245525.1 of Semisulcospira habei. Taxonomy (NCBI): domain Eukaryota; kingdom Metazoa; phylum Mollusca; class Gastropoda; family Semisulcospiridae; genus Semisulcospira; species Semisulcospira habei. The sequence goes on from BTPG01000004.1 coordinate 106,834,708, forward strand.
GTTAGGTTATTTTCCTTCCTATATTCTTGCAATTATAGGCCACTGCTCAGGCCTAGCAACTATTTATTTCTTCTACTATAAATGACCACCTGTGATAAGAGTGCAAGAAAATATTTTGTAGTTGTTTGATCCCACCAGCAAACATTTTCCCCTATATTTATTATTTTATCCATTGCTATCTCACCTGTGAAGCCTCTCTCTGCCTCTGAGCATCCTCGAGTGTGTCTGGGACGTCTTGATCGGCATGCTGTAACCACTCAGGGAATTCCTCCTGCAGGAAGGAGTGGGTGGACTCCAGCAGCTCCTTGTACTGACGCCACTTGCTGTAGATCTCGTTCAGACGGTCCTGGATAAATGTCATATATTCTGTGATAGTCTTTTGAATGAAAATTATGTTTGGCTCAGTGTATCTTTTGCTTGCACACTTATGGTATGCGTACACACGTTAACCCTTTTAGCCCAAGGTCCAATTTCTCAAATTTTGGATGTGTTGCCTAATGACTATGTACCAGTTGCAGGAGATGGCTTGACCATGCTAATTCAAGGGTAGTGCCAAATTAGCTTGGCGCCTTAAGGCACCAAGCTAATCTGGCACTACCCATGAATTATAATGGTCAAGCCATCCCCTGCCGTAGGATCCAAGGCTAAAAGGGTTAACCTTGGGTTGGCATTGTCCAGCCATCTCCTGACGATAATATTACTGCCAAACTGATGACATCAACCGTCTGTGGGGGTGCTGTGACAGGCAGAAGAGATCAATTTCACTACTGATATTCAGATATAAATCTGTCCAGTGTGAATCCACCAAACTGCAAATCCATCAAGGCATAAATTCACCCTTTGAGGATTTGTGCTGCCACTATTCAAATCCAGTTGTTGTTTTTTCTGTCTGGTGGGTTCACACCTGGGTGGATTGAAACTGGGTAGATTTATTCTGGGTACATTTACATGTATGGCTGGAATCACAGCAGTGCAAACAAGTTTTGGGTAGATTCATGCCTTGGTGATGTATATATATAACCATCTTGTCTTTATGTAGGCTGGTGATTAGGTGCCATAAGCAAGGGGAAGGGGATCTGTTTGTTTGTTTCCCTTGGTATGTGCACTGCTAGTGAATCCTTGCTTGAAAGATTTACGCCTGAATGTAGTTAACCCTTTGGGTGTCAGTAGCAGTTATAGTTGTGACGGTTCCTGCAGGAATCATCGTGACTAAAACCACTACCGACACCCAAAGGGTTAAGCTGACTACAACATCAAAGTTCCTTGTACTGGTGCTGCTTACAGCAGATTTTGTTCAGGCAGTACTGGATAAAACAGTTGGGTATGATCGATGCTGTAAATGGTCACAGTGTCAATGTCAGCTGCAGTTGGTCTGCTCACAGACTGTGCCTGGTCCAACTGCAGCCGACTTCGCCCAAATGTCCTTTAGATTGTTGGGGACTTGTCTTCTTAACCCTTTTCATCCTAATACACTTTTGCTTGAAATAAATTTGACTATGATAGTTGAAGGGTGGTGCCAAAATAGCTTGGCGCCTAAGGCGCCAAGCTATTCTGGCACCACCCTTGAACAAAAGTGGTTGATCTACCTCCTAATCTGTAATGTAGCCTTCACAGGACAATAAGCAAATTTTACAAATTTAGCCTCAGGATGAAATGGGTTAAAGCATAAGGTATAAGTGTAAGTTCTGTGTTGTCTGAGCATGCAAATGTGTCTTTGTGGTTGTTTTCCTATTTGGTTTGTTGTACAATGTAATTCAAATTGTTTTAAATGTTCATGGGATGTGGTTTTCTTATGTTAATTATATGTACTGTTGTTTTTGTGTGTGCTTGTGTGTGAAAAAGTGTAATCAAGGCATTACAGGACAGTCACACCTTGAGTCATACCCATTATACAGACAACATAATTACTGGTATGCAGACACGAAAACAGACAGCAGACAGACCTTCAAGCTAAACTTGAGCAAGAAATCTGTCGTGTAGTATTTAATTATATCACAGGAGGTCTTGTGAACACTTTCGTTTCTTTGAATATTTCTGGCTTAACCTTCATCATCTTAATATACTCATTGCTTGAAATGAATTTGACTGATAGTTCAAGGGTGGTGCCTGAATGGCCTCTGGCGCCAAGCTATTCTGGCACCACCCTTGAACTAAAACAGTTGATCTCCCTCCTAATCTGTAATGTAGCCGTCATAGGGCAATATGCAAATTTTACAAAATCAGCCTCAGGATGTAATGGGTTAAGAAGCATTTTGTTCTTATATTGTTGTTTATCTTTTCTGCAGTTAAGTCATCTAGCATTGCGAAGTAACCTTTGAAGAGGTCGATGCAACCTACAGTCAACCAGAAAGCACTATCCTGTGGAGCTGTTCTGAGGTAAAGGTAATAGAGTGGGATATAGTAAGCAAGGCGGACATAATAGGGATAGAAGATGTAAATCAAACAACTCAAAGCTAACGCTTTTTAATCTTTCTTTACCACCACGAGATAATCCAGTCCTTTCAAGCCTTGCTGATAACCTTTAGAGGTTTCTTGCAAAGTACAGCCATAAAAGCTCAAAATTTCACCCACTAGAGGTATAGATTATCATCTGCAAAAGGCATAGATTCTCATGTGCCCCTGCGGCCGCAGGGGCTCATGAGAATCTATGCCTTTTTGCCAAGAGAGATTTGACTCATCTAAATCTTCACTAGTGAAAGTCAATGCAGTAAAAGTCAAAGACTGAGGTATGTGTGCTTGATGCCACGATCTTGTCAACTACCGGTAGAACTCGGTAAGGGTGTCGTTACCATGAGTCCCTGCTCATGATAATCTATGACTCTTGCCAAGAGAAATTTGACACATCTACATGTACATCTTCACTAGTGAAAGTCATTCAGTGAATGTGAAGGACTTAAGTATTTGCGGTTGATGCCTTCTTGAGTACTCCGGTAGCACTCAGTAAGGGTGCCCAGGGTAGCACTCAGTAAGGGTGTCATTGTTGACACAGGATAAGATATCGGTCAGCTCTGTGTGCTGCCAATATTTGAGACCATCGACAGATACCCCGCCAGGAACAATAGGTTTATTTATGCCTGCATAGGCACCTTCTTGGAGTATGTATCCACTGTCCACCCACTCCAGAATGTCTACCAAATATTGGTCTACATAAAAATCCATATTTTACATTTTTTGTTTGTTTTGTGTTTCTTTGTGTAATAATCTGTATTTCATCTTAGGCTTATCTACATCACAGTCTGCGCGTGCTGAATTTGTCCTTTGTGCGAATACCTCTATTATCTGCGAATACATGTATCAGGTCAGTTGCTTAAATGTCCATTTACTTTTGTAAGATGTCTATTTACTTTTGTAAGAGGACCATTGAATTGTACTTGATAAACCCATTTAGCCCCAACGCCCTTCAGCAGGAGACAGACCAACCATGATAATTCAAGGGTAGTGCCAGATTAGCTTGGTGCCTTCAGGCGCATAGCTCATCTGGTACTAACCTTGAATCATCATGGTCGATCCATCTCCTTCAGCAGGTACACAGTCATTAAGTAGCACCTCCCAAAATTTGGGAAATGTGGTCATGGGGTTAAATGGGTTAATAGAATAGATGATATCCAGAAATCAGTCATAGGTAAAAATGGTCTATAAACACAAACAGTGGATGAAAAGCCCAGACAAAGATGCAATATCTCATGTACGTCTGGCTATTATTCTTACTTACTTACGCCTGTCACCCCTCCCGGGTATAGGCCGTCGGCGAGAGACCTCCAGCGACTCCTGTCCTGTGCTTCTCCTTCGATTTTACTCCAGGTGGTTCCCAGTCTCTTGATGTCTGCTTGGAGGTCTCGACGCCAGGTGTTTCTCGGCCTGCCTCTTTTCCACTTTCCCTGGGGGTTCCATGACAATGCCTGCCTAGTGATACTGGAAGCTGGCTTTCTCAGACTGTGACCGATCCATCCCTATCTTCTTCGCCCAATTTCATTCTCTGCTGTTATCTGCTCTGTTCTCTCCCAGAGTCTGACGTTGCTGATCTTCTCTGGCCAGTGGATTTTCAAAATTCTTCTAAGGCAACTGTTTATGAAGATCTGTACTCTGTTGACTGTGGTTTTTGTCAATCTCCAAGTCTTTGCTCCATATAGGAGAACTGCTTTTACGTTTGAGTTGAAAATCCGGACTTTGGTGTGTTGTGACAGCTCTCTGGAACTCCACACTTTTTTCAACTGGAGAAAGGCTGCTCTGGTTTTACCGATTCATGCTCTGACATCTGCATCAGTGCCGCCTTTTTTGTCTATGATGCTCCCGAGATAGGTGAAGGACTCCACCTCCTCCAACGGGGTGCCAGCAAGCAAGACTGGTTCTTCCCTGGTTGCGTTCAGACTCATTGTCTTTGTTTTCTGTTTGTGGATGGTGAGGCCCACTTGGGACGAGATGTCAGCAAGCCTCGTGGTCCTGTCCTGCATTTGTTGATGAGTGTGGGACAGTAAAGCCAAGTCGTCTGCAAAACCGAGGTCGTCAAGCTGTGTCCAGTGTCCACTGTATTCCACTTCGTCTGTGCTCTGTGGTCCTCTTCATGACCCAGTCTATGGCCAGTAGGAAGAGGAACGGAGACAGCAAACACCCCTGCCTGACACCGGTTCTGACCTGGAGCTCCCTGGTGAACTGCCCTTCGTGGATCACGCGACATGTCATGCCATCGTAGCTGCTCTTGATCAGGCGGACGAGCTTTGTGGGTACACTGTAGTGTCGTAGGAGTTTCCACAGAGTCTCCACTCCAGAGACTGTTCCACGATGATGCGGAGAGTGGCGATCTGGTCTGTACATGAGCAGTTTTTCCTGAATTCTGCTTGCTGGTCTCTCAGCTGGGGGGTCAATGGAGCTCTTCATTTTCTCCAGGATGATCCTGTTGAAGACCTTTCCTGGTACCGACAGCAAGGTGATTCCTCTGTAGTTGGAACACTTGCTGAGGTCGCCTTTCTTGGGAAGCTTGATTAGGTACCCCTCCTTCCAGTCAGCCGGCATCACCTCCTCTTCCCAGATCTTTCCAAACAGTGGGTACAGCATCTCTACTGTTGTCTCTAGGTCTGCTTTCAGAGACTCCGTTGGGATGCCATCTGGCCTTGCTGCTTTGCCGTTCTTCAAAAATGCCACTGCTCTTCTGATCTCTTCCCGGCTGGGTCTGTCACAGCTGATGGGTAGGTCGGTCTCTGCTGGCTGGATGTCTGGGGGGTCGGGTGGGCTGGGTCTGTTCAGTAACTCTTCAAAATACTCGGCCCATCTGTCGAGTTGGTCTGCTCTGTCTGCAATAGGCTTGCCTTCTTTGTCTTTTACTGGTCTTTCTGTATGGCCATACTTACCCGACAATCTTCTGGTAATGTCGTAGAGCTGTTTCATGTTGCCGCCGCCTGCTGCCTTTTCTGCCTCTGCTGCCAGGCTGTCTGTGTAGGCCCTCTTGTCTGCCCTGATACTCCTCTTCACCTCGCGGTTGGCTTCCGAGTATTCCTCCTGTGCCCTTGCTTTGGCTGCTCTTGTGCGACTGTTGTTGACAACTGCTTTCTTCTACTTCCTCACTTCTATCTTCTTCAAGGTCTGTGCTGACAGCCAGTCCTTGTGATGGTGTTTCCTGAACCCTACAGTGTCTTTGCAGGTTGAGTTCAGCGCCTCTCTAACTGCCTTCCACTGCAGCTCTGTGGTGACCGCCTCTTTTTCACTTACTAGCTCCTGTAGCGCTTGAAACCGGTTGGACAGCACCAGTTTGAACTCTTCTCTCACTCCAGTCTCTCTCAGGAGGCTTACATTATAGCGCTGTCTTCTTGTTGTCTCTGTGCGGCTTTTCTTTAACTTGAGCTTTATTCTTAAGGTAAGCAGATGGTGGTCTGAGGCGACATCTGCTCCCCTCCTCACTCGAACATCTTGAAGGGATCTTCTAAATTTCTTGCTAATGCAGATATGGTCTATTTGGTTCTCTGTAGTATGGTCAGGTGAGACCCAAGTTGCTTTGTGTATTCTCTTGTGTGGGAAGATGCTGCCTCCAATGACAAGTCTGTTTAGAGCAGAAAAGTCTACAAACCTCTCCCCGTTCTCACTAATCTCCCCTAGTCCCTGTCTCCCCATCACCTCTTCGTATCCGGTGTTGTCCTCCCCTATTTTGGCATTAAAATCGCCCATGACGATGGTGATGTCTCGCTCCGCACATTTGTCCACAGCACTCTAGAGCCGGTCGTAAAACTCTTGTTTCTCTTCCTCGTCACTGTCATTAGTGGGCGCATAACACTAGATGATGTTCAGCTTGATCTTTTCCTTGGTTCTAAAGGCTGCTGTGATAATTCTTGGCCCAAGAAGTTCCCAGCCCATCAGCGCTCTCTGTGCCACTGGTGACAGCATGAATGCTACTCCTTCTGTATGGGGGGCATTCTCCTCTTCATGACCTAAATACAGAATCATCTCCCCACTTAACAGCCTTTTCTGGTCAGACTGCGTTCATCTGGCTTCACTGATACCTAGCAGGGAAAGGTTGTACTTTTGCATTTCCGCTGCTATCTGGGCGGCCTTGCCGCTCTGGTACATGGTCTTGACATTCCAT
>BTPG01000004.1:106846861-106953719 GCA_036245525.1 Semisulcospira habei
GCAACAATAAAGAGAAACTGAACATACAGTCTACACAATCTGTGTATGAATAAATGTATGTATACACGAAAAACAGCTACAGATTTCAGAAGATTAAAAGACTAAGCACTCGTGCAAACACAAGTTGATGCAAACAACACTCATTTGCTGTTTTTTTTTTTCTTTTTCAAATAACTGACTTCATTTGCTTTATTTACACACTCTCATTACTACTGGGCCAACATTGGTTGCAGAGCCCCCCATTGACCCCTTGCTTACTGGGTGTCCACAGGAAGTATCAGATAAGACGCATCATTTGGACTGTCATAAATCAAGTACAAGCAAAAATACATTGGCCAATATTGAAAGAAAAAGATGAGTCAACCCCTTCACTGCCAAAAGGACGTACATACATTGTGTTTCTGAAATTTGTGTTGTCTACACAACCAAAAGCCACAACTGTCCAAAGACCATGGACACAGAGTGGTCTCAGCAAGAGGCATAGATCCTCATCAGCCCCTGCAGTCGCGGGGGCTCATGAGGATCTATGCCTCTTGCAGTTGGATCGCGTTCACTTTTTCTTGGCAGTGAAGGGGTTAACCGAATCATTCGGAATACACCAGTGTGTGAAATAAGTTTGACTAAAATAGTTCAAGGGTAGTGCCAGAACAGCTTGGTGCCTCTAGGCGCCAAACTATTCTGGCACCACCCTTGAACTAAAGCCATTGGTCTATATCCTTATCGGTAAGTACTATAATGTAGCTTGCATATGGCAGCGTACAAATTTGAAGCTGTGTTAAGGCTCCCAAAGTTATTATTAATGCAAAGTACTCAGTATCTTGATCTTCAATAATAGGTTTGGGATACTTTCATCAGCTCAGGCAAACAAGGGCCCAAGCCATTTATTCTGATTTCATAAAGTATTTGCAAATCTCAATTTCTGAATCATACAGTAGTTAAAACTGGTGGCAAAATGTTCTCAGTTTCTTTTCAATATTTAACAAATATGTTGTTACTGCACTTGGAAGCCATGAAGCTCATATAAAACAATGCCAACAAGAAAGGTTAAAAAGATGCCCAGAGAAGCGCCAATAGAAACAAGCTAAAAATGTCACGGTGTTAGCTAATTAGTTTCACGGCAGTGGAGTTCAAAACACCAGCTATAGCAATTAGTTTTAACTAAAATAAAAAAAAGAAATGATAGCAGCAAATGCAAAAACTTTAATCAGTTGTAAGAAATTGCACTGTGCAAAGTGGAATCAGTTGGTCAGAAGAAAATGCACAGCATAAAATAGCCAAAAGATATGCGGTTGAGCTGCAGAAAGATTAGCAGGTTTATTCAGTGCTGCCAGGGTGCATACAGTACCTCGTTCATTTTCAGTGCCAGGAGACAGACAGACAGCTCAAGGATAGCGCCTGATTAGCTTGGTGCCTACAGGCACCAAGCTAATCAGGTACTACCCTTGAGCTATAAAGCTTGATACAAATCAACAATTTTTCATTGTGCTTAGCTTATAATTTGGAAGTGGCATTGGAAATGAGAGAGGTAAGGCGAGGGGAACTGGGTGCAGTCAGGCAAAGCGACAGAGAAAACACACCCCATTTTCCGAACTTTCTACATGCAAGGGCACCATGCATGATACCGAATCATGTTTTCGTGTGCAAGAAACATTTTTTTATATAAAAATGAGTACATATACATAAATTTACAACAGCCGGTCTCACACTAATTAAGGCAAACCAGTCCAACATTTGTCCACGTGTTGTAACGATCATACATACTGAACCTACGGCGGTTGGCAACAGGATGGTGTTCTAAGAATACGGGGAAGGGGATACGGGGAGCGTATGGGAGGGTTCATGAACAAATATACACAGAGAGACAAACAGAAAATGGGAAAATAGGGGTAGTTGATATATATGATCAAGATCAACATGATTTTTTTTGTCAAATGGGGAACATGTTCAGGCATTGCACACATCAACTTTTGCTTGCAGTCCATAGCTCATACTTCTACATAAAAAAACAAAAACAAATGGACTACATAGTTCTTTTCAAAAGGGCCTTGATCCTCAGAGAGGTGCGTTTACTTTATCATGTGCTCATTTTCTTTGCTATTTTCTTTTCCTCACAAATATGGTGCAATTAAAACAAAACACTTGTGCACTTTGAGTTTCAGACATTGACTGCTGTCTGATATAGTGAAAAAGGAAAACAATTATATCCACTCTGAATACCCCGAGCAAATAATGCTCTTGTTTCTGATCCAATTATAATTTCAAAACAATCTGCAACTGGTACGGATGTAAAATGTGCAGAAAAGTGACTTTCATTCTACAACTTTCTGCTCAAGATGAAAGATTTTATAACCATACTTTAGGCACGATTCTGGAACACACGAACACTCTGCCTGTGATTTGGTGCTGTGTTTAGTAAGTCACAAATTGCACACTCAGAAAAAACACGTGTTTTCTTTGCCACTCCACTCAGTGGATCAAGCCCTGCCTCGTGGGACAGACGTGATGGCTCGTCTCCCCTTGCTGCATTTATCTACATTTTCTATGACAAATTCACTCAACTCATTCAGCCCAATGACCGTATTTCTCAAATTTTGGAGGCGTCATCAAACGACTATGCACCTGTTGCAGGAGATGGATCAACCATGATAATTTAAGGGTAGTGCCAGATTAACTTGGCGCCGACAGGCTCCAAGCTAATCTGGCACTACCCTTGAATTATCATGGTCGACCCATCTCCTGCTGTAGTGCGTCAGGACTGAATGGGTTAACCCCTTCACTGCCAGTCGATGCAAATATTTGTTCATTCTACGCCTAAGCACCCTAGCCATCCAAGGGACATATATACACGGTGGTCCCAGCAAGAAGATCTAGATCCTCATGAGCTCCCGCAACTGCTGGGGTTCATGAGGATCGATGCCTCTTGAAGGTGAGTGGTATTCAACTTTTATTGGCAGTGAATGGGTTAATAGCTAATCTTGATAAACTTCATCTTCAAAGACTTTGATACGAATGATGACAGCGAGTACAATTTATCAAAGTCTACTAAAACTGTACAGACTATTCTACGAAAATGTTTCTGAACTGTTGTGAGTGTCAAAGCTCTTTTGCTCATGTAAATATGAGAAATGAATCGTAACCTAATTTCTGCACGAGTCAAGAGTTCAAGCTTAAATTTATAAGTTTTGCTTATTGTTTCCATGGAGTTGTAACTATCATATAACTTTAGGCAGCGAAGCGAGACTGAACCATCACATAGGGAGTTTTGGAAGAAAAAAAAAACAACTGAAAACAAAACATAAACTCAAATAAAGTAAAGTGGAGACAGTAGCACTGCGTGGTGAGCGGTACTCACTCGTATTTGCTGGGCGGTGGTCTGCAGGTTCATGTAGCTCTCCTCCAGGTTCTGAAGCTGCGCCTGGATTTGCTGGGCTAGCCGTGGGATGCGAGCATTGTTCATGATGAGCTGCTGGCCCAAGCGACTCACACTGTCCAAGGTCAGGCGATAGTCCTCAATCTCACGCAGCAACACCTGTTTAACCCATTACATCCTGATGCTGAATTTATTCAAATTTGCTTATAGTCCAGTGAAGGCTACATTATAGATTTAGCCATTTTAGTTCAAGGATGGTGCCAGAATAGCTTGGCGCCTCAGGCGCCAAGCTATTCTGGCACCACCCTTGAACTATCATAGTCAACATTATTTTAAGCAATAACGTATCAGTATGAAAAGGGTTAAAAGGCACACTGACATTAGGGGCCAAGAGAATATGTTTTCATGAGCGACAGTCTGAAAAATTTAAATCACTGAAAAATGAATTTTTTTTCTAAAATGTATTTTTGGGAAAAATACTTACCGATGGCATTACTATCTGGAATACACGCAATTGCCTATAGATTTCAGCCAAAAAGTTGTGTAACCCACACAACTGGGGAGGAGACACCGGGGATCCACGCACCGGGGCCCCGGGTGGCCTCCCCTTACTACCCTATCCCGGCATTCGTAGGGCGACCCTGTCAGTTTTACACATAGCAAAAAGAGGCAAGCAGGGCAGGCGGGAGGGCAGTCTGAGTAATGCCATCGGTAAGTATTTTTCCAAAAATTACATTTTAGAAAAAAAATTCATTTGTTTTTTCAAAATACATTACCGATGGCATTACTATCTGGAAGAATGTCGAACAGGCGGAGGGTGCCGTTCCTAAAACCGCAAACCCAACCACCCGTTGGCCCAGAGAGAGAGAGAGAGAGAGAGCACTCCCGACGATTTCAGCTATGAAATGACGTACCTAAGACGCCAGGGGCGCGCGGAGGGAGTGCTGGGCCGCGGAAATGTCGCCCACCTGTGCCAGGGAGTCACGTTGGCCGGATAGGTCTCTGAGATAAAAGCAGGCAAATGTGGAGTCAGCTCGCCAGCCAACCGCCGTAACAATATCTTTGACCGAGCAGTTGCGGTCCATGGCAACACTGGTGGCCACTGCTCTTACTTCATGCGCCCGGATGTGAAGAAGCCTATCGCCGTCCGGGGAGAGGTCCTGGTAGGCCGACTTATTCACCCACCGCAGCCAGGACGACACTGTCTGGGCCGAAATATCTGGCCTGCCTGCGGACAGTGGGAGGAAGAGGCGAGAGCGCCCTCGGCGTCGTGGCTTAGAGCGACGCAGGTAAATCCGAAGCGCCCGCACTGGGTCCTGTTGACGCGACTCAGGGGCCATGTCCGTTCCACAGAGAAGCCTTACGGTCAGCATCTGAGGGGCTGCCGCAGGGTGGCGGTTCTTGGCCAAAAAGGATGGGTCGGTGAGAAGCTGTGCAGAACCGTCCGAGCGAAACTGCAAACAGGAGGGAAGTGCCGAGAGAGCGTGAAGCTCGCTCACTCGGGATGCCGTGGTGAGAGCCAGCAGAAAACATGCCTTCCTGGTCAAATCTGAGAAACTAGCCAAATGCAGAGGTTCAAAGCGGTCCGTGTTCAGCCACGTTAGTACCCAGGCGAGATCCCACCGAGGCACTAGGGACCGAGAAACTGGTCGTCGGAGCTCAAAATGTGCCAGCAAGTCCGTCAGATCCTTGCAAGCGCCTGGGTCTGGCCGGCCCAGGTGGCGGTAAGTGTCCGCGATCATGGAGCGATAACCTTTGATGGTAACGGGTGCTAAGCCTTGTTCGTCAAAAAGCCACAGGAAGAACTCCGCCAGCTCCGGGGTGGCTAGATGTGTGGGAGGGAGACTTCTGGAGGCGCACCAGGCCTGAAGGACCCTCCACTTGCTCTCATATACCCGCTGCGTAGACTGTCTGCGGGCTGTTGCAATAGCCGCCACCGCCGCATCCGAGAAACCTCTAGCGGCGAGGGCTTGCCAGACAACCTCCAGGCGTGAAGGAGGAGGCGCTCCGGGCACGGATGGAAAAGCTGCTGGCGGGGCTGCTTGAGCATCGTAGGAGGTGTAGGAAGCTCTAGCGGCGGGTCCGTCGCTAGCTCGAGTAGGTCCGTGGTCCAGCTCTTGGTCCAGTTGAAGGGGGCCACCAGAAGGAGGACTGCGGAGCAACCCAGAAGCTTCCGCAGAACCTTCGGAACGAGGACTGACGGGGGGTAGGCGTAAGCAATCAGACCGTCCCAGGGGATGGAAAGCGGGTCTACCGCCCAGGCGAGCGGGTCCGGGACTGGTGAGACGTAGACCGGGAGCTGTTTGTTCCACCTGGTGGCAAACAAGTCCACTAAAGGAGTTTCCCACCGGGAGCAGATCAGGCGAAAGATGTCCGGGCGTAGGGACCACTCCGTGTGGAGCAGCTGTCCGCGGCGGGACAGGGCATCCGCAATCACGTTCAGGTGGCCGGGAATGTGGCGAGCCCGTAGAGTAATGCCCCGGTCCCTGCACCAGAGGAGGAGATGGTAAAGGAGAATGCACAGGGAGGGCGAGTGAGTGCCCCCCTGGTTCTGTATGTAAGCCACCACTGTCGAGTTGTCCGAGAGAATGAGAACGTCCTGGTTGGTCAAGGTCTCCTGCCAGAAACTGAGGGCCAGCCAAACTGCCTTCAGCTCCAGCCAGTTGATGTGTTTGTCCTCCAAACCATACGGCCAAAGGCCCGAGGCCGAGACAAAGTCCGGTAACAAATGCGCGCCCCAGCCGGCCTGACTCGCGTCGGTGCAGAGAGACCACCGGGGCGGAGGTGAGTGAAGAGGCACGCCCGTAGCCAGCCAATCGATGTCCGCCCACCTCTGGAGGTGTGGACGAGCCAGAGGGGTAACTGGTACAAGATCCGCAAGGGAACCCGACGAAGGACGCCAGTGTAGTAGGAGATGTAGCTGCAACGGGCGGGCATAAAGCCTGCCCAAGGGAAGCAAGTCCGCAGCCGCACTGAGTAGGCCCAGAAGTTGAAGCCAGACCCTGGCTGAGAAGGAGGACCCTACCTCCATCGAAAGCACTAGATCGACGATCTTCTGCCGCCGGGCCAGAGGCAGGCGGACTAGATTGAGATCGGTCAGGAATTCCATCCCCATATGTAGAAAACGCTGAGAGGGGGTAAGATCCGATTTGCCCAGATTGAGAAGAAACCCGAGACGACGCAGGAGGGAAAGCAAGGAGTCTCTGTCCTCTTCGAGCGCCGAGGCTATCAGATTTCGCAGAAGTAGGTCGTCCAAGAATTGGAGGCCGGGCTCCGGGATCGTTGGCGGAAGTAGGCCATCACCGCGTCGAGGATCCTTGTAAAAACCCACGGACTGATGTTGAGGCTGAAGGGAAGGGCGCAGAACTGGTAAACGACTCCCCCAAAGGCAAACCGCAGGTACCTGCGAGACGACAGATGAATCGGGACGTGAAGATAGGCGTCGGACAGATCGAGGCTGATCGCGAAGTCCATCGGTCGGACGGCCGCTCGGAGGATCCTGGCTGTCTCCATCCGGAACCGAGGGGCCAAAATGAACTTGTTTAGCGCCGACAAGTCGATGACTGGGCGCCACTTGCCTCCTGGTTTGGGAACGAGAAAGAGGCGGCTGTAAAATGCTGGTGAGACCTGACGAGATACCACCTCCGTCGCTGCTTTGTCGAGGAGAGCCGAAACTTCTCTGCGCAGAGCGTCCGCCTGAAAGGAGTCGAGTGGAGACTGGGTCCACAAGGGGGACCTGCGACGAGGCGGAGGGGACAGGAAAGAAAGCTGGAGGCCTGTAGAAACCGTGGAAAGGATCCAGGGGTCGTCTGGGAACAGCGACCTCCAATGGTCGCTGTAAAGAGACAGCCGCCCGCCGACTGGAGACCCGGGAACTGCCGACGGGGGCGAGAGAGGGGGCAAGTCAGCGGGCCCGGCCGCGCCCGGACCTACGGGCGCCGCGGGACCAAGAGGGGTGGGAGGCGGGGAAGGGCTGAGGGGCCTGAGGAGGGCGAGCCCTACCTCTGGCCGAACCGACTGGAAGCAAGGAGGGTCTAGAAGACCGCGGGGCACGACCCCCGGCCGGGCGGGGGCCGCGAAAGCGAGTCGCTGCAGGAGTGGAGACAGGTCTGGGCCAAAGGTCCTTGGACGAGTCCTAAACTGACTGCCATGTGTCCCCGAAAAGCTGAGATCCACCTAGGGGGGCCTGTCGAAGCTGGTTCTTCACTGACTTCGGGAGATCCGCGCAGAGATGCAGAAGGATATCCCGTCGCCAAAGATCACAATTAGCGGCCGCCGCCATGGCGTTGGTGGAGGAGTGGTAGGCGGCCCGGTTGGCCGCTATCAGGATGGACTGCACATCGCGGAGAGGGGACGGCACCTCCAGATCCCAATTTCCCTCCAGGCACTGCAAAGCCGCCTGGGTAGCCAACTCCAGGAACCCTGAGCACGCCAGCGAATTTCGCACTAAGGAAGCGATCCTGTCGAGCGGACGAGGCCAAGCTTTCAAGACAATTCTGCGGCCACCCGCCTGGACTAGGCTGCCGTATCCACCACTGGGAGAGGGACGGCGAAGGCTTGAGAATGTCCCGCGTACCAGGCCTGGCGGAAGCTCAAGTTAATCCCTGCAGGCCACCGTGAATCGGAGAAGAATCCCGCGTCGCCGAAGTTGTCTTGTCGTAACTGGTCGGAGAACGCATCTGTGAGGTCCCGGAAGCCGGCCGGTTGAGGAAGGGACTTGCGGTGCTTGACGTGCCTTTGTGTGTCGACCATAGCGGAAGCCTGTCTCTTCATCGGGGGTGAAGGAGGACAGAAGTCGGGTGGGAGAAACTTCGCAATAAGCCGGGAGGCCTCAACCAAGGCACTGATAGTGTGCGATCCGAGCGAAGGGCCAACGATGTCCAAAGAGGAGGAGGCCGACGAGAACGCTGACAGGCGGGAAGGGGATCCCACCGCAGAATCCCGCAGGAAGATGGCCGAAGCCGAATCCGTAGGATGAAGGCTGAGGACATCCGGTTCCAAAGAACTAGACCGTCCCTCTCGTGAATGCGCCGAAAGGGGGGACCGGCTCCGAGAGAGCCGCACCGCCGCGCGAGAGATAGACGGGGCCGCCCGCGACGCCCGCCGGGCGGAGCGTCGCGGGGACAGAGGGACCGCGAAGGAAGGACGGTCAGCAGTGAAGCTAGATACCGCACGCTGGTGACGGAGACCACTCTCCGAACGAAACCGGTCTAGCGACGTAGCGGTCTGGTCACACCGGGCCCGCCTGGTCGGAACGGGGCGGGGGGGGGGGGGGGGGGGGGGGGGGGGGGGAGGCCGTAACGAGTCACGCCTAGCCCGCTCAGGAAAAGCAGAGCGGGGAGGGGACAAAAAACATGTATGCGGCCCCCGCTCCAAGGCCTCGGAGCAAGGGGGATACGCTGTGATGTCACACCATGCCCGCCTGGTCGGAACGGGGCGGGGGGGGGACATTCTAGAGTCACGCCAAGCCCGCTCAGGAAAAGCGAAGAAGGGAGGGGACAATTCATGAACACGCGGCCCCAGCTCAGGCGCCTCTAAGCAAGGGGGACATGTGTCAGAGTCACACCGTGCCCGCCTGGTCGGAACGGGGCGGGGAGGGGGGGGGGGACTGCCTATGGTCTCGCCAAGCCCGCTCAGGCGAAGCGAAGCGGGGAGGGGACAATTTCTGAGCACGCGACCCCCGCTCAGACGCCTCGGAGCGTGGGGGACGAGTGTCAACTTCACCCCTGGCCCGCCCAGACGAGACCGGGCGGGGGAGGGACGAAAGCGAAGCTGGCCCAGCCTGCTCGGAATTAACCGAAGGAGGGGACAGCACTGCTAAGGGCCTCAAGTCACGCTCCGACGCCTCGGAGCGTGAGAGAGAACCTCTCTTAGTACGTTTCCTCTCATTCTTACTACGCTTGCGTTCTTTCAACCGCACCCGCTCAGGAGACCCAGAGCGGGGGTGGCTGACGAACGCTCCGCTCGTCTAGACCGCTCGCTCGAAGCAGAGCGGGGGGTGAGCGAACCCGATGGGCTCAAGCCACGCGCTGCCAAAGCAGAGCATGGGGAGCGCGACTCCGAAACTCGCCTACCCTGTTCCGAAGACTCGGAGTGGGGAGGGCGAACCTGTGAGGTAATAGTGCAAGAAGGGGACTTACCTGAGGGCCGGACAGCCCGAACGATGGAGCGGAGCGGTGCCCGAGGAGCCGTCGTAGCAACGACAACCTGTGGAGGATTCCGGGGAGACTGAAGCGGCCGGGAGGGCCGGTCGCGCCTGTAGAAGTCCCACATCTGCGACCATCGGTCTTCCATCCACTCGTCATACACGTCACAAGTCCTGTCCGATGAACAGCCCGAGCACGGCAAGCAGGCGTCGTGGGCGTCGGAGGGCCACTGAAAGTCCCCGCAAATACGGCAAGACTTCAACACAGGAGTAGCCATAGCGTCACTGAAAAACCCGTACGAAGGCTAAAAGTCAAGTCGCACTTCTACCAAGTTCACAAAGTCACGTGCGGAATCCAACCACAAGGTCACTGGTGAAGCTCACTGAAAGTCAAAGCCGGTCCGAACCGGACGGAGCTTAGTTCAAACACAGTAGTCCCTTTTTCTTTTTCACAAACTACGAGTAGGAGAGAAGTCAACGAAGTAGAGAGTCCAAGTCTATGAAAAACCCTCAAACGAAGGCCCAAAAACTATCAAACTCTGGTAGAAAGAAGTTTCCGAACGGAGTAAGGCAAAAACTCGACCGTCCACGGTCGAGCTATGAGTGAAACTGACGGGGTCGCCCTACAAATGCCGGGATAGGGTAGTAAGGGGAGGCCACCCGGGGCCCCGGTGCGTGGATCCCCGGTGTCTCCTCCCCAGTTGTGTGGGTTACACAACTTTTTGGCTGAAATCTATAGGCAATTGAGTGTATTCCAGATAGTAATGCCATCGGTAATGTATTTTGAAAAAACAAAAGTCCTCAGGTTATGTTCCACTATAGTGCAGGGACAATTAGCATGTCATATACGTGACGAAGAAGATGGGGATGGATTGGTCACAGTCTGAGAAAACCAGCTTCCAGTATCACTAGGCAGGCATTGTCATGGAACCCCCAGGAAAAGAGGAAACGAGGCAGGCCGAGAAACACCTGGCGTCGAGACCTCCAAGCAGACATCAAGAGACTGGGAACCACCTGGAGTAAAATCGAAGGAGAAGCACAGGACAGGAGTCGCTGGAGGTCTCTCGTCAAAAGCCTATACCCGGGGAGGGGTGAAAGGCGTAAGTAAGTAAGTATACGTGTCAGAAAACAAATGAATTCTCTATTCAGTTTTTGAGTTTACCAGGAATGCTGATGTAATTCTGGATGATCTGTTAGCAAGTGACATAAACTCACATAAGCCCCCCGTGAATGCAACAAGAAGCATAGACCATGATCCCCGATGTCTTCATGAGGATCTAGGCCTCTTACATTTGGGTGCTGTGTTCAAGCCTTGATGGGGTTATAAATCTTCACCTACTCTGTGTTTTTCAATCTGTCTCTCAGTGAGCTCCATCGTGGAGACGTTGAGAGAGTTGTGAGCCATCAGACGGAAGGACATCTGCAGAAGCCATTTCTCGCATTCTTGTTGTGCCTCGTGGAAGTCATGATGTTCATCAAACAGACGCTGCAGTGCCTCCACCATGTCCTGTAGACAATTAGCATCATCATCAGTATATCCCTCACAACTATCATCATCGTCATTATAATGGCCATTTCTCTCCTTATGACAGATTTCATCATAATCATTACCAGTGTAATAATCAGCAAATTATTGTCATCATAACAGCCATCTCTCCTAATAACACACATCCAACCCCTTGACTGATCGGAAAATGAATTTTTTTTCTAAAATGTATTTTTTTGAAAAATACTTACCGATGGCATTACTATCTGGGAATACACTCTATTGCCTATAGATTTCAGCAAAATTGTGTGTAGCACACAACTGGGGAGGAGACACCGGGGATCCAAGCACTATGACCCCGGGTGGCCTCCCCTTACTACCCTATCCCGGCGAGCACAGGGCGACCTCGTCAGTTTCACACATAGCCACAAGAGGCAAGCGGGGCAGGCGGGAGGGCCATTCGAGTAATGCCATCGGTAAGTATTTTTCAAAAAAATACATTTTAGAAAAAAAATTCATTTGTTTTTTTCAAAATACATTACCGATGGCATTACTATCTGGGAGAATGGCGAACAGGCGGAGGGTGCCGTATCTAACCACAACCCAACCACTCCGCCGGCCCCCTCGAGAGAGAACTCCCGACGATTTCAGCTATGATGTGCCTAAGACGCCAGCAGCGCTCGGAGGGAGTGCTGGGCCGCGGAGATGTCGCCCACCCGTGCCAGGAGTCACGTCAGCCGGATAGGTCTCTTAAGGTAGAAGCGTGCGAAAGTGGAGTCTGAGCGCCAGCCACCCGCTGCCAAAATATCTTTGACCGAGCAGTTGCGGTCCAGGGCTAGACTGGTGGCTACTGCTCTCACTTCATGCGCCCGGATTTGTAAAGGCTCAGCGCCGCGTGGGGAGAGGTCTAGGTAGTCTGACCTAATCACCCACCGCAGCCAGGATGACACGATCTGGGCCGAGATGTGGCGTCTGCCCGCGGACAAGGTAAGAAGAGGCGCGAGCGCCCCCGGCGCTGCGGCTGAGAGCGGCGCAGGTAAATCTTTAGCGCCCGCACTGGGTCCTGTTGCCGCGATCCAGGGGAGAGGTCCGCTCCACGGAGGGGCCGTATCGTTAGCACCTGAGGAGCCGCCGCGGGCGGCGGTTCTTGGCCAGGAAGGACGGATCGGAGAGCCTCTGCGCAGAGCCGTCGGAACGAACCGCAAACAGGCTGGGAGCATCGAGAGCGCGTGAAGCTCGCTGACTCGGGACGCTGTAACGAGAGCCAGAAGGAAACAGGTTTTCCGGGTCAAGTCTGAGAACCGAGCCAAGGGGAGGGGCTCAACCGGTCCGTATTCAACCACGTCAGTACCCAGGCAAGATCCCACCGGGGTACTAGGGAACGTGAAACCGGACGTCGGAGTTCAAAGTGAGCCAGAAATTCGACAGATCCTTGCAGGCGCCTGGGTCCGGAAGACACCGGTGACGGTAGATGTCCGCGAACGTAGCGCGGTAGCCCTTGATGGCGACCGGGGCTAAGCCCCGGTCGTCGAAGAGCCACAGGAAGAACTCCGCCAGTTGGTGGGAGGCTAGGTTAGTGGGAGGGTGCCCATGGGAGGTGCACCAGGTCTGAAAGACCCTCCACGTGCCTTCGTACACCTTCCTTGTAGAGAGTCTGCGGGCTGCTGCAATTGCCACCACTGCTGCATCCGAGAACCTCTAGCGGCGCGGGCGTGCCGGACAACCTCCAAGCGTGTAGGCGGAGGCGTACGGGGCACGGATGGAAAAGCCGCTGACGGGGCTGCTTGAGCATCGTGGAAGGGGTAGGAAGCTCCAGAGGAGGGTCCGTCGCAAGCGCGAGGAGGTCCGTGGTCCAGCTCTTGGTCCAGTTGAAGGGGGCCACCAGCAGGAGGACCGCCGAGCATCCCAGAAGCTTCCGCAGTACCTTCGGAACGAGGACTGCCGGGGGGTAGGCGTAAGCAATCCGGCCGACCCAAGGAATGGGGAGCGCGTCCACTGCCCAAGCGAGTGGATCCAGGACTGGCGAGACGTAGACCGGGAGCTGGCTGCTTCATCTGGTGGCAAACAGATCCACTAGCGGCGTTTCCCAATGAGAGCAGAGCAGGCGAAAAATATCCGGGCGTAGGGACCGCTCCGTGTGGAGCAACTGTCCGCGACGAGACAGGGCGTCCGCCTTCACGTTGAGGTGGCCAGGGATGTGGCGGGCTCGTAGGGCAATGCCTCGATCCCTGCACCAGAGGCGAAGGTGGCACCGAAGAATGCAAAGGGAGGGCGAGTGAGTGCCACCCTGATTCTGTATGTAAGCCACCACCGTCGAGTTGTCGGAGAGCACGAGGACGTCCTGATTGGCCAAGGTCTCCTGCCAACGTCGAATGCCAATCCAACTGCCTTCAGCTCCAGCCAGTTGACGTGATTCCCGAACAGCTCCCGAAGCCAACGCCCGAGGCCGAGAGAAATCCGGTAACAGGTGCGCGCCCCAGCCGGCCTGGCTCGCCTCTGTACAGAGAGACCACCGAGGCGGCGGGGAGTGTAGGGCACCCCCGAAGCCAGCCAAGCGAGGTCCGCCCACCTCTCGAGGTGAGGACGAGCCCGAGGCGTGACAGGTACTAGATCCAACAGAGCGCCCGAGGGTCGCCAGTGAAGAAGGAGACGTAGCTGGAGAGGCCGAGCATAAAGTCTGCCCAAGGGAAGCAGGTCCGCAGCCGCCCTGAGGAGGCCCAGGAGTTGAAGCCAGACCCTGGCGGTGAAGGAGGATCCCATCCCCATCGAAGTCGCTAAGTCGACTATCTTCTGTCGCCTGGCCAGAGGCAGGCGGGCAAGGTTGAGGTCGGTCAGGAATTCCATCCCCCGATGTAGAAACCGTCGAGAGGGAGAAGAACGGATTTCCCCAATGAGTAGGAAACCTAGACGACGCAGAAGGGAAAGCAGGGCATCCCTGTCCGTCTGGAGGGCTGCGGAGACCAAGTTGCGCAGTAGAAGGTCGTCCAAGTAATTGGAGGCCGGGCTCAAGGAGCGCTGACGGAAATTGGCTATCACGGCGTCGAGGAGTCTTGTAAACACCCACGGACTGATGTTGAGGCCGAAAGGAAGGGCGCAGAACTGGTAGACGATCCCCCCAAGTCAAACCGAAGGTACCGGCGAAACGACGGATGAATCGGGACGTGCAGATAGGCGTCTGACAGATCGAGGCTGATCGCAAAGTCCATCGGCCGGAGGGCCGCACGGAGTGTCCTGGCCGTCTCCATCCTGAATCGAGGGGCCAAGCATCCTGAATCGAGGCCAAGCTGTGTGAATCGAGGCCAAGCTGTGAATCCCGCAAAACCACCTCTGTCGCCGCTTTGGTGAGGAGGGTCGCCACTTCCCCGCGCAGAGCGTCCGCCTGTGTGCCGTCGAGCGGTTCCTGGGTCCACATGGGTGCTCAGCGAAGAGGCGGAGGCGACAGGAACGAAAGTTGCAGGCCTGCGGTAACGGTGGAAAGAATCCAGGGGTCGTCCGGGAACAGCGATCTCCAAGATCGCTGAAGAGCGACAGCCGCCCGCCGACGGGAGGCCCGATTAATGAGGCGGGGGCGGAGGCGGGGGCGAGTCAAAGAGCCCGACCGCGGCCCGATCTACGGGCACCGCGGGGCCAAGAAGGGCGAGGGGCGGGGCCGGCCTGAGTAGCCTGGAATGGACGGGCCCGACCTCGTGAAGATCCGACTGTAGAGAAGGAGGGCCTGAAAGACCGCTGGGCACGACCCCCGCCGTGCGGGGGGCGCGAAAGCGGGTCGAGGCTGGGTTAGATGCAGGCTTGGGCCACAAGTCCTTGGAAGATTCCTTAAAGGTGTGCCAAGTGTCGCCGAACAGCTGAGGACCCCCTAAGGGGGCGTGACGGAGCTGGGTCTTCACTGACAAGGGAAGGTCCGAGCAGAGGCGCAAAAGGGTATCCCTCCTCCAGAGGTCGCATTTGGCAGCCGCTGCCCTGGCGGTGGCGGAAGAATGGTAGGCGGACCGGTTGGCCGCTATCAGGATGGACTGCACGTCACGAAGCGGGGACTGAGCCTCCAGGTCCCACGTATCCTGTAGGCACTGCAGTGCTGCCTGGGTAGCCAGTTCCAAACCCGAGCACGCCAGCGAGTTCCGCGCTAAGGAGGCGATCCTGTCGAGAGGCCGAGGCCACGAGTTCTGGACGAGCCTGCGGCCGCCCGCCTGTAGTAAGGCCGCCACATCCACCGCTGGAAAAGGTAAGGCGAAGGCTTGGGAGTGTCCAGCGTACTAGGCCTGGCGGAAGCTTAAGTTGATTCCCACCGGCGATCGAGCAGCGGTAAAGTATCCCGTGTCGCCGAAAGCGTCGTTACGCAGCTGGGCGGAGAAGCATCGGTGAGGTCCCGGAAGCCGGCTTGCGGGAGGGACTTGCGGCGCTGGACTTGCCTCTGCGCGTCGACCATGGCCGAAGCCTGTCTCTTCGGAGGAGGCGAAGGCGGACAGACGTCGGGCGGTAGGGACTTGGCGATAAGCCTTGAAGCCTCACCCATAGCGTGGACCGACTGTGATCCGAGCGAAGGGCCGGCAACGTCTGACGAGGCGGAGGCCGACGCGACAGCGGAAAAAGGCGGGAAGGAGAACCCGCCGCCGAGTCCTGCAAGAAGATCGCCGAGGCCGAGTCCGACGGATGAAGGCTGAGGACGTCCGTTCCAAACTGATCTTCTCGCGGCAAAGACGAAAGGGGCGAGCGGCTACGAGAGTGCCGCACCGCCGCGCGCGAGGTAGACGCAGCCGCCCGCGACGCACGCAAAGAGGCGCGCCGCGGCGACGGAGGGACCGTGGCAAAGCGACGGTCCACCTCGAAGTCGGGATCCGCACGCGGCAGCCGACGTGAGCGACAAACCGCGATCGGAATACCGAGGAAGTGGCCTGGTCACCCCTGGCCCGCCCGGGAGAACCGGTGCGAGGGGGGGGGGGGGGGGGACCGCCAATAGTCTCCCCTAGCCCGCTCAGGAAAGGCGGAGCGGGGAGGGGACAAATACCGGGCACGTGGCCCCCCGTCCGATGTGTCGGACCGTGGAGGACGCGCGATGTCACACCGGGCCCGCCTGGTCGATACGAGGCGGGGGGGGGGACAGTCTAGGGTCACGCCAAGCCCGCTCAGGAAAGGCGGAGCGGGGAGGGGACGATTTATGAGCCCGCTGCCCCAGCTCCGAAGCCTCGGAGCGAGGGGGGGGGGGGGGCGAGGGTCCAAGTCACACCGGGCCCGTCCGGTCGATACGAGACGGGGGGGGGGACAGTCTACGGTCACGCCAAGCCCGCTCAGGCGAAGCGAAGCGGGGAGGGGACCATTATGTGCACGCGACCCCCGCTCCGACTCCTCGGAGCGTGGGGGGCGAGAGTCAACCACACCCCGGGCCCGCCCAGGCGAGACGGGGCGGGCGGGGGGGGGGGGGGGGGAAGAAAGCGAATCATGCCTTGCCCGTTCGGAAAATACAGAGCGGGGAGGCAGCATTACTAACGGTCTCGAGTCACGTTCCGAAGCCTCGGTGCGTGAGCGAGAGCATTTCTTATCACGTTTACTCTCTTTCTTATGCTTGCGTTCCGTCACCCGTCCCCGCTCCGGAGACCTAGAGCCGGGGGTGGCCGACGAACGCTCATCTCTCCCAGACCGCTCGCCCGAAGCAGAGCGGGGGGTGGGAACCAAAATGGGCTCAAGCCACGCGCTAACGAAGCAGAGCGTGGGGAGCGTGACTCCGAAACTCGCCTACCCTGCTCCGAAGACTCGGAGAGGGGAGGGAGAACCTGCGAGGTAACGGTACAAGAAGGGGACTTACCTGTGGGCCGGAAAGCCCGATGCGCCGAGGGAAGTACGTCCACCCGTGGAGGATCCCGTGGAGACCGAAGCGGGCGAGGGGACCGGTCACGCCTGAAGAAGTCCCACCTGCGCGAACACCGGTCTTCCGTCCAAGCGGCGCCACCATCACACGTTCCGTCCGAAGCACAGCCCGAACACGGCAAGCAAGAGTCGAGTGCATCAACCGGCCACTGGAAGTCCCCGCACGGCGGCAAGTCTTCGACACAGAAGAAGCCATAAGGCCCTAAACCAGCTACGCCGGCGAAGAAAGTCCACCTTGCACAAACCAGCCGGGCACAAGTCACGTGCGTCGTCGAACCCCAAGGCCAAGCCAAGGGTGAACTCACAAGTCAGAGCCGGTAAAACCGGTCGGCGCACAGGTTACAATGAGTCCAATTGTCAAAGGAAAAACCACGAATGTAGTGAGTCCAGGGCTGAATCGAAGACTCCAATTCAAGCCCACAGTCAAAAACCACTGAAACCCGTAGAACGGAGAAAGGCAAAAACTCGACCGTCCCCGGTCGAGCTATGAGTGAAACTGACGAGGTCGCCCTGTGCTCGCCGGGATAGGGTAGTAAGGGGAGGCCACCCGGGGTCATAGTGCTTGGATCCCTGGTGTCTCCTCCCCAGTTGTGTGCTACACACAATTTTGCTGAAATCTATAGGCAATAGAGTGTATTCCCAGATAGTAATGCCATCGGTAATGTATTTTGAAAAAACAAATATGATCACCTAACTGCAAAATTCAAAGAACGTACCTCATGAGCCCCTGCATCTGTGGAGGCTCATGAGGTTCTTAATCTCTAGTCTTGCTAGCCCAATTCACATCTACATTAGTTGGATGGATGGATCTTTTGGCATCAAATATGCCATGATTTAAATGACGTGTTTGACAGTAATGAAGGGGTCAAGTGAATGGGTTTGTCCACTTCTCGAAAGCGTCCTTGCTCATTACAGTTTTGTAACAGTTTTTTTTCTTTATTAGTGATACTGTTTGTTTTTTGTCTCACTGACCTTAACTTTGTAGAGTATGATGTTGTAGCGAGACTGGACGTCCTCAAGAGAGGCCGAGACCTCTGGGTTGTCACACAAAGCCTCAAGGTTGGCAACACGCTCCGTCAGTTCATTCACAAGCCGCTGGTGGTTTTCTATGTCGGACAGGATCAGCTGCAAGATAAAATAATGCTGTGCCGGTCAGAGATTTTGACCTTACGGATTCAATGGGCCAAGCAGTGTTAGCTGTTAGCCTTTTCATTGTATCAGCACTACAAATCTTATTATTATTAAATGCTAAAGTGTAAGAAAACTGTTCAGTCAGACTTAAATGTGATGGTGTGTGATTTTAAACCATGTGGCTCCAAGCCATAGGGTCCAAAATTACAGCCCAGCACACAATCGCCCAATTTTTTTAAAGCAGGCTCAGTCTGCACATGCAGCCTTTAAACCTCTGGCTGACAGAAATATTCTGCGTACACATGATTCCTGCAGACATTATGTCTGAAACAAACACTCTTAACTTCCAAAGACTTAATTCACAATTCAACAACCTATTAACCTTCAAAGAAATGAGCAACAAAGAAAGAAACAAGCTTTGGAGAACGATTTCTTCACTCCTTCTTTCAAAGCCTGTTTCTTTCTTTTTGGTTATTTCTTTGCATTTGACCTTTTAGCTGTCGGTAGCGACTTCCGTCACGATGATTCCTGCTGGAACCATCACGAAAAAGTCGTTACCGACAGCCAAAAGGTTTTCATTCTAAGCAGTCACTTTTTGGGTCTTTGATTTCCTAACCCACGAACCTTGTATTTATCCAGCTGGGCCTTGCGTTCAACCAGCAAGGCGCGAGGCTCAGGGTCCGCACGTAAAATGTTTTCTGTATCAGCCAACCAGCGAACCAAACTGCCGTAATACTGCTCGTACTCATGCCATCTCTGCTGAACTCCCTCCAGCATAGTGGTGCATTCGCTGATCGCCTTGTTCAGTTTCTCCTGCAGAATGACAGCCATGAAATGATTAAATCATGGTTTAAAACATCTAGTTTAAGTTTCAACTTACAAGCTTCACTTTTAAGATTGGCATACTAATATCAAAATCATTTTAACAATGGTGAATCTAATATAGTGGGAATCACTTTACTCCTTTAGCCCCAATAACAATACAGCAGGAGATGGATCGACCATGATAATTCAAGGATAATGCCAGATTAGCTTGGCACCTGATGGCACCAAGCTAATATGGCACTACCCTTGAATTATCCTGGTCAATCCATTTCAAGCAACTAGTACACAGCTGTTAGGTGACACCTCCAAAATCAGGCAAATGAAGCCTTGAAGTTAAATGGGTTAATACTCTTTCCTTGTACATAACACTGGTCCCAGGTCGGAAAATTTAATTTGAGGTCCTGTTTCTTGCATAAACAAAGTAGGAACATCAGCATTCATATTGTCTGGGCATCTAGCATCTCAAGCTCTACTGGGTCTGTTTCTATCAAAGCCTTAGTGAAAGTCATTTGCTGTGTTCGACCGCTTTTTGTCTGGCAACAAGGGCAACCACCTGTAGAAAGTTCTACTATAGTTCTTCATCCTACTGACATACCCAGTCATTGGTCAGCTCTGTGACCTGTTCCTCGATGAGTTTCTTGCCCTCGACCGAAGTGTTGGGAAGAATCTTCTCTGCCTGGTCACACACGTAGTTCACCTTGGCCAGACCGTCGTCCATGCTGGCCGTAACATCCTGCAGAAAACAAGCAGGTCAAGGTCAAAGTCAAGATCAATGGTTATACACAAAGCCCCCTGAATACCCATTATCATGCAACTGTATGACACAAAATACGCAAACTCCTTGAATACCAGTATTTAACAGCGGTCCGTGAGAGCAATCAACCCTATAAAATTGACATCATTTCTGGTAGATAAGTGACATCATTTCTGGTAGATAAGAGGGCAAAAAATCAACAACTCTTTCAAACCACTGAGTCCTGTCAAACAAAAAGGAGACTGATCAACCATGATAGTTCCAGGGTAGTGCTGGAAGGTGCCAAGTGAACTGACACTACCATTGAACCATCACAGCTGATTCATCTCAAACTGATGTGTTACAACACAAATTATTTTCAGTGAACTTAGGATTTAACAAAAAGTATTGATATTTATTGTCATCAGCAAAGTAATTCACGAAAAAAACATGAGCTGGGGACCTCTAGAAAATACACAATTATATCCAATTGTTGTTATATTGATCTTGTAAGAGAAGTCCACTGTACCTTGATTTCTTCGATGCGGTCCTGAATGACGTGCCAGTCACCAGATGTATCATTGCAGGCAGCCACTCGCTCACTCATGGTGGCCAACCAGCGGCCAGCACTCTCTAGGGCATCATCATACTGCTTGTGATCATCAACATTGTCGTGAAGCTTCGCCACCATTGCCTGTACACATACAAAACAAAAGGAGAAATTTGAAACCTTTATGGCAGCATGTAATGTAAGCATAATACCAGCGTATAGGATGCTCATCGGTCATCAGTCATTGACGCATACAAATTTGAAATGACGCATTGCTCTGTCAGTGAGCCGGTCATATGACTTATTCATTTTTTAGACAGTCACTGAGACCCGCGCCGAGTTAGTTGGTGTGTACGAGAGAGAGAGAGAGAGAGCTATGGCCAGCTAGCTGATGCTCTAGTGCACTGTAGGCCTACACAGTCAGTCCTCAATGAACAAAGTGCATCCTAAAAATTAGGGAGGCGGGAGGCCAGCTGCCAACAGTGATGGGTGACACTTGCCCCCTCTCTCGAGCAAATGTAAACAATACTGCCACCAGTCAGAGGCTTAGATTTTCATGAACCCGCGGGCGGAGGGGACTCATGAGGATCTGTGCCTCTTGCAGATGTGGATTATAATCCTTACTTAGTCCGCATCTACTTCCTCAGTTTGAGTAACACTATCAGATAAAATCTCAAGCGATATGCATAGATTCTCATAACGACCCTTAGGTCGTGAGGACTTTTGAACATCTATGCCTCTTGCAGACTTTAGAAACTCAATCTTGCACTGGTTACATTCATCACGCAGCCAACTATAGGTGTTATACTTGGTGTATACAATACCAAATGCAAGTAAATTCAGCAATTTTGGATTTTTATTTCTTTTTTGCAATCTAATGTAATCAGGTTTGCGTTTCAATGACTTCCATTACATATAATATGTTTTTTTCAGTAAACATGTGCAAGCATATTACTGTGTTACAGTGAAGAGCACAATGGTTTTCAGCAGCAAGAACCAGTTTTCTGGCAGTACTGATTCAAGCTTTAGTGTCTAGGACACCAACCACAACACATTTTTGTCAAATTGTCATGATGTCCAAAATGTTGCAATATAAGATGTAACTGATGTACCAGTGGTCTCTCGTGCTCACACATATAACCTTCGTTTTTATTTCATGGTTATACAATCAGTAACTCGATCTTGCTTGTTCGCGTCTTGTAGCTGAAGTCCACATCATGTAATTACTAAAAATTATGAACCGGCAGCACTGACAACAGTAAAGCCATTTCCTTTGTTTCTATACACATGAATACATGAACTGCTGAACTGCCTGCAAAATCTGGCTACCCTCATACTGACTCCGACGAGCAAAATCAGCGTCAATGAGACCAACAAGAGACTTAACGTTAATGCAGCCTTGGGGACTGATGAGGATGTAAGCATTCATGCTTATGTTTCTCAAACTGAGTCTAACTGGAAACAGCCTTGACTGTAACCAACTGGCAGGCAAGCACCGCGAAAACGTAAACAGTGTGAGTCTGCGGGCCCAGTTACCAAGATGTGTTGACAAGTTTGACAACTGAGCAGACTACTAGACCATGCCCACAAACGGCACGTGTGATTGAGGTAGAACTGTACATCACAATTGATAACTTGACACTGAGTAGCCCGTTTTCTCGATTATGTTTGGTGGCTCACAAAGCAACACAAAGCCGCTGTACCTACTGAACAGGCTACAAGGGTGACCGAGCATGCGGCTGCGGGGAGGATGACATTAGTTTGTTAAAAGAGGGTGTTAGTTATGCAAGTGTATTGTCTTCATTCGTTGTACACTACTTTTGACTAGGCCGACAACATCCGTTTTTTTGCTGCTGACATTTCAAAATCAAAAATGCCAAAAACGTGATTTTTTGTTAAGTTATTGATTTTCAAAATGACCTATTGATTTTATGTTCCTCTGGTCATATGACTTATTGACTGCAAAACTCAACCTAATCACTGTAATACACTGTAACAAGATTGTGATGATGCTTTTGAGAGGACCACTGGCTTGCACCAGCAAGCCAGTGGTCCTCTCAAAAGCATCATCACAATCTTATTACAGCGTAATATGTTTACATTGCGTTCAAGTGCAACCAACACCTCCAAGCAAAATGACACCAGTCTTGGCACACTCACACAAACTGTATGTGTCTCTGTAATTTCTAATGCTTACTGGACACAATATTTCTTAGGCAAGACCTTGAATATCTCAGGCGTTTGCCAACTGAACTATCCTCTCCCACTGCTGTGTGGTAATCAGCCATGGATAGGAGCCAATGACATAAAGCAGATAGCTATAACACAGACAGAAAGCAAATCCCTAAACATGCTTAAAAAAGAGCAAGTACAACACAACTGTTCAGGATTTCTTTTCATTTTACACACCTGGCAGTCACCTTTTTGTTTAGATTTTATAAGATGGATTTTTAAAAAAAGTTCTCCTACAGGTTGAAGTTATTTTATCTACCAACCTTGGCAGCAGAGCAGAGTGCCTGGTACTTGGTGTACAACTGCATCATGTTGTTGGAGACGCGAGGATCACTTGATCGCTGCACAATGGCATCCCCTTTGTCTCGAACCTTGTCCAACTCCGCCTTATGACGCACAATCTCCGAATACAGGTCCTGGAGAGACAAGAAGATCACAGTGTACTTTTACAATGGTACATGTATGTAGAGTCCTACAAACTGTGATCTTACTCCTTTTGAGTTGTAGAAGTACCATCGAAAGGCTACATAAGACAGACCAACCATGACAGCAAAGGAATAGTGCCTGCATGACTGCCTTGGTGCCTGGTGGGAACATACTAAGTTACTTTAGCACTATTGTTATCCTTGAGCTATAATAATGAATGCATGTTAGTTAACCCTTTGGGTGTAGGTAGCCATGTTAGTCAACTAAAACTGCTACCAACATGCATAGGGTTAACTGTTTTGCCCTTGGTTTTCCAAAGAATGCCTTTTTTGTGTGTTTGTTTGTGTTTGTTGGCAGTTTATTTTCTTGCACATTGTATAATTGGCAGTCACCCTTTGCTCTCATTTTCACGTCAAAGATGTTCCTGATGACCTTTGTGTATCTCAGTACAGCCCACATCTAATCTGGTACCCCCCACCAACATTCCACCCCAAACTGGAGTCAACTCAAGCTTTGTACCCTGAACACAACCACCCACCTCTCCCTCCTGTAGATGCTGTCTCTTGCGGATAAGGTTAGGCCTCGGCTCCATGAAGGACTTGGTCTTGGAGTCCATGCGTTCGAGCCAGCCCATGAACCCTGACTGCTCGTCATCCAGCTGCAGCCAGTTAGCGATGCATGACTCGAGGTTGCTTTCAACGTCAGCCACAGCTGTGGAAAAGGCCGCCCAATCATCTCTCAGGGACTGGAGCTCACGTCTGATGACCTCCTGTCCACGCGAGGCTGTGGTGTGGCAGACACGTTCGCCCAGAGAGGCCGTGCGATTCAGCATGTCTTGACCCTGCTGTAAGTCAGTCTTGAAGTCCTGTGAAAGTTAAAGGGAAACAGGTGAGCAAGGGAAACACTTTATTAACTCATTCAAGATGTGCCGCCTCTGGATACGTGGCTTAAAGCCACGTATCCAGAGGCAGAACATCTCGAATGAGTTAACCCATTCATTCCTACACAATACAATATGCTTTGAATATAAAAAAATGGCAGAGGACCCAATTTTTTCTTATATTCAAATTTTCTTATATTTTCCTTAAATTTGTTATACAAAGTAATGTACATAAAATGTGGTCAGTACCTGCAAAAAAGTCAAATCCAGCTTGGTGCCTTTTGGAGCCACCCTTTATCTATCATGGTTGCTCTGTCTGGTGAACTGCGATGTAGGGGCAACTCACAAACACTGGAAATTCAACCTCAAGTTACAACGTGTCATTCCTCTTGTGCAAGCAGTTGGGCCGCCACCACTGAAAAGAATAGCTATGACTGATTGAACAAGGCAATTAATCCATTTAACCGCATGGCCGCATTTCCCAAATTTGAGAGATGTTGCCTAATGACTATGTACCACTTGCAGGAGATGTACTGACCATAATTCAAGGGTAGTGCCAGATTAGCTGGTGAGTCCACCTCGTGGCGAAGAGGTCGATCATGGGTATCTCCCAGTGAGCACAGATCATCTGAAAGATGTCCGGTCGTAACGTCCATTCCGTGTGGAGTAACCGGCCGCGCCGCGAGAGGGAGTCGGCTAACACGTTTAGGTGTCCTGGAATGTGTCGCGCTCAGAGGAAGATGCCGTGATCTTCACACCAGCGCATTAGGCGGTAGAGGAGTATGCAAAGGTCGGGGGAGTGAGTTCCGCCCTGTTTCTGGATGTAGGAAACCACTGTGGAGTTGTCCGATAAGACGAGGAGCTCCTGCTGACGGAGATGCGATTCCCACGCGATGAGGGCTTGCCAAACCGCATTGAGTTCCAACCAGTTGATGTGCCTGTCCGCCAGGTCTGGGGGCCAGGTGCCGGACATCGTGAGGAAGCTCGGTAGCAGATGAGCACCCCACCCAGTGAGACTCGCATCCACGCACAGTGAGAGCTGAGGAGGCAGTGAGGCGAGAGGAACTCCCGAAGCGAGCCACAAAATGTGCGTCCAGCGTCGCAGACGGGGACGAAGTATTTGAGTAACCGGCACTAGGGCAGCAATGTCGCCGGAGGACGGACGCCAATGGAGAAGGAGGTGCAGCTGGAGCGGCCGGGAGTAAAGATGACCGAGGGGGAGTAGATCCGCTGCTGAAGCCAAACTCTGGCGGGAATTGCATCATCCTGGGCCACCTGGCCGGCGAGGGCAGCCAGCTTCTGGATCCGTGCTCTGGCAGTCTCACCCGGTTGAGGTAGGTGGCGAATTCCATCCCAAGATGTACAAAGCGGCGGGAAGGAGTGAGATCCGACTTGCTCGCGTTGATCAGGAAGCTGAGCCGTGTCAACAACTGGATCAGTGCATTTCTGTCCATCACTAGCATGGTCTCGGACTGGTTTCTCAGAAGGTTGAGGTCGGGCTGGAGGACGACTGCCTGGCCCTGGCAACAATGGCGTCCATGATGCGGGTGAAAACCCAAGGGCTGAGGTTGAGACCGAAGGGGACGGCCCGAAATTGGTAAACCACGCCTTCAAAGGTGAAGTGCAGGTAACGCCTGGAGGCGGGGTGCATGGGGAGGTGGAGATACGCATCAGATAGGTCCAGACTGACCGCGAAGTCCATGGGCTGCACGGAGGCCTTGAGGGACCTGGCTGTCTCCATGCGAAAGGATGGGGCTGCGATGAACCTGTTCTGCGCCAAGAGATTGATGACGTGTCGCCACTTTCCGCCCGGCTTGGGAACCACAAACAGGCGGCTGTAGAAGGCTGGGGAATTGTTGTGCGAGACGATCTCTGTGGTGGCCTTCTGTAGTAGAGTGGCGACCTTGCCGCGAAGCGCGTTGGCTCTGAGCTGATCCATCAGCACTTCGGTCCATAAGGGAGAGCGTCGTACTGGCGGTGGAGAAAGGGAGGTAATCTGAAGGCCCTCGGAGATGGTGGAAAGGACCCAGAGGTCGTCCGGAAGCAGCGACCGCCAAAGATCGCTGCGAAGGGCGAGCCTCCCGCCGACTGGAGACCCCAAGACGATTGGCGGGGGCTGAAGCGTGGGGGCGTCAGGGGGCCCGCCCGCGCTCTGGGCGGCGGGCGGGCTGGGGCCAGGAAGAAGCCGGGGTCCTGCCAAAGGCAGGGGCACGGGTTGGGGCCCGGGGCCGAGAGGCGGAGGAGAGGTTGGAGGGTCTGCGGGACCGCAGGGCACGACCCAAGGCTTTGCGGGCTGCCTGAAAGCGGGGTCAAACGGAGCTGCTGGGCCAAAGGTCCTTGTTAGCGTCTCTCACCGAATGTCAGGTGGGTCCGAAGAAGAGGGGGCCACCAAGGGGGGCGCGACGAATCTGCGACTTTAGTTCCACCGGGAGGTTACTGGAGCAAGGCATCCCAATGCAACAGGTCACGGTTGGCAGCAGCGGCCATAGCGTTGACAGAGGAGTGGTACGCTGTGCGGTTAGCGGCGACTGCCAGGGCAAGGAAGTCTCCCAAAAGGGCCGAAATGGACGGGAGCCAGGCATCCTCGATGCGATGGACGAATGCTTGAGTCAGGAGCTCCCAAATACCCGAACAGGCTAAGGCGTTGCAAATCAGGGAAGCCGTCTGGTCCACGCCGCGGGAGAAGAAACGTCGCGTGAAAGCTTTACCACCTGCCAAGAGGAGTACTGGAAGCTGTCTGGTCCACGCCGCGGGAGAAGGAATGTCGCGCGAAAGCTTTACCACCTGCCAAGAGGAGCGCTGGAGGATCCACCTCGGGGAGGGCACAGGAAAAGGCCTGTGAATGTCCAGCATACCAATCCTGACGGAAGGCGATATCCAAGCCAGCAGGCCACCAACTGTCGGAGAAAAAGACCTCACGCGAGGAAGGCT
The DNA here is from genome assembly GCA_036245525.1 of Semisulcospira habei. NCBI lineage: Eukaryota > Metazoa > Mollusca > Gastropoda > Semisulcospiridae > Semisulcospira > Semisulcospira habei. Next base: position 106,873,433 of record BTPG01000004.1, read on the forward strand.
GCAGTAGATGCGCTGAAAAGGCATCGGCCAGGTCCTTAAAGCCTGGGGGCTGGGGCAGCGTCTTCCTCTGCTTGACTTGACGGTCGGCGTCAACAAAGGTGGAGACCTTCCTCTTGATCAGTGGGGATGGTGGGCATGCGTCGACCGGGAGGCATGCTGCGATGAGACGAGCCGCTTCATCCAGGGAATGGAGAGTCTCCGCCTAGGACCGGAGTGGACCGCGGGCGAGGAAGGGTAGGCAGGCGAGGGCGAGTGGGGGGAGGGAGACCCACTGTCCACGCCGAGGAGAGCGGAGATGGATTCATCAGGCTGTAAACTCAGGGCATCCACATCCGACGGCGGCCGGGGGCGCCGAGAGTCGTCCCAAGGGGGGAGGGGGGGCCAGGCAGCTGGGGGTGTCATCGGTCACTTCCCGATGTCCGCAGCTGGGAGACGCATACGACAGAGTCCTCCTTGAGCGCCGACAAAGCCTGTTGGGAGAGCGGTACGAAGCCATCCTGAGGGAACGAGAGGGCAAAGCGGCGCTGGAGCGAGCTGGCGGCCTATCCCGGGGGGAGCGCGATCAACGGGAAGAGCATAGCTGGCGGGGGTAATCAGGCGAGATGCTTGCACCGCATCGAGTAGAGGGTGTGGAGGACCAGCAGGACCGACCTGGTGTTACGGGCCGGGACGAATGCGAGGGCGGGCATGGTCTCACGTCACGCAAGGTCGCATAGTGGGAAGAGCGTAGCTGGCGGGGGTAATCAGGCGAGATGCTTGCACCGCGTCGAGTAGAGGGTGTGGAGGACCAGCAGGACCGACCTGGTGTTACGGGCCGGGACGAATGCGAGGGCGGGCATGGTCTCACGTCACGCAAGGTCGCAGAGTGCCGGGGGTCTCGGTCCTTCGTCGGGGTCCTATCCTGGGACCGGTGGCGTACGAGGGTCCCGTCGCGATGCGATCTGTGAGGTCTGTCGTGTATCCTGGGACATAGCAACGAAGGTTGCTGCGAGCGGACGTCAGTGAGGTAGGCTCATGGCCGTGCTACACCCCCCCCCCACCCCCCCGTGGGAGGGAGTGGGCGAGTCCCTATCTGAAGCGTCAGGGCCCAAAATGTCAGTGTCCGCAGAGCGGGATCCATGCAAGTGGACCTCAGTGAGGAAGGCTCGTGGCCGTGCTCCCCCCCCACCCCCCATGGGAGGGAGTTGGCTTACTCCTGTGAACCGGATTGGTGTCGGCAGTGCGGGGAACAGGCGGGCGGACCTCGGTAAGGAAGGTGTGCCGGGTCTGCGCAGATACCACGGTCGACAAGGCCTTGGGACCTGCCATATACATACGGGCCTGACATGATGGTCTCTCCCCAATCTCCGACTGAACTCGTCTAGTGTCTACAGCTGGTAAGGGCGGTGGCGCCATGGCGGACGTAAGGCCGGGAGACGACGTCGGGCACTCGCGTTGATAGAAATTCCACAGTTGTGACCATTGGTCTTCAGGCCATGTGGAGCACACATCGCACAGGCAGTTGGAGGCGCATCCGGCGCAGGGGAGGCAGATCTTGTGGTTGTCACTCGGCCATTGGAAGTCACCGCAACGGAGGCAGGTATGGACCTGGCAGCTGCAACACATGTCAAACATGAAAGGCAACCGGGCGCGGGAATCCACAGGGCCAGCGGTGAATACGCAAACTGAGGCGAACGAAGTCAGCGATCCACGGTTGAGGCCGACGGCGGGCCCAAGGACCTGTCGCGGGCCTAGACCGAGGCCTTACCTTTCCCTGGTCGCGGGGACCAGGGGGAGGGGGGAGGAAGCTCCACACAACCCACAGTGGAGCCAGGCGGGAACAAAGTCCTGAGTAGGCGAAGCCCGAAACTGTGCACTCACAAGTCCGAAAAGGAAAGCAGAACAGAAAACAACCACAGAAATCCAAGGCACAAGCACACAAAATCCACAGAAGAAGCACACAATCCCAAGAAGTAATCCAAGGAACACAAACAACCAACTACCGGCCCTTTAAGAACCGGTCGAAACCAGTCTAGGTCCAGGAGGCTAGCACACGTCTGAAAGCTGTGAGCGAAGTAGACTGACCGGTGGTTCACCACGTGGCACGTGACCGGATGGGCAGGGACGGGAGGTTACTCACGGCCCTGGTTACAGTTCCGGGAGTTGCCTCCCTGGTTGTGTAGGAACACAACAGGTTCTTAGGCTGAAATTGACTAGCTAGTAGACACTTCCATACAGTAATGCCATCGGTAATGTTTTTGAAGAAACAAATACAGGTGAATGGACAAAGGGTAGACAGAAACACATGCCCCAGAATAGAGGGGAAAACCCACTCTGACCAGGGTGACCCTGGGAACTAAAACGTAGTTAACCCCACCCAAGTCCCCCAGGGCAGGGGGGGGGGGGGGGGCTAAATGGGTTAAGAAGGGTACATCTGGAACAAAGCATATAACTGTGCATAAGAAGAACATCTCACCCTGAGCTGCTGAAGCCTGTCCTGCAGGGAGCGTTTGTCACCGGAAAAGTCTGACAGGCGCTGGAGGCGGTGCTTGGTATTGGCCAGCCAGTCTAGGCAGCCGATGTAGGACTTGCGATACTCCTCGTGACTCGACACTTGGTCCTCTACCTTGCCCACAACATCCTGCAGACAAAACAAAAGACAATGCCACATGTGCCATAGGTACAATCACCAGAAATGCTACTAAAAAACGAAGGAAATTTATTCTGATGAAAAACAAAAAACAATCCATTTTCTGTTCGTATTCAATGACCATCTGAGACCTTAACCTTTGACAGGTCATTCAAACTGGTATGTTTAAAAAATTCATTTTTCTCTAAAAGGTATTTTTTCGAAAAATACTTACCGATGACATGACTACTAAGAAGTGTCTACTTACGCACCCAATTTTAGCCTAAGAACCCGTTGTGCCACCGCACAACCCGGGAGGCACTCGGGGACCCCCCAGAGGGGCCGAGAGTTGTCTCCCGTGCCTGCCCATCCGGTTTCGAGTCATACAATGATTCCTCAGTCAGGATACTTAGCTCACCAGCGGCAAGCGGGGCAGGTGGGAGGGTCCTCCGAGTCATGTCATCGGTAAGTATTTTTCAAAAAAATACCTTTTATAGAAAAATGAATATATTTCCTCAAAAACATTACCAATGACATGACTACTAGGAAGAATAGTGAGAAGGAGGAGGGTGCCCCTACCCCAACCACCCCCACGGGGCCAATGCAGAGCCCCTGTCGCACACTCCCGACAATTTTATCTAAGTGCAAACCTACGGCGCCTGAGGCGCTGGGAGGGAGTGTTGCACCGCAGTGATGTACCCCACCAGAGCGGGGTTGTCTCGCTGGGCCTGCCAGATCCCGGAGGTAGAAGCGGGCAATGGTCGATTCAGCTGGCCAGCCCACGGCTGCCACGATGTCCTCGACAGCGCCGTTCTGGTCGAATGCGAGGCTCATGGCCGTGGCTCGAACCTCGTGTGCGCGTATCTTGAGCCTCTTCGCTCCCTGTAGGGGAAAGTCCTGGAAGGCGGACCTAATGACCCAGCATAGCCAGGAAGATATCGTCTGGGCTGCTTTGTCAGTTCTGACGGGTGTTGGAGGCAGGAAGAGGCGTGAGCGTCCTCTCTGGACGGCTTTGGTTCGGCGTAGGTATACACGTAGGGCGCGCACGGGATCTTGTTGCCTGGTCTCCCGGGGAAGTTCATCCCACGCCGCGGCCGTAGGGAGATCACCTGTGGCGCGGTCAGTGGAGACCTGATCTTGGCAAGGAAGCAGGGTCTGTAAGAAGCTGCACGGAGCCATCTGCCCGAACTGTAGGCAGGCAGGGCGCTCCGACAGCGCGTGTAGCTTGCTGACTCGGGCCGCGGTGGCAAGGGACAAGGCCACGACAAGAGAGACAAGGCCACGAAGCGGGCCAAAGGCAGCGGTACAAATCTGACGGAGTTTAGCCACATGAGTACCCAGGGGAGGTTCCAGCGAGGAATGAGTGGGCGGGGCACTGGACGCTGCAGGCCGAAGCGAGTCATAAGATCGGTGAAGTCTTTACTGGAGCTGGGGTCCGGGCAGCCGAGGTGCCGGTAGGTGTCGGCAATCATGGACAGGTAGCCCCTGATGGGAACAGGGGCTAAGCCCTGTTCTCCGAAGAGCCAGAGGAAGAAGTCCGCGAGCTGGGTATTTGTCAAGCCAGTGGGGGAGAGGCGTTGGTCCTCGCCCCAGGAGCACAGCACTCGCCAATTTCCCTCGTAGACGCGCCGCATCGAGGGTCTGCGGGCTGAAGCGATCGGTTCCACTGCTGCTCTCGAGAAGCCTCTAGCAGTGAGGGCGTGCCGCACAATCCCCAGGTATGAAGGGGACGCTCCGGGCATGGGTGGAACAGCGATTGGCGAGGTCGCTTGAACATCGTCCCCAGCGTGGGTAGCCGCAGGGGGGGGGGGGGGGGGGGGTCCGTGGAGAGGCTGAGGAGGTCGGTGGTCCAAGACCGGTTCCAGGAGAACGGGGCAACCAGCAAGACGACCGCATTGCATCCACCAAGCTCGAGGAGGAACTTGGGGACGAGGACTGTCGGGGGGGGGGGGGGGGGGGGTAAGCATAAGCTATAAGTCCGTCCCAGGGGATGGAGAGTGTGTTGACTGCCCAGGCCAGGGGGGCCAGGATCGGGGAGACGAAGAGGGGAAGCTGGTGGATCCACCTCATGGCGAACAAGTCGATCACAGGTGTCTCCCAGTGCGCACAGATCATCCGGAAAAAAACCTGGCGAAGAGTCCACTCCGCATGTGGCAGTTGGCTGCGACGAGAGAGACGGCCAAGCTGTTCAGGTGACCGGGGAAGGCACACCCGGAGGGAAAAGCTGCGGTCCTGGCACCAGAGCATCGGACGGTAGAGGAGCATGCACAGGCTGGGGTGGGGTGGAGGGAGCGAGTAACGCCTTGCTTCTGGATGTACGCGACCACTGTCGCGTAGCCGGAGAGGACCAGCGGCTCCTGGTGGCCGAGTCGTGTCTCCCCAGCAATGAGGGCTTGCCAAACTGCTTGCAGCTCCAACCAGGTGATATGCCTGATTGCCAGCCCTGGAGGCCAGGTACCGAACGTCGTGCTGAAGTCTGGTAGCAGGTGGGCACCCCACTCGGAGAGACTTGCGTCGACCCACCGGGATACTGGAGGGGAGGAGACGTCAGAGGAACTCCGGTAGCCAGCCACGCAGGAACGATCCAACACTGCAGGTGGGGGCGAAGCATCGGAGTTACCGGTACCCGGGCTGGCAAGTTGGCGGAGGACGGGTGCCAGTGAAGCAGGAGATGCCGCTGTATCGGCCGGGAGTAGAGACAACCGAGTGGGAGGGGAACCGCGGCCGCATTCATCACGCCGAGGAGTAGAAGCCAGACTCTGGCGGGGCTGTGTCCTGCCGGTCAAATCGCTGGCCAAGGCGGCTAACCTCAGAAGCCACCACTCTGGCAAACGTACTCTGTTGAGGTCGGTGGTGAACACCAAGCCGAGGTGGACGAACCGGCGAGAGGGCTTGAGGTCCGACTTGCCCGCGTTGATCTGAAACCAAACTGAGCCATAAGCCGCACCAGCTCATCCCTGCCGGCTGCTAGGACGGCCACTGAAGGCCGCGTAAGAGAAGGCCGTCGCAGTAGTTGGACGTTGGACTGGAAGACGACTGCCGAGCCTTGGCCACCACTGCGTCCATGAGGTGGGTAAACCCCAGGGCTGAGGTTTAGACTGAACGGTAGGGCCCGGAACTGGTAGACTACCCTGTCACCGGCGAAGCGGAGGTACCTCCTCCAGGCGGGGTGAATGGGGACGTGCAGACGAGCGTCAAATAGATCCAGGCTCACTGCGAAGTCCAAGGCTGGACGGAGGCTCTGAGGGCTCTGGCAGTCTCCATGCGGAAGGATGGTACCGCGATAAGGCATTCAGCGCCGACAGGTCGACGACTGGTCGCCACTTGCCGCCCGGCTTGGGCACAAGAAGAGGCGGCTGTAGAAGGCAGGAGAGTCGGGGCGCACCACCACCTCTGTGGCGGCCCTCTGTAGGAGGGCGGTGACTTCTCTGTGCAGAGCACTGGCCTTCAGCGCGTCGGTGGGCAACGGGCAGGACGGGGCCGGGTGGGGGCAAAGGAGCTAACCAGGCCCGGGTGGCCAAAGGCGGGGGGCGCCCGGAGGCGCGGGGTCAGAGGATGCAGGGGGTCTGGAGACCCGCAGGGAGAGCTGTCCTGCCAGGCCAAACGGTCCGCATTCGCCGTCGTCGCCGAAGAGGAGGGGTCCACCCAAGGGGGCACGCCGAAGCTGGCTACGCAGGTCCAGAGGCAAACCATGACCAGCCAGCAGAACGGCATCCCGACGCATGAGGTCACAATTGGAGGAGGCCGCCATGCATTGACGGACGAGTGGTAGGCCGCCCGGTTGGCCACTTCCGTGAGAGCGAGAAGATCCCCTAGGAGGGGCGCCAAGGAGGGATGCCCGGCGTCCTCGATCCAGCGCACGAAGGCATGGATGAGCAGCTCAAGGAAGCCCGAGCAGGCGAGGGTGTTGCGAACGAGTGTAGCCATACTATCCAGACAACGGGGAATCGCATGCTTCAGGAGGGTGAGGCCGCCCGCCTGAACGATGGCCGCCGGATCCACTGTGGGAAGGGGGCAGACGAAGGCCTGGGAGTGTCCGGAGTACCATCCCTGACGAAAGGCGAAGTCGAGGCCAGGGGGCCACCTACGGTCGGAGAAGAAACCGGCCTCCCGAGGGGAGGCGAGCAGAAGAGCGGAGAGGGCATCCCGCATGTCGCGAAAACCGGGAGCGACTTGAACTTACTGGCCTGCCTGCCAGCGTCGACGAAAGCGGAGACCTTGCTCTTGAGCGGGGGAAACAGGGGGCAAGCATCCACGGGAAGGGCAGCCAAGATGAGGCGGGCCGCCTCATCTAGGGCGAGTAGAGTACAGAGTCCGAACAAGAGGTCGCAGCCAGCGGCGAAGGGTCCAAGACATCCGAACAGCTGAGCGAGAAGCGGTGGAAACGGCCAGGGGTGCCAAGCAGCGCGGAGATGGAGTCCTCAGCGAGAAGACCCAGGGCCTTGTCATCCTGGGGGGGGGGGGGGGGGGGGGCGGCTGCGAGACGGGAGCGACGTCCTGACCGACGAGGCTCCGCGAGCGGCGCCGAGGGGAAGCGGAAGGGTGACGCGAGGAGCGTGGTGGCGAGGCACGAAGCGTGAGCGAGGAAGGTCGCGCAACAGACTGAGCCAAGCGCGAAGAAACCGAGCGGGGGGGGGGGGGGGGGGGGGGGGGGGGGGGGGGGCTGCCTGTCGTCCGGTGTTTGCGGCGGTCCTTCCGATGAGTGTCCACAGGAGAGCGGGATCGCCAGAGTAGAAGAAAACTCGGGAGGGCTCCAAGGGTCCGAGATCCTTGGGCGCGTGGCACTTCGTCTCTGAGAGCCGGGCTCAGTTGAGGCGGGCTCCCTGCCGGCATATGCACTCCCCGGAAGAGTCCGTGAGTGTGAGAGACGAGCGAGAACTGATAGCGGACATGGGGCGGGGCGGCGCGACGTGCGTCCCCGTCAGCCGGGCTCCGTGAGGCGGGCGCTGTGTGTCCGCGCATTGACTTCAGTTTTCTGAGCAGTGCTGGGTGCACGCGTTCGGCGCGGTGTCCATTCCACAGGGTTGGCAGGGTCGCGTTTGGTCACTGCTCCAGGTACAGCGGGGGGCGCCTGGACGGGAGGGTCACTCACAGGGGATGGCCGGTCCCGCCTGTAGAAGCTCCATAACTGAGACCAGCTCAGTTCAGGCCAGACGGAGCAGATGTCACAGGCGTGGTCTGAGGCGCAGCCTGAGCAGGGACGGCAGACTCAGTGGTTGTCCGTTGGCCACTGGAAATCGCCGCACAGTGTGCAGGTCCGCACCTGGCAACTGCAACACAAAATACACATGCAAACGTACAAGCGAGAGCACATGGCTCTGCCCAGCTAAGGCGAACATTCGAGGCCAAGGTTACAATAGCAAACCAACGAATATGGGGATAGGCCCTACAATGGCCACCCTAACGTGCGAAGGCGCGGGAGCAAGGGGTCCCGCCAAGCTAAGCGTAGCCTACGACGCCTAAGGAACAAAGCACAATGCAGTAAGCGCCTAGCTACACCACACTCGAACTGCCAGCGAAGACAGGGGCCGCGCCAAGCTAAGACGAAGTCCGGCGCAAATGGTAGTCAAATATAACACGTGAAGCTGAGGGCTCCAACGAACCGGCATCCCGCCCGGAGGCCAGCCGAAGGCCAGAACAGCTACCTTACCTCTCCGCAGCAGCGGGAACGGGGGAAGGCACCTCCATACCGCCGCCAGCGCGGGAAGGCAGGAAGAAGTGTCAAGAAGCTACAGCCGGGCAGCAGAGCAACAGAAGCTCCCTTGGAAGCGAAGCACAAGGCACCGCAGGGGAAGCAGGCCCAACAACAGTCCAGCACGGGTTCCAAACTGGTCGCGTGAAGGCAAGTCCGGAGGCTAAGCAAACATGTCTGAACGGTGCGAGCTAAGTAGACTGACTGGGGAATCATCGTATGACTTGGAACTGGATGGGCAGGCACGGGAGACAACTCTCGGCCCCTCTGGGGGTTCCCCGAGTGCCTCCCGGGTTGTGCGGTGGCACAACGGGTTTTTAGGCTAAAATTGGGTGCGTAAGTAGACACTTCCTAGTAGTCATGTCATCGGTAATGTTTTTGAGGAAATAAAGTCTCACCCCAAATAACCCAAAATATGGTGTCTGTAAACATTTCTGTGTGAAAGTTTAACACAACAGATTGCAGATGACAGATGGTTCAGTGTACTTAGCTATCCTTCATTTGTCATCTGTCGTACATGGTAAACTCACTTTATAATTACGCAAAATCCAAAAAGCGCATCACCACATCAAACATTACAAAACACTTTCTCATTAAAATCTAAATGGAGTCTGATTAACTGGCTACTGACTTTGCAAGCCTGCTGTAGTTTGGCATAGCGTGACTGCAGCTCAGCCACCTGTGAACGTGGGATGCCATCCTTCACCTGCTGGGCCTTATCAGCCAGTTTGTCAATAAGGTCCTTGTGAGCCACTATGTCCGCTTGTAGGGCCTGAACACACAAGATAGGTGTATATTGAAATCTCATTCCCTCCCACTTATCCCCAACGCACTAAACAAGGATCAAGCATGATACTTCAAGGGTGGTGACAGAATAGCTTGGTGCCAACAGGCACCAAGCTATTCTGGCACCACCCTTGAACAATAATGGTCAATCTGCCTCCTAAACTGTAAGTTGTACATGTATTCAGAAGACAACTCCCAAATTTGTGAATTTCAGCCACAGGGTTCCAGGTGGCACAGATGTCAATGTGGTTAAGAAGATCTACCTGATTCTTCCCGCAAATGACAGGAGTTCAATCGAGGAGCTCAACTGAAACACATACCAGTCCCAGAAGCATCATCCATCTGTACCCTGTAAGCAAAAGCTCCTCAGGGTGATGCTGGCCTTAGGTGGTTTTTGTGCACCAGTGTACTCGCAACAAATGAGGCTGATGTCAGCCTAATGAACTATTGCAAAAGTGTAGGACTGATGTCAGCCTGAGAAACTTTTGCACAAGTGAATGCTGCCATACCGAGGACCTATTGCACAAATGTAAGGCGGGCTAGTGTCAGCTTGAGGAACTTTTGCACCAGCATAAGACTGATGTCAGCCTGAGGACCTCTTGCACAACATAAGTGTAAGAGAAATGAAGTAAATAGGTTGCTGCAAGGGTTTCATGTGAAAGGAAAACAGAAAATAGAGGTTGAAAACCCTTCATGTACATAAATGTTTCATACTTAAAGGATTTTCAACCTCTATTTTCTGTTTTCCTTTCTGTGTAAGAGACATTGTTCAGCTTCATCCCCCAACAGCAAAAGTAATTCAGGCGAAAGATCGACCATGACAGTTCAAGGGTGGTGCCAGAGTAGCTTGGCGCCTATGGGCGCCAAGCTATTCTGGCACCACCCTTGAGCGATCACGGTTGATCCATATCTTGCTGTGGTGTGTCGGGTCTGGATGATTTAATTCAACACCACAGATGCAAGAATCAACACCACAGATGCAAGAATATCATACTGCAAAGTGTTAATCCCCTTGTGTCTGAAGTCACTGGTATTTTGAATAGTACCAAAGGCTGTGTGCACAAAGAGGTTAAGGTGGCCTGTACGACACACTCACCCTGTATCTTTCCAGACTGGAACGTTTCTCAGGCAAGTCAGCCTTGAACTCCGGGTCGGAGGCCAGTCGAGTGTCCACATCACCGATCCACTGCTGCATCTGATGATGCAGACGATCAAAGTCGTCCCAATGGGACAGAGCCATTTCTAGGTTACGCTTGACCTATGGACAAAATTCAAATGTGGATTGTTTGTTTTTTCTGCCTTTTTTAAACCCCTTCACAGCCAAGAAAAGTGAACACAATCCAACTGCCAGAGACACAGATCCTCATGTGCCCCACAGTTGTTGGGACTCTTTAGGATCTATGTCTCTCGCTGTATCCATGTTGCTTGGATGGCTGCGGGTCTTAGGCGTTGAATAAACGAAGACTTCAGAAGTGATGGGGTTAATGCAACACGAGTCCTACATCAAAGATATACATGACAAATGAACAGAATGAATCAATGAGAAAAGGAAAAAATCTCAGTCAAAGACACGGGCAGAGCCCGCAATGGGACTTTTGCTGTCAACAAAATCTAACTGAAGTCAATTCCGTGAGGCTTATGACTAAAGAGCACAAAATTTGTATCTATTAGTTTTAAGTTGTAACACATCTGACATTAACCCATTTAACCCCAAGACCACATTTCCCAAATTTTGGAAGTGCTACTTAAGGACTATGTACCTGCTGAAGGAGATAGCTCTACCATAATTCAAGGGTAGTGCCAAATGAGCTTGGCGCCTTGAGGCGCCAAGCTCATCTGGCGCTACACTTGAATTATCATGGTCGATCCGTCTCCTGCTGTAGGGCGTTGGGGCTAAATGGGTTAACGCATAACACTTGGCGCCAGTAAATGACAGCAACTACAACACTTGCCTGTGAGAGTTCAGTGAGAATGTTCTCATAGTCACTCTTGGCAGTCTCGGTTTCCTGGCGAATGACATGACATCCCTTGGTATTGGTGCTGGGCTGTGTCTTCTCCGAGCTGTCCAGCAGGGATCGCAGCAAACTGTGTCCATGGTCCAGGGCCGCCTGGGTGGCCTGTCACCAAAAAAAAAAAAAAAAAAAAAAAAGCATGAGAACAACTGAACACCCAACTGCAAGAGGTATAGATCCTCATAAGCCCCCGCAGTTGCGGGGGCTCATGAGGATCTACGCCTCTTGCTGAAACCACTTTTTGACATTTGGGGATCTTTGATGTTTCACTTACAATGACTTTAAAAAGACAATCTATGTCCACTGGTGGTGAAGGGGGTTAAGATCAAATTCCCTATGTTGGAGTGGTTCTATGAAGACCACAATACAAACTGCAGGAAACTACACGTTTCCCACAGAACAACTCATGTCCACTGATGGTGAAGGGGTTAAGATCAAATTCCCTATGTTGGAGTGGTTCTATGAAGACCACAATATAAACTGCAGGAAACTACAGGTTTCCCACAGAACAACTCGTCATTATTTCTTCGTAACTGAACTTTCATCTTTTATTTTTAATGCCCAACACATAGCTGCCAACCCTCCCGATTTTATCGGGAATTTCCCGATTTTTTTTCAAGTCCCGATTTTCCGTTTTTTTGTACATTTTTCCCGATTTTCAGATTTTCAAGTTTTGTTTGAAAATTCGAGGCATTTTGGCGTACCGCTCCCAGGCAAGCGCCTGTAGTTGAGAGCCTGCCGCTATACTGTACCGCTAAGCTTTCGGGGACCCACAGCCAGTCTTGATTACGCATGCGCAGCAAATTTGCATCCATTCTGTGTTTGTTCCGGTTCCTTCGAAATTGCCCTGGTCTGGGGCACATGCTTAGCGATTTTCACAAGTGTTATTTTCGATTTTGAACAAAATGATGCCTCCAAAGAAGAAGAAGTGGTTGGTAAAGTTCCATCCAGACTACAAGTGTTCCTTGCATCATCGACGAATCGAGAAAGGGCGAACACTTTGCCATTTGTAAAATGTGCCGGGCGGACATAAACATCGCTGCTGCACAGTAAACCTAGGCGGGCTGACGCGCACTGCGTACCCCCCCCCCCCCCCCCACCCCGTTGCTTGATTTTTTCGGCACCTGGAAGCAAGGGCTAGCGTCGTGGAGGCTGCAGCTCAGGATTTTCGTTGCCTCAAGGTTGGCAGCTATGCCAACATCACACTTACACTAGACCTTAGGCATTAGCCACAAACTGGTGTAAATGTAACAGAAGATTGTCGCTGGACATACCCGTCTTTGCATACTCACATCGAGGTTTGAAAGTCGGACGTTGACATTATCTTTGGACCCTCGGTCATCCTGAACGGCTTTGATGTGCTGCTTGGTCTCCTTCAGCCAGTCACTGAACTGCTGGTGATGCTGTTTGTACATGCGGTGATGGTTGTATGCTGCCTCCAAGTGGTTACAGATATCCTGCAAATGACACGCCAGAGACCACTATCATCTCATTCTAACAGACTATCTAAATCGTTCAAGGCACCCTGCATCAGTAGCTGTGGAAGTGTTGTATAGTGTTGCTGTCAGCATACCCTGAATGAGCTAAATGTGACCTTGTGCGTGCAGCCAACCAGTACTGCTTGCAGCTCTGGTTGGCTGCGTGCATAGGATGAGTAGGTTAAAGAACCTGATGGCCTCCAGTTAAATTTCTCCCTATCTCTCACCTGTTGTTGGGTATTTGTTTTCATGATGTATCACTGTGTCAAACTCAAATTAATGTGTCTAATGCTATTCCGCCTGAGATAAGAAAGCTTTGAAGCTTTGAACCTTTGAACAAGGACAAATATACAGGTAATAGATAAGAGTTAAAATGGGAAAGTGGCCTAACACACTAAGCTTCAAAGTACAAATCCAATTTCGGGAGGAGAAAAAAAATCAACATGATCTAACTGCCAAAGACATAAATTTGCATGAGTCCACACAGTTGCAGGAGCTCCCAGGATCTATGCCTCTTGCTGACACCACTTTGAATCCATGTTCTTAGCATGAAATTGACAAAAAGCACAATCTGCATTTACTGGCAGTGAAGGGGTTAAGATTTTTACCTTCGCAAAGGCGATGATGGCCTGGTATCGCGTGTTGAGCTGGGTGATGGCATGAGAAGTCTTTGCATCGGCATTGGTCTGCAGCAACACCTGGGCTTTCTCGCTCACCTGGTCCAACGCTGACTGCTGGGAGACCAGATCCTCCAGCTGAACCTGCCACCATAATCCATTCAAACATCAAGTTCACTCTCTGTACCCTCACAGCTCAGGATTTGGGGGTGCCTGGTTAAGTTCTGAACATTATCTTAAACACTGTTCAATACTGCTACATCAAATTTAACACATACATTGTTGGATACCAATTTGCTATTGCTGTACTAGCCACAACATGCATTTTGATGCAGTAATTTGTTCAGCATGAAAATGAATTTTTCTCTAAAATGAATTTTTTTTCTAAAATGTATTTTTTTGAAAAATACTTACCGATGGCATTACTATCTGGGAATACACTCTATTGCCTATAGATTTCAGCAAAGTTGTGTGTAGCACACACCCGGGGAGGAGACACCGGGGATCCAAGCACTATGACCCCGGGTGGCCTCCCCTTACTACCCTATCCCGGCGAGCACAGGGCGACCTCGTCAGTTTCACACATAGCCACAAGAGGCAAGCGGGGCAGGTGGGAGGGCCATCCGAGTAATGCCATCGGTAAGTATTTTTCAAAAAAATACATTTTAGAAAAAAAATTCATTTGTTTTTTCAAAATACATTACCGATGGCATTACTATCTGGGAGAATGGCGAACAGGCGGAGGGTGCCGTATCTAACCATAACCCAACCACTCCGCCGGCCCCATCGAGAGAGAACTCCCGACGATTTCAGCTATGATGTGCCTAAGACGCCTGCGGCTCTCGGAGGGAGTGCTGGGCCGCGGAGATGTCGCCCACCCGTGCCAGGGAGTCACGTTGGCCGGATAGGTCTCTAAGGTAGAAGCGTGCGAAAGTGGAGTCTGAGCGCCAGCAACCCGCTGTCACAATATCTTTGACCGAGCAGTTGCGGTCCAGGGCTAGACTGGTGGCTACTGCTCTCACTTCATGCGCCCGGATTTGTAAAGGCTCAGCGCCGCGTGGGGAGAGGTCTTGGTAGGCTGACCTAATCACCCACCGCAGCCAGGATGACACGGTCTGGGCCGAGATGTCGTGCCTGCCTGCGGACAAGGTAAGACGAGGCGCGAGCGCCACCGGCGCTGCGGCTTAGAGCGGCGCAGGTAAATCTTTAGCGCCCGCACTGGGTCCTGTTGCCGCGATCCAGGGGAGAGGTCCGCTCCACGGAGGGGCCGTATCGTTAGCACCTGAGTAGCCGCCGCGGGGCGGCGGTTCTTGGCCAGAAAGGACGGATCGGGGAGCAGCTGCGCAGAGCCGTCGGAACGAAACTGCAACAGGCTGGGAGCATCGAGCGCGCGTGACGCTCGCTGACTCGGGACGCTGTAGCGAGAGCCAGAAGGAAACAGGTTTTCCGGGTCAAGTCTGAGAACCGAGCCAAGTGGAGGGGCTCAACCGGTCCGTATTCAACCACGTCAGTACCCAGGCAAGATCCCACCGGGGTACTAGGGAACGTGCCACCGGACGTCGGAGTTCAAAGTGAGCCAGTAATCCGACAGATCCTTGCAGGCGCCTGGGTCCGGAAGACACAGGAGACGGTAGGTGTCCGCGATCATAGCGCGGTAGCCCTTGATGGTGACCGGGGCTAAGCCCCGGTCGTCGAAGAGCCACAGGAAAAACTCCGCCAGTTGGTGGGAGGCTAGGTTAGTGGGAGGGAGCCCATGGGAGGCGCACCAGGTCTGAAAGACCCTCCACATGCCTTCGTACACCTTCCTTGTAGAGAGTCTGTGGGCTGCTGCAATTGCCGACACTGCAGCATCCGAGAAACCTCTAGCGGCGAGGGCGTGCCGGACAACCTCCAAGCGTGTAGGCGGAGGCGTTCGGGGCACGGATGGAAAAGCTGCTGACGGGGCTGCTTGAGCATCGTGGGAGGGGTAGGAAGCCCCAGGGGAGGGTCCGTCGCAAGCGCGAGGAGGTCCGTGGTCCAGCTCTTGGTCCAGTTGAAGGGGGCCACCAGCAGGAGGACCGCCGAGCATCGCAGAAGCTTCCGCAGTACCTTCGTAACGAGGACTGACGGGGGGTAGGCGTAAGCCATCAGGCCGACCCAAGGAATGGCGAGCGCATCCACTGCCCAAGCGAGTGGATCCGGGACTGGCGAGACGTAGACCGGGAGCTGGTTGTTCCATCTGGTGGCAAACAGATCCACTAGCGGCGTTTCCCAGTGAGAGCAGATCAGGCGAAAAATATCCGGGTGTAGGGACCACTCCGTGTGGAGCAACTGCCCGCGACGAGACAGGGCGTCCGCAATCACGTTGAGGTGGCCAGGGATGTGGCGGGCTCGTAGGGCAATGCCTCGATCCCTGCACCAGAGGATAAGGTGGTACAGAAGAATGCAAAGGGAGGGCGAGTGAGTGCCCCCCTGATTCTGTATGTAAGCCACCACCGTCGAGCTGTCGGAGAGCACGAGGACTTCCTGATTGGCCAAGGTCTCCTGCCAAGAGCACGAGGACTTCCTGATTGGCCAAGGTCTCCTGCCAAACGTCGAATGCCCACCCAACTGCCTTCAGCTCCAGCCAGTTGATGTGATTCCCTAACAGCTCCCGCAGCCAAAGCCCGAGGCCGAGAGAAATCCGGTAACAGGTGCGCGCCCCAGCCGGCCTGGCTCGCATCTGTACAGAGAGACCACCGATGCGGCGGGGAGTGTAGGGGCACCCCCGAAGCCAGCCAAGCGAGGTCCGCCCACCTCTCGAGGTGAGGACGAGCCAGAGGCGTGACAGGTACTAGATCCAACAGAGCGCCCGAGGGTCGCCAGTGAAGCAGGAGATGTAGCTGGAGAGGCCGAGCATAAAGTCTGCCCAAGGGAAGCAGGTCCGCCGCCGCACTGAGGAGGCCCAGGAGTTGAAGCCAGACCCTGGTGGTGAAGGAGGATCCCATCCCCATCGAAGTCGCTAAGTCAACGATCTTCTGTCGCCTGGCCAGAGGCAGGCGGACAAGGATGAGGTCGGTCAGGAAATCCATCCCCCGAAGTAGAAACCGTCGAGAGGGAGAAGATCGGATTTCCCCAAATTGAGTAGGAAACCTAGACGACGCAGAAGGGAAAGCAGGGCATCCCTGTCCGTCTGGAGGGCTGCGGAAACCAAGTTGCGCAGTAGAAGGTCGTCCAAGTAATTGGAGGCCGGGCTCAAGGAGCGCTGACGGAAGTAGGCTATCACGGCGTCGAGCAGTCTTGTAAATACCCAAGGACTGATGTTGAGGCCGAAAGGAAGGGCGCAGAACTGGTAGACGATCCCCCCAAGTCAACCGAAGGTACCGGCGAAACGACGGCTGAATCGGGACGTGCAGATAGGCGTCTGACAGATCGAGGCTGATCGCAAAGTCCATCGGCCGGAGGGCCGCACGGAGTGTCCTGGCCGTCTCCATCCTGAAGCGAGGGGCCAAATGAACTATGAACTAGTTGATACCTGAAGCGAGGGGCCAAATGAACTATGAACTAGTTGATAAGTCGAGGAGGGTCGCCACTTCCCCGCGCAGAGCGTCCGCCTGTGTGCCGTCGAGCGGTTCCTGGGTCCACATGGGTGATCTGCGAAGAGGCGGAGGCGACAGGAACAAAAGGTGCAGGCCTGCGGTAACGGTGGAAAGAATCCAGGGGTCGTCCGGGAACCGCAATCTCCAAGATCGCTGAAGCGACAGCCGCCCACCGATGGGAGACCCGAGTACTGAGGGCGGGGGCGGAGGCGGGGGCGAGTCAATGAGCCCGACCGCGGCCCGATCTACGGGCACCGCGGGGCCAAGCAGGCGAGGGGCGGGGCCGGCCTGAGTAGCCTGGAATGGACGGGCCCGACCTCGTGAAGATCCGACTGTAGGAACGGAGGGCCTGAAAGACCGCCGGGCACGACCCCCGGCCGGGCGGGGGGCGCGAAAGCGGGTCGAGGCTGGGTTAGATGCAGGCTTGGGCCACAAGTCCTTGGAAGATTCCTTAACGGTGTGCCAAGTGTCGCCGAACAGCTGAGGACCACCTAGGGGCTTTGACGGAGCTGGGTCTTCACTGACAAGGGAAGGTCCGAGCAGAGGCGCAGAAGGGTATCCCTCCTCCAGAGGTCACAATTGGCAGCTGCTGCCATGGCGTTGGCGGAAGAAAGGTAGGCGGCCCGGTAGGCCGCTATCAGGATGGACTGCACGTCACGAAGCGGGGACTGAACCTCCAGGTCCCACGTATCCTGTAGGCACTGCAGGGCTGCCTGGGTAGCCAGGTCCAAAACCCGAGCACGCCAGCGAGTTCCGCGCTAAGGAGGCGATCCTGTCGAGAGGCCGAGGCCACGAGTTCTGGACGAGCCTGCGGCCGCCCGCCTGTACTAAGGCCGCCGCATCCACCGCTGGAAGAGGTATGGTGAAGGCTTGGGAGTGTCCCGCGTACCAGGCCTGGCGGAAGCTTAAGTTGATTCCCACCGGCGATCGAGCGGCGGTAAAGTCTCCCGTGTCGCCGAAAGCGTCGTTACACAGCTGGGTGGAGAAGCATCGGTGAGGTCCCGGAAGCCGGCTGGCTGCGGGAGGGACTTGCGGCGCTTGACTTGCCTCTGCGCGTCGACCATGGCCGACACCTGTCTCTACGGAGGAGGCGAAGGCGGACAGAAGTCGGGCGGTAGAGACTTGGCGAAGCCTTGAAGCCTCACCCAGAGCGTGGATCGTCTGTGATCCGAGCGATGGGCCGGCAACGTCTGACGAGGCGGATGCCGACGAGACAGCGGAAAGGCGAGAAGGAGAACCAGCCGCCGAGTCCTGCAAGAAGATCGCCGAGGCCGAGTCCGTCGGATGAAGGCTGAGGACATCCGGTTCCAAAAACTGATCTTCTCGCGGCAAAGACGAAAGGGGCGAGCGGCTACGCGAGCGCCGCACCGCCGCGCGCGAGGTAGACGCAGCCGCCCGCGGCGCACGCAAGAGGGGCGCCGCGGCGATGGAGGGACCGTGGCAAAGCGACGGTCCACCTCGAAGTCGGGATCCGCACGCGGAAGCCGACGTGAGTGACAAATCCGCGATCGGAATACCGAGGAAGTGGCCTGGTCACCCCTGGCCCGCCCGGGAGAACCGGTGCGGGGGGGGGGGGGGGGGGGGGGGGAACCGCAAAGTGTCTCTCCTAGCCCGCTCAGGAAAGGCGGAGCGGGGAGGGGACGAATACCGGGCACGCGGCCCCCCGTCCGATGTTTCGGACCGTGGAGGACGCACGATGATGTCACACCGGGCCCGCCCGGTCGATACGAGGCGGGGAGGGGGACAGTCTAGGGTCACGCCAAGCCCGCTCAGGAAAGGCGGAGCGGGGAGGGGACGATTTATGAGCCCGCTGCCCCAGCTCCAAAGCCTCGGAGCGAGGGGGGCGAGGGTCCAAGTCACACCGGGCCCGTCTGGTCGATACGAGACGGGGGGGGGGGGGGGGGGGGGGGGGGGGGGGACAGTCTAAGGTCACGCCAAGCCCGCTCAG
The DNA here is from genome assembly GCA_036245525.1 of Semisulcospira habei. NCBI lineage: Eukaryota > Metazoa > Mollusca > Gastropoda > Semisulcospiridae > Semisulcospira > Semisulcospira habei. The sequence continues at coordinate 106,892,131 of BTPG01000004.1, forward strand.
GCGAAGCGAAGCGGGGAGGGGACAATTTATGTGCACGCGACCCCCGCTCTGACGCCTCGGAGCGTGGGGGGCGAGAGTCAACCACACCCCGGGCCCACCCAGGCGAGACGGGGCGGGCGGGGGGGGGGGGGGGGGGGGAAGAAAGCGAAGCATGCCGTGCCCGTTCGGAAAATACAGAGCGGGGAGGCAGCATTGCTAACGGTCTCGAGTCACGTTCCGAAGCCTCGGTGCGTGAGCGAGAGCATTTCTTATCACGTTTACTCTCTTTCTTATGCTTGCGTTCCGTCACCCGCCCCCGCTCCGGAGACCTAGAGCCGGGGGTGGCCGACGAACGCTCATCTCTCCCAGACCGCTCGCCCGAAGCAGAGCGGGGGGTGGGAAACACAATGGGGCTCAAGCCACGCGCTAACGATGCAGAGCGTGGGGAGCGTGACTCCGAAACTCGCCTCCCCTGCTCCGAAGACTCGGAGAAGGGAGGGAGAACCTGCGAGGTAACGGTACAAGAAGGGGACTTACCTGTGGGCCGGAAGGCCCAAACGACGGAGCGGAGAGGAGCCCGAAGCACCGAGGGAAGTACGTCCACCCGTGGAGGATCCCGGGGAGACAGAAGCGGGCGAGGGGCCCGGTCACGCCTGTAGAAGACCCACCTGCGCGAACACCGGTCTTCCGTCCAAGCGGCGCAACCGTCACACGTTCCGTCCGAAGCACAGCCCGAACACGGCAAGCAAGAGTCGTGTGCATCAGCCGGCCACTGGAAGTCCCCGCAAAGGCGGCAAGTCTTCGACACAGAAGAAGCCATAAGGCCCTAAGCCAACTACGCCGGCGAAGAAAGTCAACCGTGCACAAAACAGCAGGGCCCAAGTCACGTGCGTCGTCGAACCCCAAGGCCAAGCCAAGGGTGAACTCACAAAGTCAGAGCCGGTAAAAACCGGTCGGCGCACAGTACACAATGAGTCCAATTGTCAAAAGGAAAAGCCACGAAAGTAGTGAGTCCAGGGCTGAATCGAAGACTCCAAATCAAGCCCACAGACAAAAACCACTGAAACCCGTTGAACGGAGAAAGGCAAAAACTCGACCGTCCCCGGTCGAGCTATGAGTGAAACTGACGAGGTCGCCCTGTGCTCGCCGGGATAGGGTAGTAAGGGGAGGCCACCCGGGGTCATAGTGCTTGGATCCCCGGTGTCTCCTCCCCGGGTGTGTGCTACACACAACTTTGCTGAAATCTATAGGCAATAGAGTGTATTCCCAGATAGCAATGCCATCGGTAATGTATTTTGAAAAAACAAATGTATTTTTTCGAAAAATACTTACCGATGCCATTACTTTATGGAACCATCCTATAGCTTACATAATTTTAGCCAAAACTTACGATGTGTACCTATAGGGCCAGGGGAGGCAACCTAGGGGTGCGGTGACCCAGTACCCCGGGTAGCCTCCCTTCCCACCCATACGGGTAACTGCCTTGCGCAGACACACCAGTTTTTTCGCTTAGCTGACAAGCGGCAAGCGGGGCAGGTGGGAGGGCCATCCGAGTAATGGCATCGGTAAGTATTTTTCAAAAAAATACATTTTAGAGAAAAATTCATTTGTTTCTTCAAAAGCATTACTGATGCCATTACTTTATGGAAGAATAGCGAAAAGGAGGCGGGTGCCGCGTAACCCAGGAACCCAACCAAGCTAGCAAGACCCGCCCTCCCTGGAGCAAACTCCCGATAATTTTAGCTAAAGGTCTACCGACGGCACCGGAGGTGCCAGGAGGGAGTGTTGCACCACTGCGATGTCCCCCACCAGGGCCAGGTTGTCTCGCTGGCCTGCCAGGTTTCGGAAGTAGAATCAGGTGAAGTCGACTCAGTCCGCCACCATGTCTCGGACACCACAGCTGCGGTCGAATGCGATGCTAGGAGCCATGGCTATGACCTCGTGCGCCCTGAAGAGTAAGCGCATAGCAGCAACAGGGCAGAGGTCCTGGTAGACGGAGTGTATCACCCATCGGAGCCAGGACAAAATCCGTCTGGGCCGAGATGTCTGATCTACCTGGGGACAGAGGGAGAAAGAGGCGGGAGCATCCCCGGCGGAGCGGCTTGGTTCGGCATAGGTACACACGTAAGGCTCTCACCGGGTCCTCTTGTCTGGCTTCCCTGTTCGGGCTTATCGTCTTCAGGGGCCGGACAGTGATCACCTGGGGGGGCGGACAACGGAACTGCGTATGGCCAGGAAGGCCGGGTCCGTCAGTAGCTGCACAGAGCTGTCCGTCCTGACTGCAGCAGGAGTGTGCCGAAGGCGCGTGCAGCTCCCTCACTCTGGAGGCCGTGGCAAGGGTGGGAAGAAGCAGGTCTTCTGCGTTATGTAGGCCACCAGGTCAGGGATGTCTTAGCACTTGTCGGGGTCCAAGTGGCCCAAGGGTCGGGACGTGTCAGCAATCCGCTGAGGTAGCCCCTGATGGTGATCGGCGCCAAGTGCTGCTCGGCAAAGCCAGAGGAAGAACTTGGCCAGCTGGGGGGATGTCCGATCGGTAGGAGTGAGGTGTCGGTCATCGCACCAAGACTCCAGGATTCGCCACTTTCCTCCGTAGCCTTGAAGGGTCGAGGGTCTGCGGCCTGCCGCGATAGCTTCCACTGCTGCACTCGAGAAGCGGCTAGCGGCGAGGGTGTGCCCCACCGTCTCCAGGCGTGTAGCAGGAGTCGCTCGGGAACGGAAGGCATTTCGCCTGCCGTGGTTGCTTGAGCTTCAAGCGTGGTGTGGGGAGCCGCAGAGGGGGGTCCGGTGGCGAGGTTCAGAAGGAGGGGAGCTGGGTGGCTCGGTGGTCCAAGACTTGGTCCAGCAGAACGGGCCACTAGCAATCGAATCACGATGCCTCCCTAGAGCTTGCGCAGGACCTGGGGGACCAGCACCGTGGACAGGTAGGCAGACGCGATGAGACCTTACAGGAGAAGGGGAGCGCATCTACTGACCAGGCTGGGGGGGGGGGGGGGGGCGGGATGGGCGTGACGAAGAGGGGCAACAGGCGGTTCCACCTTGTTGCGAAGAGGTCGACCAGAGGAGACTCCCACGCCGTACAGATCATCCGAAAGGTGTCCGGACATAGTGCCGAATCAGTGGTGAGAAGCTGTCCGGGCCGCGAGAGGAAGACTGTGAGGCCAAACAGATGTCCAGTAAACTTTCGCTCGGAGAGGGAGGTCGCGATCTGCGCCCGACTGGGGAAGCTGGTAGAGAAGAAAGCTGAGGGAGGGGAAGCAAGGCTCGCCCTGCTTCTGGGTGAAGGAGACCACCGTGGCGCTGTGGGAGGATGAGCAGTTCCCGGCGTCCGAGAGTGGTGTCCCAGGCGAGGAGGGCTTGCCAACACGCGTGCTGCTCCAACGAGTAGAAAATTAGTCCGCGATGTCCATGGTCCAGCTGCCGGAACCAGGAGAACATCAGCAGCAGGAGCGCGCGCCAGCCAACGCGGCTAGCGTTGACTCAGAGGAACAACTGTGGGGGCGGAGGGAAGAAAGGAACTCCGATCGCGAGACATCGAGATCCGCCCAACGGAGGAGGTGCGGGAAGGGCAACGGACGCACTGGCCCTCGAGTCTCGATGTCGCCAGCCGAGAGTCGCCAGTGAAGAAGTAAATACCATTGAAGTGGACGAGAGTAGAGACGGCCACGGGGGAGTAGGTCCGCTGCCGCACTCATCAGGCCCAGGAGCCGCAACCACACTCTGGCGTAGACTGACTCCAGTACAACCAGGTTCGCCAACTGCCGTATCTGTGGTTCCGGTAGACTCCCAGGTTGAGGTCGGTCCGAAATGCCATGCCCAGGGGCCGCTTGCATAGCGATGAAGTAACTCCTTACTTTCGAAGTTATGGGCTACTCAAGAAGTAAGCGCCTCGTTTCCGCTTGCATGGGTCGGAAGTAACGCTTACTTCGGAGGTTACCGAGGAAGTAACTTGGGCATGATTTACTACAGGGGGAGCCCATGAGTACCGTGCTTACGTCGGAAGTTACCATGTGTAAAGATATGTTTTAGAGGTTTTGTATGGGTAATTCAAGGTGCTATTGTTATTGTATCACAAACAACGCTCGTGTGATTCAGTTTTCTTAGGTTTAATACTTGCTTTAGGTTTTAAAAAATAAAAAAAATTAAAAAAAATATTTTATTAAAAAAAATAAAAATAACGTTTAGGTGTTCTGCAAATTGTACAGAAACAGTCCGCTCAGTCTCGTATTTCAGTGAGCAAAACAGCGATTTCACTTTCAAGCGGTAGCGTGGACCACAGCCGGTCTAGCCGGGGCATCGTGACCCTGTTCTTTCCCTGCCGCAGCGCGCGCGTAGTTTTCATACACAGGGACGCCGGGATGTAAATACACGCATGCGCAGAAGTACGATTGACCTCAAATTAAACGTCCTTCACCCATTACTTTACAAGTAATTACTACGGCGCGGATTTCGCTTCATGCAAGGCAAGGAGCCTGCCGCAAAACTTCTGAAGTAGTAACTCTCAAAGTAGGCGCTTACTTCCGAAGTTATGAACTACATCGCTATGCAAGCGGGCCCAGGTGAACGAAGCGGCGGGACGGGGCGAGGTCCGACCCGCCCACGTTGACAAAGAAGCCAAGCCTGTCGAGAAGGTCCAGCAAGGACTGCAGGAGTCTCCGTCCTTCCCCAAGGCGGCTGCCGATTGGTTGAGCCGGAGCAGATCATCAAGGAATTTGAAGGTGGCTCAGGGACGTCCGTCTGGACGCGGCGGGAAGCCGTCCACGGAGATGAACCTGTTCCGTGCTGAGAGGTCGAAGATTGGGAGCCCCGTGCCTCCGCGCTTGGGAACCAGAAGGAGACGGCTTTATAACGCCAAGGCACTTGGCGTTCCCAGGCGGTCACCCATCCAAGTACTAACCGAGCCCGACGTTGCTAACTTTGGTGATCAGCCGAGAACCGGTGTAATCAACGTGGTGTGGCCGTCTGCTGGCTCCCTGGCGGGGAACCAAACTCCGGTCGCCTGCGGGACAGGCGGGAATACTTACCACTATACTATCGAGGAGAAGGCTGGGGGGTCACAACGCGTAACCACCTCCGAGGCGTCCTACTGCAACCGCACTGCGGCTGCCTGGGCCGGTCCGAAGGGACGGAGACCACACAGGGCCGCGATGTGGCCGGTGGCAGGTGCGGGTATCCACGCCTGGAAGACGGGTGAGAGGAGGACCTAACAGTCAGTAAGGAGAGAAGCAGGGCCTGCGGGCGGCAGAACCAGGAGGAGACAAAACGGGTGGGCAAGAGGTCTCTGTACACGTCCTTCACCGTCTGCCCGGCAGGATCGAAGCGTAGCGGTTCGCAGAAAGGGGCCAGACGTACTGTCTGCGTAGGTGTGGCAGCATCGGGCATGGTGTGAACAGAAGCGTGGTAAGCCGCCAGGGCGAAGGCGAGGACGTCTGGGCACCAGGCCTCCTCCACACGATAGACGAGGGCTTGCGTAACCACGTCGAGCAAACCTGCACAGGCGAGGGCGTAGCGGAAGAGAGACTCTGTCTGAACCAGACTGGGTGGGAAGCAACGCCGTGAAGCGCGAAGTCCATCCGCGCGTAACTGCACCAGGGGATCCACAAGGCCGAGAGCGTCCTCTTGGGGGGGCGGGAAGGCCGAACGGCTAAGGAGCGCTGGGGCGGATTCTTCCAGAAACACGAGGGCGTCATCAACCTCGGGAGGCCGGCGCTGAGGGTGCACCAGAAGGTGCGTGTCGTTTTTATTAATCAGAGATGAGAATCCTAAAATGACAAAAAGGAGGAAAGCTTGGTGGATCGACGGAAACGAAGTGAGAGCGAACCAAATGACAACAATCCGCATGGGAACAACGAGTGGGAATAAGCTGCGAGATGGAAAATCAACAACTCACCCTAGTCATATACACTAACATTTTCTCACCGGATTTAAACCGATCTCAAAAATGACACTGGGACCTTCCGAAAGAGCGGATTTCCGCTAAAAGGTGGAAGATTCTCATCTCTGATTAATTATTTAGTTATTGCACTGCAGAATAGTGGCTGACTACACAAAGAAATTAATGGTATAATAGTGTTAAGCCAGCATGAAAGTGTGCTGTGCACAGGAGTGCAGTAGAAAATCTTCTCTCTGACCAGGCCCAAGGTATGGGAAACACTGTGTATATCTGAACATGGATACTAGCATGTCAGGATACATGGGTGTGCATGACACAGACATCGCCAGTGTGTCTTAAAAATGCGACGAGCACACTGGGTGTCTAACAAACGTGCGTGTATGCATCATGTCCATAAAATGTGGTGTGTGAACACCAACATAAGTGTGCATACACCAGTGTGATCATAAAAAATACGTGTATCTGTAACGTGGGTGAGCACACCAGTGTGTCTGCAAGAATGTGGAAGTGCATGCTGGTATGGGTGTGCAAGAGAAAGGGACACCATCATCAAGAAACGGGTGGACCTGGCTGCTACGCCACGTGCCGAGTGCACCCGAGCACACAAAACACCGACAGTGATGCTGCCGCCCGGCGCCAGTCACTGGCACACATCGAGACCTTACCTAGATATCTTGCAGAGGCTGGGGGAAGGGAGTAACCTGACATGCAGAAGCGGGAGCGCCACACCAAAGAGCCGGGGACTGCACATGTCAGGCAAGGGCGCCGAGTCCGCGACGGAAGTCCCAGAGAACCGGAACACAGACGAACTTGTCCGAAGGCACCCAGAGAAGAATCACAGAAGTAACAACAGTTCAAAGCACCTGAGCGCAACACACAGCTGGGAACCGAGGCTCCAAATCGCAGGCACATACGGCGCATAACCCTACACAGCCGTAGGGAACTGCAGAGGGCGAAGCACGCCTGCACTACACATCCTGCGCGCTAACAGAGAGCACCAGCTAGAAGAAGAAGCACACAAGGAACAACAGTCCAATGGCGCCGGGCAAGGCTACGAGCACCCAGCCGGAACCAAGTCACTCAGGGCGCAGGGAACACGGCGCACAACGCCAGCTGGAAGAAGCATACAAGTGGCAAAAGTCCAAGCCTCGTAGGTCGCAGGTACAACCGGCGCAGAACCATACACAGCCGTAGGCTCAACGCCGCAGTAGGCTAACACACGTCTTAACTCCGTAAGCTAAAGGAATAAACTAGTGTGTCTGCGCAAGGCAGTTACCCGTATGGGTGGGAAAGGAGGCTATCTGGGGTACTGGGTCACCGCACCCCTAGGTTGCCTCCCCTGGCCCTATAGTTACACATCAAAAGTTTTTGGCTAAAATTATGTAAGCTATAGGATGGCTCCATAAAGTAATGGCATCGGTAATGTTTTTGAAGAAACAAAGTGTACAGTGGAGTGACCCATGGAGGAACTGGAAAATGACATCAGAAGCCAATGAAATAAACGCTACTTTTGACTAATCCTCTGACTGACTTTTTTTTTTGTCGGAATGATTCCAGCAGGAATCATATTGACAAAAAACACTACTGACAGCCAAAGGGATATGAGTAACAATTAGAATGCTTCCCCTTGACAAAATGCACCAACTGACCTGATATTCATCCCAGTGTCTTTTCTTCTCGTCGACTGTGGCTTTGTGTTCTGTTTCAGCCCTTAGTTGCACCTCAGCCTCCCTCAGCCAGTTGCAGAACTGCTGGTAGCTCTCTTCAAACTCATCCCACTGGGACAGGCATAGCTGCAAATAAATGAAATAAACATGTTGAAAAGCAGAAATGCACATAATGCTAGCATCATGATACACTAAACATCTAATAACACATGAACCTGAGAAATAGTGTACTTGTAAATTGGGTCAACAAGAGGCACAGATTCTCATGAGCCACCACAAGCTGCAGGATCCATGCCTCTTGCAGATTGGTAATTTTCCATGGCATTTTATATCTAACCCTTTGGCTATTGGTAGTGGTTTTTGTCGTGATGATTCCTGCAGGAATCTTTGCAACAAAAACTACTATCGACAGCCAAAGGGTTAACACATTGAGCCCTGTCACGGTTAGTGACCGTTTTGACAGGGGTAGTCGAAAGTTGCCGAAGCACCGGTCATGCAGGAATAGTGAGTTGTTTACAAGTTGGTAGAGACTGGCTAGTGTTCTTTGTTTTGCACGTGCAGGGCACGCTAGTGGTATGTAGCAGTGTGTTCACTGCCGAGTTTACCTTGTCAGGAGCAAGGGAATGATATTTTAGTTAGCAGCTGTACTCGGTTGGATCAAGTTGTCCTGCTTAGCTGACTGTTGGGAGTCAGTGACTGACTCAGGGTGTCAGTGACACAGCGCCGGTCCAGTCCCGGGGTCGTTGGTGGCCGGAGACTGGGGTTGGTTTGCCTACAGGTGGGCGGCACGAGTGACGGGTCTCAGAGGAGGTAGGTGCTTAAAAAATAATATTTTCTCTAAAATGTATTTTTTTCAAAAAATACTTACCGACGGCATTACTACTAGGAATACTTCGCTTAGCTTAACAATTTTAGCCCCAAAAAACTCGTTGTGTACGTTACCACAGGGGAGGCAATCACTAGGGGTGTCGTTACCAGGACACCTGGGCTTACCTCCCCTCCTCCCTATCCGGTGGTGCGCTCACCGTTTCCCGGCAGTCTCTGAGTCTTAGCTCGACTGCGGCAAGCGGGGAAGGCGGGAGGGACCTCTGAGTAATGCCGTCGGTAAGTATTTTTCTAAAAAATACATTTTAGAGAAAAATTTATTTATTTCCTCAAAATCATTACCGATGGCATTACTACTAGGAAGAATGGCGAAAAGGAGGAGGGTGCCGCAGTTCCTGGGCCACCTGTCCCACGCCCATGCGCCTCTGCACGTCAGTAAAATGAGGGTCCCACCCTGCGCGTCCCCTCGCGCTGGGACCATACGGCGTTGAGGCGCGTCCCCTGGGTGGTGGATAGGGGGTCCCTCGTGAGAGGGGTGCACCGAATGAAATAAGGTGCCGTGAACCAACATGGTCTAAGGGAAGGTGACCCCGACAGAAAACCCCTGGTCCTCCTAGTAAGGGGGTTGGGCGTGGGGGTAGCTTCCCCACCCTGCAAAAAAGGAAATAGCTACAAAAACGCCGACGAAAAGATTAACAGTAATTCCTTTCCTGGAGGAGGAAGGTTCTTCTACTAGAAGACTTATGACGTCCTGTGGTGAAAGCCGGAAGTCTTCGGAAGCCACAGGACCGAGCCGCCTCTCTCTATCCAGGGATACAACCATGGGCACATGGAACGTCAAGACCATGTACCAGAGCGGCAAGGCCGCCCAGATAGCAGCGGAAATGCAAAAGTACAACCTTTCCCTGCTAGGCATCAGTGAAGCTAGATGGACGCAGTCTGGCCAGAAAAGGCTGTTAAGTGGGGAGATGATTCTGTATTCAGGTCATGAAGAGGAGAATGCCCCCCATACAGAAGGTGTAGCATTCATGCTGTCGACAGTGGCACAGAGCGCGCTGATGGGCTGGGAACCTCTTGGGCCAAGAATTATCACAGCAGCCTTTAGAACCAAGAAAAAGCTCAAGCTGAATGTCATCCAGTGTTATGCGCCCACTAATGACAGTGATGAGGAAGAGAAACAAGAGTTCTACGACCGACTCCAGAGTGCCTTGGACAAATGTGCGGAGCGAGACATCACCATCGTCATGGGCGATTTTAATGCCAAAATAGGGGAGGACAACACCGGATACGAAGAGGTGATGGGGAGACAGGGACTAGGCTCGGAGATGAGTGAGAACAGGGAGAGGTTTGTAGACTTTTGTGCTCTAAACCGACTTGTCATTGGAGGCAGCATCTTCCCACACAGAAGAATACACAAAGCAACTTGGGTCTCACCTGACCATACAACAGAGAACCAAATAGACCATATCTGCATTAGTCAGAAATTTAGAAGATCCCTTCAAGATGTTCGAGTGAGGAGGGGAGCAGATGTCGCCTCCGACCACCATCTGCTTACCTTAAGAATGAAGCTCAAGCTAAAGAAAAGCCGCACAGAGACAACAAGAAGACAGCGCTATAATGTAGGCCTCCTGAGAGAAACTGGAGTTAGAGAAGAGTTTAAACTGGTGCTGTCCAACCGGTTTCAAGCGCTGCAGGAGCTAGTAAATGAAGAGGAGGCGGTCACCACAGAGCAGCAGTGGAAGGCAGTTAGAGAGGCGCTGAACTCAACCTGCAAAGACACTGTAGGGTTTAGGAAACACCATCACAAGGACTGGCTGTCGGCACAGACCTTGAAGAAGATAGAAGTGAGGAAGCAGAAGAAAGCAGCTGTCAACAACAGTCGCACAAGAGCAGCCAAAGTAAGGGCACAGGGGGAATACTCTGAAGCCAACCGCGAGGTGAAGAGTAGTATCAGGGCAGACAAGAGGGCCTACACAGACAGCCTGGCAGCAGAGGCAGAAAAGGCAGCAGGCAGCGGCAACATGAAACAGCTCTACGACATTACCAGAAGATTGTCAGGCAAGTATGGCCATACAGAAAGACCAGTAAAAGACAAAGAAGGCAAGCCTATTGCAGACAGAGCAGACCAACTCGACAGATGGGCCGAGTATTTTGAAGAGTTACTGAACAGACCGAGCCCACCCGACCCCCCAGACATCCAGCCGGCAGAGACCGACCTACCCATCAGCTGTGACAGACCCAGCCGGGAAGAGATCAGAAGAGCAGTGGCATTCTTGAAGAACGGCAAAGCAGCAGGCCCAGTCTCTGAAAGCAGACCTAGAGACAACAGTGGAGATGCTGTACCCACTGTTTGGAAAGATCTGGGAAGAGGAGGTGATGCCGGCTGACTGGAAGGAGGGGTACCTAATCAAGCTTCCCAAGAAAGGCGACCTCAGCAAGTGTTCCAACTACAGAGGAATCACCTTGCTGTCAGTACCAGGAAAGGTATTCAACAGGATCATCCTGGAGAGAATGAAGAGCTCCGTTGACCCCCAGCTGAGAGACCAGCAAGCAGGATTCAGGAAGAACCGATCATGTACAGACCAGATCGCCACTCTCCGCATCATCGTGGAACAGTCTCTGGAGTGGAGCTCCCCGCTGTACGTCAACTTTGTGGATTATGAGAAAGCATTTGACAGTGTGGACCGAGAGACTCTGTGGAAACTCCTACGACACTACGGTGTACCCACAAAGCTCGTCCGCCTGATCAAGAGCAGCTACGATGGCATGACATGTCGCGTGATCCACGAAGGGCAGTTCACCAGGGAGCTCCAGGTCAGAACTGGTGTCAGGCAGGGGTGTCTGCTGTCTCCGTTCCTCTTCCTACTGGCCATAGACTGGGTCATGAAGATGACCACAGAGCACAGACGAAGTGGAATACAGTGGACACTGTGGACACAGCTTGACGACCTCGATTTTGCAGACGACTTGGCATTACTGTCCCACACTCATCAACAAATGCAGGACAAGACCACGAGGCTTGCTGACATCTCGTCCCAAGTGGGCCTCACCATTCACAAACAGAAAACAAAGACAATGAGGCTGAACGCAACCAGGGAAGAACCAGTCTTGCTTGCTGGCACCCCGTTGGAGGAGGTGGAGTCCTTCACCTATCTCGGGAGCATCATAGACAAAAAAGGCGGCACTGATGCAGATGTCAGAGCACGAATCGGTAAAGCCAGAGCAGCCTTTCTCCAGTTGAAAAAAGTGTGGAGCTCCAGAGAGCTGTCACAACACACCAAAGTCCGGATTTTCAACTCCAATGTAAAAGCAGTTCTCTTATATGGAGCAGAGACTTGGAGATTGACAAAAACCACAGTCAACAGAGTACAGACCTTCATGAACAGTTGCCTTAGAAGAATTTTGAAAATCCACTGGCCAGAGAAGATCAGCAACGTCAGACTCTGGGAGAGAACAGAGCAGATAACAGCAGAGAATGAAATTGGGCGAAGAAGATGGGGATGGATCGGTCACAGTCTGAGAAAGCCAGCTTCCAGTATCACTAGGCAGGCATTGTCATGGAACCCCCAGGGAAAGAGGAAAAGAGGTAGGCCGAGAAACTCCTGGCGTCGAGACCTCCAAGCAGACATCAAGAGACTGGGAACCACCTGGAGTAGTCTCGAAGGAGAAGCACAGGACAGGAGTTGCTGGAGGTCTCTCGTCGACGGCCTATACCCGGGTAGGGGTGACAGGCGTAAGTAAGTAAGTACCCTGCGCGCCCACTCCCGACAATTTTAGCTAGGCGTTAGCTGGAGGGAGTGCTGCACTGCTGATATGTCCCCCAGTAAGGCCAGGTTGTTGCGCTGGCCGGATAGATCTCCTAGGTAGAGGCGGGCGAAGGTAGATTCGGCCCGCCAACCCACAGCTGCCACAATGTCGCTGACCACGCAGTTGTGGTCAAAGGCGATGCTCATTGCCACTGCTCTGACTTCCTGTGCCCTGATACGCAAGGTCTTGGTTTGTGCAGGGGCGAGCTCTTTGTATGCCTCCCATAACACCCAGCGGAACCAGGATCAGATCGTCTGCGCAGATATGTCTCGTCTGCCCGGAGCCAAGGGCAGGAATAGGCGCAAGCGCCCTTGTATTAGTGGCTTACTTCTGCGCAGGTAATTTTAAGCGCCCTTACGGGATTATGTAAGCGGGATTCCCCATCCTGTTCCTTTGTCCTGAGAGGACGGATGGACAATACTTGGGGCGCCGATGCTGGGAGGCAATTCTTGCCAGAAACGTAAGTTCTGTGAAGAGCTGTACCGAGCCGTCTTCCTGTTAAGTCTCCCCGCATCATCAGCGGAAGCCGGCCGCATTGCCGATGACGGTGCTCGATCGGATGCGAGAGGTCTGTACCAGCGCTGTTCCGTGCTAGGTGTCAATAAGTGCCAGCCACCCAGTCAATTCAAGTGATGCTGAGGGGTCCGATCTGCTTGGGAACCCTTAGACGAACTCGTCCAAAATGGGGGTAGTCCGGTCTGTGGGGAGAGTTGCTCCGCTGTACGTCAGGCCTGCTGTACTCTATACTCTCCCTCGTATCCGTACTGTCAGAGACTCCTTGAGTTGCTGCAAACACATCCACTGTCGCACCCAAGAAGCCTCTTGTTACTGTCCATCTCCCAGCTTGCCGCGCCAACTGCTCTGTGTCTGAACAAACAGTTGCTGCCAGTGTTGCGATCGTCTCGGCCGCGGAGCTGAGGCAGGGGTTCACTGCGTGTCTCCAAAGGACTGTGATCCAGCTGAACGGTCATCAAAGTCCTAACCACCATGCCATCCCTGAGCTTATGGAGCCCCTAGATACCCGTCCTGAGGAAGGGAACGCGCTGCCGCATCTTAACCCATATCAGCCTGAGGCTAACAGCTTTGATTTGTGCCCTGCCATACACAGTTTATACTATAGAAAATAAGAAAATAGCCCAAAGGCTTTACTTGAAGGCTAGCCTGGATTAGCGTGAAGCCTAGCCACGCCAAGCCACTCCGGCGCTACCCTTTAACTATTCTTATTCGAACGTACGTCACCCTCTGGTGAACAAGATAAGGGTTAAGATGACTTCCACCATACCTGTTGTTCCTAGGAGGTTATCCAACCAAGGATTAACCACCCCTAACGGCTTAACTTCGGTGAACAGACCAACCAGAGAATACGTATGCAAAGGTGGTTGGCTACGCAAGGAGTCCGTTCCTCGAAGAAACCCAACAAAGGCTTGTGGATCCGGTCTGGAGGCGACAGAGGAAGCAGCTTCCTGTTCCACTACAGTAGGACCGGCCTATCATTGGAGTCTCCTCACATGCGCAGAGTAGTTGGAAGGCAGTAACACTCCTTACTGCTGCGGCTGACCCTGCCACAAGGGGAATCCGCGCGTACGTTGAGCTGACCTCCGAAGCGTCGTGTCCGATGAGTGCTGGCCCGATCTCTGCACGACCGGCAGAAGTGCTACAGGAAGAAACCCCGACCTCTAGTAGCCGGAGCGCACCCGTACCTTCCGTAGTGTAAGCCCTTGTCGAGTTGCCGGCGCGCACCTGTACCTTCCGTAGCGTAAGCCATCGTTTCCATCTGACGAGCACCAGCTGCACCGCCATCAACTCCAGCCAGCGGATGTATCTGCCTGCGTGTTCCCCCGTTACTATCCCGCTGTTATCGGTCACGCACTCCCTGCCTAGGCGGCAAACTGGGTGCTGGTCCCCCTGTCGGACTTGCCTCCGATGCCCTGGAATCCGCGTCGGCGACGTTGCGTCAGCCAGGAGTCCGGGTCCTCGCACGCTTCGCCATCTGGTTCCAGAGGGCCGACCGTCCAAGTAGTTGCAAGCGCAGGGCCGAAGCTACTAGTAAGCGCCAAAGCCGACACTAGATGTCACCTAGTCTCCGGGTCCACGATCCGTCAGGGCCTACTGTAGCCTGTCGGGCGTCAGGGTCTCAGCTCACCTCCGCGGCCTCCTTCTAGGCAGGGCATCACCAAGTCGCTCTGTAGCCAAAGCTTCCATCTCACCACCGCTGACTGGAGTGGGGTTCTTTCTCCGGGTACTCCAGTTCTTCCACCCCCCCCCCCCCCACACTTTGGTACCGGTTTCAGGCCACTTTACAAATTTCAAATACAAGCGATCAAAATCTCTGTAACTTCAGTAGCTGAACTGGCCCTTCGTCTGTCTTGTACTGTGTTTGTCTTATATGGCGTAAATCCGTGTCTGTTACGTGAGTGTGCGTGTTGGGTTTCAGTTCGCGGCGCTTTGAGTCGATTCGCCCATTGAGAAAAAGCGCCTATATAATAACGGTATTATTATTATTATTATGAGTGAGTGGAGACAATCCTGCCGAGGTGACAAGGGATCCTGTGCTTTCGCCTTATCGTCTGCCAAGTCGGTCCCACAGAAGAATGTCCTCGTGCGGAGCCTTCCACGGCTGTGTTATCCCAAAAGACGGGCGAGCGTGGAACCTGTCACAACAGCAAGTCCCTTCATATCCCGTCGCCGCCGCCGATCTCCGCCAAGGAGTAGGCTGTGGGGTGGTACACCATCCTAAAGGCTGTCACTAGCTCCGTGCGTGTCCCGCTCCGACGGACCGAGGCTGCAAAGTCCCAGGTGTTTTCCAGACACTTGCTAACGGAAGGCTTCACTCTCTCGATGAAACCCCGCGTCCGCTAGGGGGAAGCGAACCCTGGTCGCAGTCCTGTCCAAGCCTCGCTTCCGCTTCCTCGCGTCCGAGTCTGTAGTCTGTGGGGAGCCGCCGACAGCATCCACACCTCCTTATTCACCACTAGCACAGTACCGCCCCGAAGAGACTCCACATCACTGCTGGAGGAAGTAGATATTCATCCTCTCTGGTCATCGGGAGTCTTCAGAAAAACCTCTGTTGTCCGCCGCCGTCTAGCCGAGTGGTCGCCCAATGCCTCCGCTAGATCCCGAAGTCTGCGAGGGAGCGACGTGACGCACTGGGCCACTCGATGCGTCAGTCATCGTCACAGCCTTCGGAATGACGTGACGAACCCAGACGCTTCGTCCAAAGAGCGGCGAATCTGCAATGTGTTGGAGCGCCCCGACCGTCTGCTAGGCGTGTCCGTTGCCTACCCCCACTCCGAACCACGTCCTCCGGGTGTAGACTTAGCACCTCCTGGACCTCCGGTTCTGGATGTAGGCCACCACTGTCGAGCTGTCGGAGATTACGCATACTCCTGCCCCAAGATACGCTGCTCCCACCCAGAGAGAGCGCGAGTCACACTGCTTTCCCTCCAGCCTGTTGAAGTGTTAGACGGTGACTTGTGAGCCGTTGCTTCCAGTTCCACTCGGAGAGAATGCGGGGTACGCTGCTCTCCACTCCAGCCTTTAGAAGTGTTAGATGGCTTGATCCCTCGTCCACGTACGAGGATATCCTGACTTGTGAGTCACTGCTTCCACTCGGAGAGAATGCGGGGCACACTGTTTCATCTCCAGCCTGTTGATGTGTTCGTCCGCTTGATCCTTCGTCCAATACGAGGATCCTGACTCGTGAAACGCTGCTTCCCACGGAGAGAATGCGAGCCGCCCTGCTTCATCTGCGACCTGTTGAGGTGTTCGACGGCTTGATCTCTCGTCCAAAGGCGAGGATATCTTGACCTGTGCGCCACTGTTTCCTGGCAAGAACGCGGATGTGTTTTTCCACTTGATCCCTCGTCCCCTACGAGGATCCTGACCCGCGAGACGCTGCTCCCACTCGGAAGAGAGCGGGACCCACTGTGTTGCTGCGTTAATGCTCGTTCCATAATCCAACAGGCTGAGGTCGAGTGTCGAAAGTGAGGGCGATTCCGTCCTGCCGCTGCCATCTCCGTGATCCCAGCGCCGGTGTCGAGGCTGTCGTTTCCCCAAGGAAATCATCCCTTAAATCTCTGGTCTCAAGAACGGCCACTCTTGCCGGGCGCCTCTGATGCTCGGTGTCACTGAGAGATCCCACGCTGCGCTGTACCCGAGCTTGTCCGCTGGTCGGAGAGGGAAAGAAGGAAGAAGGAGTTCCCAGGCAATAGGTATCTGTAGCGCCCTTCCTCCAGCTGCTGCGGTCGCCTGACCGAACATGTAGGTTTCCTCCCCGCGTAATGCAGGTCCATGGCCACTGGGAGTTCCGCTCTATCTCCAAGGGTGGAGTGTGGGTGTGTGGTTTGCACCACCTTTTGTCGACTGCTGACCAAGTTAGTTCTTCCCAATAGGGCTTCGGACATGGGGGATCCGCCCTGTGCGTTAGATCTCGTCTGTGGCTCCACTCTTCGACTCGGGACCCTGAAGCCTGTGTCATTCTCCATGTTCCTATGGTGTGGAGAAGGTGTCCTGGTGGTTCACTCGTGACGGGGATGCACCTCCCGTCAGCTGACTCTAATGACCAAATGTCCGTCCTCCTATGGACAGCTTCAGCCAAACATATTCTGTCTTTGCTTCCTTCCTCATCTTCCGTCCTCCAGGGGTAGGGCCTCGGTCTTGCAATCATTATTCTGTCTTTGACTCCTTTCTCGTCTTCCTATTTCCTTCCGTGGAGACGAATCTCATCGTGGTCGTTCTCTCATATCCGGGCCCTCAAAGCGGAGGGGTGGAGGTGTAGAGTTCACTCTGTGACTCTTATTCCTGTCCCTGTCTGAGAGGTGCGTTGTAGACGCGGCCCGGTGACGGCGCTGGTCCGGCCTAAGGCTGGCGGGCACTCTCCTCTCAGAGGGGGGGGGGGGGGGGGGGTCCCCCGCTTGGGCTCTCTCTGTCTTTCACCCGGGGAGTGATAATCTCGCCCAATCTCTCTACTGCGGGGGGACCGAGCTCCAAATGCCGACACGTGCCTAGGGGACGTACCCCATCGTTGGCGGTCGAGCATATCCGGGGCCTCTACGAGGCGGGGTGGAGCTCTTGGTGCCTGGGCTTGGACGGGGGGGAAGCCCCGATCCAAAATGTTAGGCTCAATCATCCGCTGACGGCGGGTAAGTTTTCCCGAGGCACCGGCGGGGGTAGTGGACCCCTTTTATTCACAGTTCCGTATGATTCTGCCTTTCCTTGCCCTGCTGTAGCGTCCTTTCTTGACTTCAGCTGTGAAAGCGGCGCCGGTCTCTCCCTCCGGTAAAACGCCCGCAGCTGTGACCATCTTTCTTCCTCCCAAGTCCCGCATCCGTGGCACGTCCAGCCGGAGGAGCCGCCCGAGCAGGGTAGGCAGACATCATGGCCCTCACTCGGCCATTGGAAGGCGCCACACTTGGTGCATGTCCGTACCTGAGTACTGTAACAAAAGACAGAAAAAACAAAACAAAACAACCAAACCAAGTTAAAGCGGGGAAACTCCAAAGAAAAACCGCGCTCCCGGTCGGCCCAAACATCACGGCCCGGTCACCGCCGCTGCCCGGTCGAAACCGGTTAGAGGCAGTCACCGCTACTTTACCTCACCCTTGCCAAACCGGTAATTCCACAGAAACCAACACCACCTAATCCACAGACCTCGTAGGTAATCCAATCACAACACAACACAATGCACATAATCCAATGTCCACAAAAGTCCGAACACGTAAATCCAAAGTCCACAGTACACAACAATAATCCACCTAACTACAGCCGGAGCACGAAGTGCACACGGCCTGTCCTGAGCAGCTAAGCGAAGAGACTGCCGGGAAACGGTGAGCGCGCCACCGGATAGGGAGGAGGGGAGGCAACCCCGGGTGTCCTGGTAACGACACCCCTAGTGATTGCCTCCCCTGTGGTAACGTACACGAGTTTTTTGGGGATAAAATTGTTAAGCTAAGCGAAGTATTCCTAGTAGTAATGCCATCGGTAATGATTTTGAGGAAATAAACCCACGTGCATTCGTTTGGTTATGTCATGTTTGTTATAGGTGTTTTGTACTATGCGTTAGGGGTAGAAGTATCGTGGGGGGGGGGGGGGGGGGGGGGAGGAGGGAAGAATGCGATGAATGGTAAAGGGGATTATGGTTTTGGCGTTATCGTTTTGGTTCTGTTTAATTATTAGTTATTTTTAATTGGTTAGCGAAATGTTGTATTGGTTTGTTGTGGAAGTGCAGAGAATTTTAGGAAGGTTTATATGGAATGTTTGAGAACTCTCATTTGTTTGGATTATGTGTAATTTTTGGTTTGGAAAGCACGTGTCACATGTTTCTAGTGCTTGAACGGTTAGTGGTAGTGTTTTTGTAAACCAAACAGGGTGGGTATGGGAGGTTAGCTGGTTTTAAGGACCCACTGGTTTACGTTACTTACGGGGCCGTTTAGGCTCCCGTTTTTGATTTGCATTGGTTTTCGGGTTCGGGACTGGTTGGAGGGCTGTCGGGCATCGGGACCAACCACGCCTCGCTGGACCGGGCGTCGGCGTGGGAGGCGCGTGGTCTCCTATACTGCCGAAGCTGCCGTGTCACCATTGGGGCCAGACCAAGCGCCAGGTAAATCACAGAGAGAGAGTGAGAGAGAGAAGACCCGCAAAGCTGAACGTCCGTTAAAGGAAGCCGGACGGGAGGGATCCACAGACGCGCGTCGACTTACCACGGTGGTCCCATTCTATTCACCTATTCATTACTCACTCTGCCTTGGTGTAGTTTCTTGATTCCTGTGTATGAACAGTTACGTTGTAAATGACTTTTTTTTTAGCCGTCAGCACTGAGAACTGTAAACCGACTTTTATTGTGGTTGTGAATCAACAGTGCTGTGTAGCGTGGGGGAGTGCTTGTTTCCACCACTCGATGCAATGCTGATCTGTGAAAGTAGTATTAATTCTGGTTTAACTTTTTCCCGGTTTTTTTTTTTTCTTCTTTTTTTTTCTTTTTTTCGGAAGGGGGAGGGGAGGAGGGGGAGGGGAGGGGAAGGGTCAGTGGGAAGGTTGGGCAGGAAAGGAAGAGGGATATTTAATATAATAAAGAGTAAGTGTACGCATAAAGGAAATGTGTTGTGTTGCTTGTGCTGAGCTGTAACCTGTCTTGAGGCAAGACACTAGGGTTCTTTAGCTGTTCTTCTACCTCTCTTCTACTCCTAACCTTCATTCTCGTCTATCTCTCCTTAGTCGGGACATTGGGGGCTCTATTTCTAACTTTCACTCTCGTCTGTCTCTCCCTAGTCGTGACAAGCCCTAAGGACGTATTCCCCAATTCGTGAGTTGCCTTCTAAAGACTACAGTACAGTTCAGGAATTGAGCAACCACATACCATGATAGTTCAAGGGTGGTGTCAGAAAAGTCACAGTTTAGGAGTCAAATCGACCATGATAATTCAAGGGTGGAGCTAGAATAGCACTAACCTATTCAGGCACCATCCTTGAACTATCATGGCCAGTCAATATCTTGTACTGTGTGAGGTCTGAATGGGTGTAACAAAAGAATGATCGACATCCCTTACCTCCAAGTCAGACTGAGCCTGCACAAGGTGAGATCGAAAGTCCTCAAAGTCTTTGTTCATGGTCTGCAACTCCTGTCGAATCTTGGTCTGGCCTGATGCTGATGTGCTAGGCAGGGTTGTCTCTCCTGCTTTAGTGGCGTGTGACAGTCGTTGTGTGCCTTCACTCAGGTTGGACATGAGGGCCTAGAGACAATGTAATGTCTGAATATCATCCAATACCACCAGCACAATGTGAATAACATTAAACTTTTGGCTATTGATAGTACTTACTGTCGATCTGATTCCTGCAGGAATTGCCTTGACAATAAATGCTATCAACAATTACAATTCTTAACCCCTTGTACAACAGTACCATCGGACTCACGCACAAAGAGTTTTAAGGATCTTATTTTTCATTCATTCACTAACAAAAACACCCCAGTCAGATATCTTAAGATTGTATCACTGAGGTTATACAACTGACTGTAGCAAACTGTTTATCATACTGCCATTACTGATCAATAATTTTAACTCTTTCCTATCGAAACGCTTCCGGTTTAGTGTTAGCCCAAACAAACCCTTAGCCATCAAAACGCTTACGTTATAGCGTTCTGCTCGTTACCGTCTATAGACGAATCGCTAGTATTCTAGGGTTGGGTTTTTACAAAAATCGCATGAAGCACAGCAATCGGTCTAAGGGAAGCAACCACTATAATATGTTTCACCAACCATTTCTAAAATATCTGAAAGTGAATGCCCTTGTTGGGTGGTATCGGCACAAGGCCAAAGTAGCCGACAACGTACCTTGGATCGTCTCCGATGATGAGCTTGTTCGATCCTCATGAGGGCGGTTTCAACAGTGATTTTTAGCTCGTAAAATTGTGATTCAAGAAGGGACAGATCTCTTGTGTGATTTCTGTGCTTGTGGAATACATTTTAATGCTCTTTCCAATGATACCCAATTTATCTATGGTTGTTAGCTTGGGAGGCTGTGAAAATTAATTCAATCTACCCCAAAAATGTACATCACCAGGGAACACACATCCTTTTTCCTGCTATGTCTGCAGGGAACTGACTCGTTGAAAATTTTACGATGGGAAAGAGTTAAAAAAAAAAAAATTCTCCTGACTGAACTATATAAAAAATACAATTCCTAATAGATCAGACATGCAGTCATTGCAGCCACATTGTGTCATGCTGACAGACTCTATACAGCTGCTATTTGTTAAACCGCGTAGCCGCAACATCCTACAGCAGGAGACAGATTGACCATGATAATTCAAGGGTAGGGCCAGACTGGCTTGGCACCTTTAGGTGCCAAGCCAATCTGGCCCTACCCTTGAATTATCATGATCAATCTATCTCCTGCAACTGGTACACAGTAGTTAAGTGACGCCTCCAAAATTTGGGACATGTGGCCATGGGGTTAAGTGGGTTAACCAGACAACACTGACAAATCACCTTTGCTCTTTCCAGCTTGGATTCAATGGCGGACTTTTCACCATAAGTGTCGGAGCAGGTGGCCAGTTTTTCCACCGCCGTGCGCAGCCAGTTGACAAAACTGTTGCAGCAGTCATGGTACGTTTGGTGTTGAGCTACATACTGCTCATTCTTTGCCAACATGTCCTGCAGAACACAACATCATGGCGTCAGGAAAGAAACTAAAAAGGTGTCAGGAAAGATAAAACAAAAAAGAAAATGAGTCCACACAACCATTTACATCGTCTCATAGCATGTTCACTGTGGTCGAGTTCCTTGTTGCATTTTATCAAACATATAAAGTAAAAATTAAGTCCATGGGCCGGTGTGGGTCTCTGTCTGCCCCCACATGGCTGTGCATGTGAACACAGACCCGAGGACCTGTTGCCAACAAGCGAACAAATAAAAAATAATCCCTATACTGGCAGCGTTGCTCATGGAGAGTAAAAACAGATCTGTGGCAGCATTTATTTAACCCTTTGGTTGCCGATCACACTTCTTGTCAAGGTAATTCCTGCAGGAATTACCTCGACAAAAAGTGTGATCGACAAGCAAAGGGTTAACTTTACACTGTTTACAGTACCAGTGGCAACATGTGCCAGGGCTTAACAAAGTATTTTCAATCTCATTTATTTTAATCTAAACTCTGAACCTTGGCCTGTTCCTTGACAGCACTGTATCTGGCCGCCACAGGCGAGGTGTCAGTCGTTGACTTGCTGGCCGGAGATTTCTCTGCCAGCTCCGAGGCCTTGTCCGACATCGACTCCACCATCTGCTCGTAGGACACAATGTCCTGGTAGATTGTCTGTGTCACAAGAAAGAATGCAAGTCTATGAAATAAATATCACTTGAAAATCCACAAAGTAATGTCAACTTCAAATTCTAAAGACTCAAGTAAATGTGAAAAGAATGAGCTTTAACTTTTGGGCTGTTAGTAGTGAATTTTGGTTGAGGAGATTCCTGCTGGAATCACCTTGACAAAAGCACTACCAACAGCCAAAGAGTTAACACACAGAAGAACAAGGATGAAATTCTGAAAGAAACTTTGGGAGTTGGCCTCAGAAAACTACTGTTCAGGAGAGAGATCAACCATAAAAGATCAAAAGCAGTGATGGAATACCTCTACCATGTTCAATGGTGACCTTTAACCATATCATACGGAGGCTAAAAGCTTCAAATTTGTACACTGCCATAAGCAAGCCACATTATAGTACTTACAGATAGGGATATAGACCAATGGCTTTAATTCAAGGGTAGTGCCAGAAATAGGCGCCAAGCTATTCTGGCACTGCCCTTGAACTATTTTAGTCAAACTTATTTCACACACTGGTGTATTCCGAATGATAAGTGTTAACTATCATGATCAATTTATCTCCAGCATACAGCATGCAGTTCTGAAAAGACGCCTCCCTGCTTTGGAAATATACAGTACGCAAAAGCCCAGAGGGCCAACATTGGCCGCAGTTGGCCAACTCACAGCTGTGCACAGGCCAACAGTGGCCGACATCAGCAAAATGACTATTTTGCACACTGGGCAGATGCTGTGAAATGCTTGGTCCTAGGCCCAAAAAGGTTGAACTCTCACCTTGCAGCGTTGCAGTTCAGCCTTCTTCTCAACAAGGTCAGCCTTGAGGTGTGTCTCTCTCAATCGTTTCTCCATGTCCTTCAGCCAGCGCACAACCTGGTCATGACTGGCACTGAAATCTGTCCACTGCAGCAGGCATGACTCTAGCATCACTTTCGTGTCCGTCACCTAATAAGAAACACAGTAAAATCATTCTGAGAATGTTTACACACAAACTACATCTACTGGCGTATCCAAGTGGTGTAATATGTGTAGTTCGCCATCTTTTCCACTGCTCCTATCATCAGATTGATTGATTGTACATTGCTTAACGTCCCGACAGCAACAAGGCTTTCTCAGGACGTGCCTGCACTGCTTGTGAAAAAAAACAACTAAACAGAACATTGAATGTATGTCGCCAGCCGGTCAAATACATTAAATAAACCTAAAACATGGGGCCTAAATAAAGCTAAGACCATTTAGCAACACACATCCAATATCAAGAGCTACAGGCAGTGCAGACAGTAGGGAGAGTTTTAAAAAGGCAAATACAGGTGAATGGATCTCGGGTAGACAGAAACACATGCCCCATAATAGAGAGGAAAACTCACCCTGTGGGGCTGACCAGGGTGACCCTGAACCAGGCAAGGTTTTCAAAATTGTTATTGCATTTTGAAGTAGCCTACCACAGACAATAAAAGATCAATAGTTCCCAATTTCTGCTTATAAATATTCCCAAAATGTCTTCCAACAATGCTGGACGAAAGGGCCAACTTAACACTTTGCGTGTCAGTAGCAGTTTTAGTTGGTCATAGAAGTCTTCTATTTCCTCAT
Source organism: Semisulcospira habei (assembly GCA_036245525.1). NCBI lineage: Eukaryota > Metazoa > Mollusca > Gastropoda > Semisulcospiridae > Semisulcospira > Semisulcospira habei. The sequence goes on from BTPG01000004.1 coordinate 106,915,698, forward strand.
CGCCATATTCTGTTGTTGGAGCGTAAACTTGTACAATGGTGATATTAAATGGGGTTGCCCTCAAGCTTATGGTGATAAGCCTACTGGAGACTGGCCGACAACTCATGACAGTGTTCACGATGTCTGAGTGGACGAGAAATCCGACACCCTGTTCGTGTTTGTCTTCTCTGCCACTGTAATACAGTTTGTGGTTTTGCTGGGTTGATGTTTTCCCAAGGTTCTTCCATCGTACTTCGCACAGTCCTAGGATGGTCCGGTGGTGTCTGTTTATTTTGTGCGTCAGTTCCTCCACCTTTCCAGGTGTTCTTAATGTTCTGACGTTCCAGGTGCAGGGTCCGTACAGAAAAGCAGGGACAAAGTTCACAAACCTTTCATAAACGTTTCACAAACCCAAACTGAAGCCTGAGTTGATGTTTCCCCAAGGTTCTTCCATCGTACTTTGCACAGTCCTAGGATGGTCCAGTAGTGTCTGTTTATTTCGTGCGTCAGTTCCTCCACCTTTCCAGGCGTTCTTAATGTTCTGACGTTCCAGGTGCAGGGTCCGTACAGAAAAGCAGGGACAAAGTTCACAAACCTTTCATAAACGTTTCACAAACCCAAACTGAAGCCTGAAGGTTTACACACTTTAATTAGATCACTCTGTATCAGCAGCTCATTTGAAGCTTTCGTGCCTAATGCATGAAGAGATACCAAAATAAAAGAATGTTTAGCAAATGGCGGGGATGGGTAGAAGCGTAAACAACTAATCAGAATGTTCGGCAGAAAGGCCATGCAGTCACTGTATGATCAGAGCTAAATATAGATCACTTGCAACAAGCGTCAACATGATTGTTTGCAATAGAATAGTCACAAGTTGGGGGAGAAAAAAAAAAAGAAGTAGACAAACGTTTGCCACCACTTTGTCATTTTTACAAACTTTCACAGACTTTAAAGAAAAGGACTAAAATTGACAGACTTTCCAGGGCCCTGAAAAAGCCTTGTCATTTTTTAACAACTTTCACAAATGTTCACAGACCGTACGGACCCTGAGGTGCCAATGGTGAAGTTGTTTCTGGCACGGAGTTTTGATGGTGCACCAGTAGCACACTTAACACCTCTGCCCTGGCACAAGACAGAAGGCGTGGTCCTTGTTCTGGGCGACGACCGATCCGGTATGGATTGAGGTAAGGTTGTCATTGCATGTGGTGTGTCTTGGGCNCAAAATAACATGGCGGAGCCCATCCCTCTACATTAATCATCATGACTAAAACTGCTACTGACATGCAAAGGGTTAACTTGTCAAAGTTTGAATGTCATAAATGAGGACTTATTTGCTCTTCTCCTTAGTACATAAGAAAGTTCCAAAGATGCGTATCGGGGGCAGTAGAGAACATCTGTTGTCTGTGCATGGATTGTGAAAAAAAGGTAGACAACATGGAGAACAAGATGTAGCTGCAAATTCTAGCAATTGGGTGCAATGAACTGTGCACAACCAAATGACAACACTGCAGAGCACATACATGAGACAGCATCTGTTCCCAGTCTGCCTGCAGCTGCTGCAGTTCCTGGCGAATGACTTCACGTCCCTCAGCGGATGTGTTGGTCATGGTCTTCTCTCCCCATGTGTTGGCTGTGTGGATCAGCACTTGACCTTCCTCCTTCATCACCACAAACTCCTGTTTGGACAAAGCAACAAAAATTACACAAAAGAAAAACACTTAGAAAGGACAAGTACATCACAATTGTGTTGTACTTGTCCTTTCTAAGTGTATTTCTTTCTTCCTTCAGTATTTCTTTGCATTTTACATCCTTGGCGATTACCTTTTTTGGGGGTCTGGATTTCATTTTTTTTTTTTTCAAAATCATTGTTGTTATGACCAAGACTTGCATATTGTCTAATTGTCATGCATGTTCTCTAACCCGTTCAAAATCATTGTTATGCCCAAGACTTGCATATTCTCTAATTGTCATGTATGTTCTCTAACCGTTCAAAATCATTGTTGTTATGTCCAAGACTTGCATATTCTCTAATTGTCATGTATGTTCTCTAACCCATTCAAAATCATTGTTGTTATGCCCAAGCCTTGCATATTCTCTAATTGTCATGTATGTTCTCCAACCCGTTCAAAATCGTTGTTGTGCCCAAGCCTTGCATATTCTCTAATTGTCATGTATGTTCTCCAACCCGTTCAAAATCGTTGTTGTGCCCAAGACTTGCATATTCTCTAATTGTCATGTATGTTCTCTAACCCGTTCAAAATCGTTGTGCATAAGACTTGAATATTCTCTAATTGTCATGTATGTTCTCTAACCCATTCAAAATCATTGTTGTTATGCCCAAGACTTGCATATTCTCTAATTGTCATGCATGTTCTCTAACCCATTCAAAATCATTGTTGTTATGCCCAAGACTTGCATATTCTCTAATTGTCATGTATGTTCTCTAGCCCATTCAAAATTATTGTTGTTATGCCCAAGACTTGCATTATCTCTAATTGTCAGGTATGTTCTCTATTCATTGTTGTTATGCCCAAGACTTGCGTATTCTCTAATTGTCAGGTATGTTCTCTATTCATTGTTGTTATGCCCAAGACTTGCGTATTCTCTAATTGTCAGGTATGTTCTCTATTCATTGTTTATTTTTTTTTATTTTATTTTTTTCTATTCATTGTTGTTATGCCAAAGACTTGCGTATTCTTGCATTATCAGCATAGCTGCCAACCCTGAGGCAATAAAATTCCTGAGCTGCGGCCTCCACGACGCTAGCCCTTGCCTCCAGGTGCCAGAAAATCAAACAACGGTGGGGGAGGGGGGGGGGTACGCACCTTGCTCCAGCCGAATAATCTAACACAGTATGTGCAGCGATGTTTATGTCTGCCCGGCACATTATACAAACGGCAAAGTGTTCGCCCTTCGTCGATGTAAGAAACGCTTGTAGTCTGGATGGAACTTCACCAACCACTTCTGCTTGTTTCGAGGCATCATTTTGTTGAAAATCGAAAATACCAGTTGTGAAAATCGCGAAGCATGTGCTCCAGACCAGGGCAATTTCGAAGCAACCGGAACAAACACAGAATGTATGCAAATTTGCTGCGCATGCGTAATCAAGACTGGCTGTCGGTCCCCGAAAGCTTAGCGGTACAGTATAGCGGCAGGCTCTCAACTACAGGCACTTGACAGAGCGGTACGCCAAAATGCCTCGAATCATTTTAAAACAAAGCTTGAAAATCCGAAAATCGGGAAAATTGTACAAAAAAACGGAAAATCGGGACTTGAAAAAAATTCGGGAAATTCCCGATAAATTCGGGAGGGTTGGCAGCTATGTATCAGGTATGTTCTCTATTCATTGTTGTTATGCCCAAGACTTGCGTATTCTCGATTTGTCAGGGATGTTCTCTAATCATTGTTGTTATGCCCAAGACTTGCGTATAATTGTCACGTGTGTTCTCTATTCATTGTTGTTATGCCCAAGACTTGCGTATTCTCGAATTGTAGGGTATGTTCTCTATTCATTGTTGTTATGCCCAAGACTTGCGTATTCTCAAATTGTCACGTGTTTTTTTCTATTCATTGTTATTATGCCCAAGACTTGCATATTCTCGAATTGTCACATGTGTTCTCTATTCATTGTTGTTATGCCCAAGACTTGCGTATTGTTAAATTGTCACGTGTGTTCTCTATTCATTGTTGTTATGCTCAAGACTTGCGTATTCTCGAATTGTCACGTGTTGTTATGCCCAAGACTTGCGTATTCTCAAATTGTTATGTATGTTCTCTATTCACTGTTGTTATGCCCAAGACTTGCATATTCTCGAATTGTCATGTATGTTCTCTATTCATGGTTGTTATGCCCAAGACTTGCGTATTCTCAAATTGTCAGGTATGTTCACTATTCATTGTTGTTATGCCCAAGACTTGCGTATTCTCGAATTGTCAGTTTTTTTAGGGGAAGGGTAGGCGCTAGACCTTGGTGGGAAAATCAAACAACGGGGGGGTACACACCTTGCTCCAGCCGAATAATCAAACACAGTGCGCGTCAGCCCGCCTGGGTTTACTGTGCAGCGATGTTTATGTCTGCCCGGCACATTTTACAAATGGCAAAGTGTTCGTCCTTTCTCGATTCGATGTTAGGAATGCTTGTAGTCTGGATGGAACTTCACCAACCACTTCTGCTTCTTTGGAGGCACCATTTGGTTGAAAATCGAAAATACCAGTTGTGAAAATCGCTAAGCATGTGCTCCAGACCATCGCAATTTCAAAGCAGCCGGAACAAACACAGAATGGATGCAAATTTGCTGCGCATACGTAATCAAGACTGGCTGTGGGTCCCCTAAAGCTTAGCGGTACAGTTTAGCGGCAGGCTCTCAACTACAGGCGCTTGACCCTGAGAGGTACGCCAAAATGCCTCGAATTTTAAAACAAAGCTTGAAAATCGGAAAATCGGGGAAAAATGTACAAAAAAATGGAAAATCGGGACTTGAAAAAAATTTGGGAAATTCCCCTTGCGAGGTTTGGCAGCTATGTGTCATGTATGTTCTCTATTCATTGTTGTTACGCCCAAGACTTGCGTATTCTCGAATTGTCACGTGTGTTCTCTATTCATTGTTCCAAGACTTGCGTGTTCTCGAATTGTCACGTGTGTTCTCTATTCATTGTTGTTACGCCCAAGACTTGCGTATTCTCGAATTGTCACGTGTGTTCTCTATTCATTGTTGTTATGCCCAAGATTTGCGTATTCACGAATTGTCACGTGTGTTCTCTATTCATTGTTGTTATGCCCAAGACTTGCGTATTCTCGAATTGTCACGTATGTTCTCTATTCATTGCTGTTATGCCCAAGACTTTCATATTCTCTAATTGTCAAGTATGTTCTCTATTCATTGTTGTTATGCCCAAGACTTGCATATTCTGCCACCAAACTTGCTGTCTCTCTCATTCTGTCTCGCATTGACTACTGCAACTCTCTCTTTTCCGGCCTCCCTCACTCTACCACTTCCACTCTCCAGCGCATCCAGAACAATGCTGCCCGCCTCGTCCTCAGAAAGAAAAAATCCGACCACATCACACCCCTGCTCAAACTTCTTCACTGGCTTCCCATCCCACAGCGTATCCAATACAAGATTCTGTCTCTCTGCTACAAATCCCTGAACAACTGCGCTCCTACCTATCTTTCCAACTTACTTCACCCCTACACTCCTTCCCGCTCCCTCCGCTCCGCCTCCGACCCTCTCTGTCTCCACATCCCCCGCACCAAACTCAGCACTTTCGGTCCCCGCGCCTTCTCAGTTTATGGTCCATCCACCTGGAACACTCTCCCACTCTCTCTCCATCAGAAAGACTCTCTCTCCTCCTTTCAGTCCGCCCTCAAAACTCACCTCTTTCAACAGTTCTAGCACTATATCACCACACTCCCCACAAAAGATGACTGTCGCAATTCATTTCACCATTTGTTGTACGTGAGTCATCTAAAGCGTGCGCATGCGTGCGCGAGTTGTGAGTGCGCGCTTAGAGTTATAATTATTATAAGATAAGCGCATTATAAATACCGTAATTATTTAATTATTATTATTATTTTATATTCTCTAATTGTCATGTATGTTCTCTATTCTTTGTTATGCCCAAGACTTGCATATTCTCTAATTGTCATGTATGTTCTCTAACCCATTCAGTGCTAGCTGAAGCGAACTGTGTTTCTGCAATCTTCGTTAATTCAACACAAAAAGAAATCCTCATGTCCCATGAACATGGATTCAAAGTGGGTCGGCAAGAGGCATTGGTCCTCATGAGCTATTCTATCATAACTATTCTATACGACCTTAGGTCATCTGCATAATTATAACCAATCAGAGACAAGATGGCGGACGAACAGCGAAGAAAAAAAAAGAAAGTCACAGTATCATCGAGTCGCGCCAACATTGACATACTCGGTAATTGCGGAAGAGAAGAAAGAGGAAGGGAGACAAGATACCCCTAAGTAGAACTGAAATCGGACAAAGGAATATAGACAAGTGGCAACGTGAAAAGCATGAGCTTGGCTTGACCACCCACCCGGGATTTGTCATTTTCCTGCTGAATCAGTAAGTAATCTATGGTCTTTGTCGATCTTCCTATAGTTTCGCGAGCGCTAGTGATTTTCAGATTTCATGGTCTTCAGTCAAGATTTTAAACCTGTTTTATCATATAGTTATGAGCTGGTGATCACATCTATGCTGCAGAGATCTGCGGAAAACTACGGTGTGTGTCAAAGTTGCACATCGCTGGTCTAACATGTTTCTGAATGTCTGTGCCGGCTCTCATTCACTCGATTCAGAGAGGTAGTGTTTCTGCTGTGAGGGTAAATTTGTCGTTTCTAATGATGCTTTACGTAGACCTCAACATGTGAGACATGAAATTGACTGTAGTGCAGAAAGTCGGTATAATTACCAATGTTCTGTTTTAATGATGGAAGACAGTGCGTGTTTCCGAGGGGTAAAGGATCAAAGGCCAAAAGGCACCGTGGCCGATGCACGCTCGCAGTTTGTGACTTAGTGGCAGCACAAACACGCAAGCCCTCGGTCAGTGCACTATTGTACCATTCCTAGTACAATACTATTAGCAGGTGAGTACGGAAGGTTTATTCTCTTTCTGGTGAAAAATTACGTCAAAGGGATGCCGGAGAACATAAGTACACGTGTACACTGACAAGTGTGTAAATCACACCGATTTGCACATTAATTCAAAACAAGGCCGATGCAGACGATAAATTCATGACTCGGGTACAAAAACAATACACCCTCCAAACGATGAATTTTGACATTTGGCATTTTATTTACATCATAAAGCTCTAAGATAGTACACAAAGGACCCATACACATACTGTCAGCAGTATCTGTTGCAGACAGTTTTCTGACTGTGTTGAGATGATTTATCCTGGGGAATATAACTTTAATAAAAAATGTATAATATTGATGCATTTAAGTGCTCCCTTTCTGTGTTTTCTGTTGCATAAACACAGTTAATCAAACAATGAAATTCCATGTGAATATTCACTTGCTTTTTGTGTTCCGTTAAATCCACACAGTGCATCAAACAAACAAAACAGGTGGCCGCAACAATTTGGTCAAATGAATGTTGCCTTTTGGTCACATGACTTTGTTAAGAAGTTCATTTTCTTTAATCACACATTGTTGAATTCTCAACATGATCAATGCAGTGAAAATGAACTTTGAATAGAACAAAATTCCAGGGAATCCACACACATTTTTCTGTTGCTGCATCCAAAGTTCAGTATATCAAGACAGAAGGATCAAGACATGATATTATAGTGTTAAAATGATGGGATCTCCAAAAGGCACTGTGTCATGTAAACACTGTCATATCCAACTTTACTAATAAACGAAAGTGGACAATATAGTGTGCTAAAAACAAACATCCGTGCAATTTATTGTTAAATGATGTCTCCAATCTCAGACTTCACAAACTGACTCAACAAAGCCTTATCTGAACGAAGTTCTATGAAAGAAATAAGAGCACACGAGTTAGCTACAGTCAACTCCTCTTTTACCATCTGACAACATCACAGTCATATCATATCAGGTAAGAAGCAACTGTCGTTTTTCTCTGTTTCCATTTGTGACTGACCATCACATGTACTGTAGCCAAAACCACAACAATTTTTAAACTGAACACTCAGGTCGAACTTCCAAACAATGGGAGTTGCCCTCTAAAGACCTCAACCTGTCAGGAGACAGATCGACCATTAAACTTCAAGAGTGGTGCCAAGCTATTCAGGCACCACCCTTGAACTATCATGGTTGCTCTGTCACTTGTTTAAATGTGCCAGGGCTGAATGGCTTAACTAAAATCCATGTAATGAAAATCTCTGATGCTCTTTTCCTTTCTAACTGAACATGTGACGTACAATTAGTAAAACCTCAACTAACCAAAAACAACTGAAAATCTACCACTGCTACTTGTGAATAAATAAAGTGATTGTATTTCATCACTGACCTGTAGTTTTTCCAGCTGAGTCTGGATGGTGTATCGATCGCCAGACGTGTCGGCACAAACAGAGAGCTTGTCATACGTGTCTTGCAGCCATGATCTGGCCTCGGAATATACCTCGCTGTACTGCTGGTGATCCTGTACATTCTGGTCATAACGTTTCAGCAGGTCCTGTGGGCAGACAATGCAAGAGCAATCAACACCCAAACTTGAATTCCCATGTACATGCAACCAATGGCACTGTAAATCGTACCAGTGGCTACATACACAAGGGGATTAATCTATCACTATCAGGAAAGTGTCTCATTTTTCATTTTGTTATCAGGTTTTGACATTAGGTAAAGTCTATCTGGATTACATCATTATCTTTAAAGTTCACCTCCAGAACAACCAAGCCATACCTTGGAGACCGTGATAAGTCCGCTGTATCGTGAAGACATCTGTGTGAGCTGGGTTGAGACGCGACTGTCTGTGGAGGCCTGCATCAGAATCTGAGCCTGCTCAGCAAGGCTGTCGAATGACTCCTGCTGTTGCATCAGCTCCTCGTGAAGACTCTGGTATCACCACAGGCACAATGTCAGATGAGTTCACTTACTCTAACCAAAGAGTATAGAGGCTTCATTAATCCAATACTGATACTGATCAGTGGAAAACTCATAAATATTAATTTTTCTTTAAAATATATTTTTTCGAAAAATACTTACCGATGACATTACTGTCTGGAAGTGTCAACTACTTACCCAATTTTAGCCTAAGAACTTGTGTTCCTACACAACCCGGGAGGCACTCGGGGAACCCTAACTAGGGCCGAGAGTAGCCTCCCGTCCAAGCCCATCCAGGCACTCACCAAGTGGCCCAATCACAATCAGTCGTGATACTTAGCTTACCAGCGGCAAGCGGGGCAGATGGGAGGGTCCTCCGAGTAATGTCATCGGTAAGTATTTTTTGAAAAAAAATATTTTAAAGAAAAATTAATTTGTTTCTTCAAAAACATTACCGATGACATTACTGTCTGGAAGAATGGCGAAAAGGTGGAGGGTGCCGCGCCCAAGTTACCGCCATAAAGGGCATACGACAGAGCCACACACCCAGTCGCCAAACTCCCGACAATTTTAGCTAAGTGCGTACCTATGGTGCTTCCGGCGCTGGGAGGGAGTGTTGCGCTGTGGTGATGTCCCCCACCAGGGCGAGATTGTCTCGCTGGCCCGACAGATCCCTGAGGTAGAAGCGGGCGAAGGTTGATTCTGCCTGCCAGCCCACTGCGGCCCTTATGTCTCGAACAGCACAGTTGCGATTGAAGGCGACGCTCGCGGCCATGGCTCGAACCTCATGTGCGCGGATCTTAAGTCTCTTCGCACCGTCTTGGGAAAGGTCCTGGTAGGCGGACCGTATGACCCAACGTAGCCAGGAAGATATCGTCTGAGCTGTTATGTCATTTCTGCCGGGGGCCAAAGGCAGAAAGAGGCGTGACCGTCCGTGACGGACAGGCTTGGATCTGCGTAGGTAAACACGTAAGGAGCGCACAGGATCTTGTTGCTGGGTCTCCCTAGGAAAATTCGTGTGTTTCAACGGCCGAATAGTTATGACCAGTGGTGCAGTCAAGGGAGACCTGGTCTTTGCTAGGAAGGCAGGGTCGGTGAGCAATTGCACAGAGCCATCCGCCCGGAACTGGAGGCAGGTAGAACTCGCCGACAGCGCGTGTAGTTCACTTACTCTGGCCGCCGTGGCTAGGGCTAAAAGGAAACATGTCTTCCGTATCACATCAGCGAAGCGAGCCAGGGAAAGGGGTTCGAACCTGTCCGAATTAAGCCACGTCAGGACCCAGGGTAGGTCCCAGCGAGGAATCAGGGAGCGGGGAACCGGGCGCTGCAGGCCAAAATGTGCCATCAGGTCTGCGAGATCTTTACATGCGCCAGGATATGGGTGGCCGAGATGACGGTAAGTGTCAGCAATCATGGACAGGTATCCTCGGATCGTGATGGGGGAAGAGGCCTAGGTCTCCAAAGAGCCAGAGGAAGAAGTTCGCGAGCTGTAGAGTAGTCAATGCGAGGGGAGAGAGATGCCGGTCATCGCACCATGACTGGAGTACTCGCCACTTGCCCTTGTAAACGCGCCGAGTCGAAGGTCGACGGGCTGAAGCGATTGCTTCCAAAGCAGCACCCGAGAAGCCTCTGGCGGTGAGGGCTTGCCGCACAATCTCCAGGCGTGAAGGAGGAGCCGCTCTGGGCACGGGTGGAAAAGCAGCTGGCGGGGCTGCTTGAGCATAGTCCTCGAGGTGGGGAGACGAAGAGGGGGACCCGTGGTGAGACTGAGGAGGTCAGTGGTCCAAGACCTGGTCCAGGAGAACACTATCGCGTTGCAACCTCAGAGCTTGAGTAGGACTTTGGGAATGAGAACCGTCGGGGGATAAGCATACGCAATGAGCCCGTCCCACGGAATGAAGAGCGCATCGACAGCCCAGGCTAGAGGGTCTGGAATCGGGGAGACGAAGAGGGGAAGCTGGTGATTCCACCGTGTGGCAAATGTGAGCGCAGATCATCTGAAAGATGTCCGGGTGTAGTGTCCATTCCGTGTGCAGTAGCTGGCCGTGCCGAGAGAGGGAGTCAGCCAACACGTTCAAGTGTCCGGGGATATGTCGAGCTCTGAGGGAGATGCTGCGGTCCTCGCACCAGCGCATCAGGCGGTAGAGGAGAATGCACAGATCGGGAGAGTGTGTACCTTATGCTTCTGAAGGTAGGAGGCTACAGTGGTGTTGTCCGACAGGACAAGAAGCGTTTGGTGGCGAAGGTGGACTTCCCACACGATGAGCGCTTGCCAAACCGTTTGCAGCTCAAGCCAGTTGATGTGTCTGTCCGCCAGGTCCGGCATCCAGAGGACAGACGTCGAGAGGAAGCTCGGGAGCAGGTGTGCACCCCATCCGGAGAGACTTGCATCCACGCATAGCAAGAGCTGAGGGGGCGGTGAGGCGAGAGGAACTCCCGAAGTGAGCCAAGATGTGTCCATCCAGCGCTGTAGGTGTGGGCGAAGGATTGGAGGCACCGGCACCAGGGCATCGATGTCGCCGGAAGACGGATGCCAATGAAGCAGGAGATGTAACTGAAGCGGGCGGGAGTGAAGACGACCTAGAGGCAGGAGATCCGCCACTGCATTCATCAGGCCAAGAAGTTGCAGCCAGACTCTGGCGGGAACAGACTCCGCCCGGGCAACCTGAGCAGTGAGGGAGGCCAACTTCTGGATCCGAGGCTCCGGCAAACACACTCTGTTGATGTTGGTCGCAAATGCCATCCCAAGATGAATAAACCAGCGAGAAGGCGTGAGGTCCGACTTGTTGCATGGATCAGGAACCCCAAGTGAAACAGCAACAGGAGTAGAGCGTCTCTGTCCATCCTCAGGGCAGACTCCGATGGATTCCGCAGGAGAAGGTCATCTAAGTAGTTTGAGATCGGACTGGACGATGACTGCTGAGCCTTGGCGACGACGGCGTCGATGATGCGAGTGAAAACCCACGGGCTGAGGTTGACACCGAACGGAAGGGTTCGAAACTGGTAGACTACGCCGTCGAAAGCGAAGCGGAGAACCTCCTGGAGGCCGGGTGCATGGGGACATGGAGATACGCATCGGAGAGGTCCAGGCTGACCGCGAAGTCCATGGGCTGCACTGCGGCTCGGAGGGTCCGGGCGGTCTCCATGCGAAAAGTCGGAGCCACGATAAACTTGTTCAGGGCCGAGAGATCGATGATAGGACGCCACTTTCTGTCCGGCTTCGGGACCACGAAGATGCGGCTGTAAAATGCTGGGGAGTCAAGATGAGACACTATCTCCGTGGCGGCCTTCTGTAGAAGTGAGGCTACCTCTCCGCGCAAGGCGATGGCTTTGAACTCGTCGGACGGAATGTCTGTCCACAAGGGGGATCGTCTCAACGGCGAAGGCGAACGAAGGAAATCGAGAGACCCTCGGTGATGGTGGCGAGGACCCAAGGGTCGTCCGGCAGCTGCGACCACCATACGTCGCTGCAAAGGACCAGCCTCCCGCTGACCGGAGACCCACGAGTGGTCGGCGGGGACTGGAGGGGTAGGGAGTCAGGAGATCCGCCCACGCCTATGACCAGGGCGGCGGGCAGGCCTGAGTCAGGAGGGGGCAGAAGTCCTAACGGGTTTAGCGCGGCCGAAAGCGGGAGCCCTCCGGGGCGCCATGGAATGAGCGGGAATGAAGGACAAAGAGGGTCTGGAGGTGCGACCCACGGTCTTGCGGGCGGCGTGAAAGCGAGAGGTGGTAACGCGGCTGGGCCAGCGGTCTAAATTTCCATCCTTCACCTTCTGCCAAGTCTCACCGAAGAGAAGGTGGCCACCGAGAGGAGCGCGACTCAGCTGTGTCTTCAGATCGGGGGGCAATCCACGACAGGCTTGCAGAACGGCATCACGATGCATGAGTTCACAGTTAGCAGCGGCCGCCATCGCTTTGACCAAAGAGTGATAAGCCGCCCGGTTCGCCGCGACCGCTAGGGCGAAGAGATCACCAAGGAGGGGCGAAGCATGCCGGGAGTCTTCGATGCGACGAATAAAAGCTTGCGTGAGTAGCTCCAGAAAACCCCCACAGGCCAAGGTGTTCTGCACTAGGGACGCCGTCTTATCCAAACCACGAGTGAAGGTGTGTCTCAGCTGAGTGTTGCCGCCAAGCTGTGCTACAGCCTGAGGGTCCAACGTGAGAAGAGGACAGTGGAAAGATTGGAAATGTCCCGCATACCAGGATTGGCGGAACGAGATGTCGAGGTCAGCGGGCCACTTGCGATCTGCGAAAAAGGAGTACTCCTGGGAATTGGATTGGAGATGGGCGGAGAAGGAATCCCTCAGATCCTGAAAGGCAGCGACTTCAATCTCTTCTGCGGATCGACAAAGGCGGACACCTTCCGTTTAACCCTTTGAACCCTGAGTAAATAAGAAGTCTATATACCCTTCAGCCCTGACTTTATTTGAGAAATTTCTGTTGAAAATGGGTGTGCACTGTAAAATATTTGTAAATAATACTTTACAACAGATATCCCCATAAAGGTATATATGTACAGATTTGCCATTGGATGGACTACTGTTTTATGCATTTGACCACACTGTGTCACGTGTGTCATAATGCCTGGTGACAAAAATAGTGACAGGTGACAATAAACTTGAAAAAAAGTCTTTCGTGCATGACAGGTCGCTGGTACTTAACATGCATCACTAAATAGGGTGTCTGTTAGTGTGACACATAAGTGTCCATGCATTTCCATCATGCCGATACAACGTAAGACCCCTACCTTGACACCGGATATCAATGTTTACACCTGCCACTGATAAGGTATATCCACGGTCTAGACAACATGTAATAAGCGGCATCGAATGATGATCAGTGTGTCTGTGTTGTGTCTTGTACACGATCGGATAAAAGTACCAGTGTTGTAAAGACTATACATGTACTACACATGTGACCAATGTGTGTCGTTGGTGTCCACAGAGTTACCTACAGGTGCACCAAGGTATGGCATAAAAAAACGGAATATCAATTAGAACCTCCGAATTCAGCATTAGAATCAAGCTGTAAGTCATTGCCGTTGTCAGTGCCTCAAACGACGATCGCTCCAGCTGACACTGCCAACACGTGGTTATGCTGCCAAGCGGTAGGTAGGCACACATGTCCCAATACATCAAAACTATCTGCTATTGAAACCATGTCTCCAAACACAAAATTGTATCACTCCAAATATCTAGACATCCACTCGCCATTCCGACCGTAATTCCCACGCTAGCGCCGCAAAGCTGACCGCATACCACAGACGAACGTGCTTACTACTGTCAGACCATGTACTGAGTGTAAACAGGATGTGTCAGTGCGAAGGGCGAGGTCACCACACGCGCAGCGAGGCTCGCGCGTCACCGGGCGCGCGATATGAAACACCTGACACCGCTGTAGCGGTTTGTCGGGTTCAACGGTATACGAGGCCGCCAACCGCTACAGCGGTTTGCCGGGTTCAGAGGGTTAAGCGGGGGGACAGGGGGCACGCGTCCGGTGGGAGGGCGGCCGCGATAAGATGAGCTGCTTCGTCAATCCCAAGAAGCGTTTCCGGGCGTGACGACGAAGGGTTCCTAGTTGACGCAGGATCATCAGTCACATCAGAGCGCGGCGAGAGGGAGCGGCCTCCAAAGTCGAGCATGGCCGAAATCGAATCCTCCGGAAGTAAACTAAGAGTCTCCTCATCCCGCGGAGGGATCGAGAGCCGGTGAAGGGTCCGTGAGGGAGAAAAAGAGCAGAGCCCGTCCTGACGAGAAACCGTAGCCAATGGTGAGTGTCATGTCTGCTGGAGAGGGCGAAGCGGGGGCGGGGACAATGAATGATCGGGAGGTGGGGACCTGGAGCGAGCCGTGTGTCGTGCACGGGGAGAGCGACTGCGATGACGGGAGCGGCTGCGATGACGGGAGCGGCGGCTGCGGTGATCCCTGTCAGCGGAGGTCCGAATACGGGGCCGAGGTGGGGAAGGTGACGGGCGACAGAACCGGCGGGGGGAGGCATACCGAGACAAGCCGGAAGTAGAACGTGGGCCCGAAGCGCGTGAAGTTTATGAGTGGGCTGACGATGAGGAAGGCCGGGGGCTGTGTCGGCTGGAACAGAAAGTAGGACGATGCTTCTGACGTTCGTCACGGGACGCGCTAGAGCATGGAGGGATGGAGGCCGAGTGAGAAATTGCAAAATTGTCATCAATCCATGGACGCCGGGACACGGGTCTCTTGCCTGCCTCCATAAGGCGGGCACGCTGCTCACTGAGCGACTCTCCGGAAGAGTACCCGGGCTTTGTCAGGTAAGACCTCTCAAGACTTGTCGGACAAATGATTGCGCCAAGCACGTCTCTGCAGGCCTGCCCCTGTAAGGCAGGCGCTCGGCCTTAAAGCGGACTCCCCGTAAGAGTCAGTGGGCGTTGTCCGTGTAGAAGTCATGGAGGATGAGCGATGCTCAAGTGTCCGACGTGTCTGTTGATCACCACGGTCAGTGCAAGCTCGACTGGGGACAGCGCCAGGCATGGAGGGGGGCTCCATGAGGGACGCACGGTCACTAGTCGAAGGTGGACGCTCGCGCCTGTAGAATCCCCAAAGCTGCGACCAACGTTGCTCTGGCCAGGCGACACAAACGGCGCAAGTGTGGTCAGAGTTGCAGCCCGCACAAGGGAGGCAGAATTCATGATTATCACACGGCCACTGAAAAGCTCCACACCGTTGGCAGGTACGCATGGGGTTACTGCAACAGAAAGCAGAAATAGCAGGTGACCGGGCGCAAGCACTGCGAGGCCGTGAGAACGAGAACGATAGATGTGCGCGAAGCAGACCGATCAAAAACAAAGACCGCCAACCGAAGCAGGCATCCGGTCTGGGGCCGGCTGAGGGAGGGAGCCGAGACCTTACCTCTCTTGCGTTGCGGTGATGGGGTTAGTAACCTCCATAGTACCAACAGCAAACGGAGAGAAGAGCATGAAAACACAGTCCCCCAGAAGCACAATCACCGAAATCCAAGTACAGGCACATAAATCCAAACACACAAGTCAGAAGGAACACAGTAATCCACAAAAATGACAGTCCAGTGAATAACCGTTAAAAACGGTCCAGGACCTATAGGCTAAACACGTCTGAAACGTACAGCTAGGTAGAAACGACTGGTTGTGATTGGGCCACGTGGTGAGTGCCCGGATGGGCTGGGACGGGAGGCTACTCTTGGCCCTAGGGAACCCTCCCGGAGTGCCTCCCGGGTTGTGTAGGAACACAACAAGTTCTTAGGCTAAAATTGGGTAAGTAGTTGACACTTCCAGACAGTAATGTCATCGGTAATGTTTTTGAAGAAACAAACACATCTTGTTTACCCAGCTCTATCACCACTAGCAGTCATGGGGACTTAACCATTGAGCCCTGATACACTATGACAGGAATTTAACACATTGCCTACTATTGTCAGGAGAATCCGACACCAGCTTACTTTCTGGTGTCTGGTGTCAGATTCTCCTGACAATAGTAGGCAAAGTGTTAAACAACCCACACAAAATGTTTATATGCAAGACCTGTGTCAAGGTGATTCCTGCATTAATCACCTACCAACAGCCAAAGGGTTAACTGTACAAGAACCAAGATTCTGTCTGCCTTAGTAGATACACAAAGGCAATTTACCTTCTGTTTCTCAAGCTGAATGGCTTTTTGCTCCAGTGTGACTTTGAGCTCTGAGTCGGATTTCATCTCTGATTCTGTGTCCTTAATCCACTGGCTCAGTTCCTCATAAAACGCCTCATATTGGTGCCACTGGTCTCGCAAGGTGGCTGTCAAAAACAAGACAACAGTTACACTCTTTTACACTCCCTTAGCCCTGACAAATACAGCAAAAGACAGATCAACTGTGACAGTACAAGGGCACTACCCTTAACTATTATGGTGCATCCTCATTCTTTGAGGACACTTTTTCAATTTGAGAAACTGGGCCTTAAGATGGACCGATGGATGGATGGACATACGGACCCCAGTAGCAAAAGGTTTTCAGGGCTACTGCAGCCAGCGTGGGCCCAGCGCACGGCTATGTGCAGGCCACTGCAGCCATCGTGGGCCTGAAGACCTTTGATTCCTAGGGACAGACTGATGGATGGATGGATGGACTAAGATAGGTGAACAAGCGAATAAACAAACAATCCCAAACTACTGTGAGCAACATACAGAGTGTGGTGGTGAGACTGCCCAGGTCAGACTCAAATCCCTCATAGTCAGAGACCAGCATGGTAAGTTCTTCTTTGATAAGCTCCTGTCCCTGTGTGGAGGTTTGGGGCAGGACCACGTTGCCCTTGCTCTGGGCCTCGTCCAACTTTTGTCGTCCGAAACCAACACCACCGCTGATCTCCTGTAACAGAAAGCAGAAGCAGTGAAAGCTGGATGAGCCCATGTATTACATACCCCAGCATTCACTAATGCATCAACTAAAACTGAAATAAGCAAAACAATGATTTAACCCTTTTAGCCCCAGATCCCTACAGCAGGAGATGGATTGACCATGATAATTCTCGGGTATTGCCAGATTAGCTTGGCGCCTTCAGGTGCCAAGCTAATCTGGCACTACCTGTGAATTATCGTGGTCAAGCCATCTCCTGGAACTGGTACACACACCTCCAAAATTTGAGAAATGGAACCTTTGGGCTAAAAAGGGTTAACATTCACTAAAATTAATTCTACAAGACCAACTGAATACCTGAGAACATCATTTTGAGTCAGTGTACACGCAAAAAGATGAATTTAATGACAAAGCAAAGCTAGGCTCATCTGTCCCATGTACCTACATCAAGCTCTGAGGCCGCTTCATCTTAAACACTTAACCCTTTGACTGTTGGTAGTATTATTTTTGGCCTGATGATTCCTGCATGAATCACCATGACAAAAAGCGCTACAAGCAGCCACAGGATTAACCCTTTTAGCCCCAAGGTCCCATTTCTCAAATTGTGGAGGTGCTGCCTAATGACTACATACCAGTTGCAGGAGATGGTTTGACCATGATAATTCAAGGAGAGTGCCTGAGTAGCTTGGCACCTTCAGGCGCCAAGCTAATCTGGCACTCCCCTTGAATTATCATGGTCAATCCATCTCCTCCTGAAAGACTCGGGGCTTAATGGGAAAAGTACTGGTGGCTGAATGCAAAGGGGGGTTAAGCACCTTTGCCCTTGCTACACTGCTTACCTGCACTTTGTGAAGCTGAGCCTCAATAGCGCTTCGGTCTCCACGTATATCACTACACAGATTGAGTTTGTCGGAGGTGGCTCCCAGCCAGTCTGAGGCCTCCATGTAGGAGTCACGGTACACCTGATGGTCTCGCAACTGTTTCTCACCTTTCTGAAGCAGGTCCTGTAGCAAACAGATTCAAATTCAAAATCACTTTAGGTGTCTCTAAATGAAAACGAGATGCTGCAATCTAGCTGTCATTCAGGTTTGCATAAATATAAGTGAACATCCCCCCACCCCCACATAAAAGATACATGGTAAAAATAGGCGCTTCAAGTTCAATGTCGTAATTTAGTTGTCCTTTTATAACTACAATACAGTTCAGGAGACATTGAGAATGATAGTTCAAGCGTGGTGCCAGAATCCTGGGCCTGGAGGCGCCAAGCTATTCTAGCGGCACCCTTGAAACATCATGGACACTGCACATCTTGTTATAGTGTTGGCTCAGTGGGATAAAATCACTTTAGGGGTCTGTACCTAAGCCAGTGCTGTCTGCTTGAAAACTGCCACTGGTTTGTTTTTTACACTGCAGTCTGTTTTCCTCCTAAACTGGAAACAGACAGGCATTCAAGCACAATGTCAATACATTTATCTAATAAATGTATTGACAATGTACTTGAACACCTGTCACTTTACGAACCATCAAAAACCTCAATCTTTATTCATTTGAAACTTTAATATTTACAATAAATTATTAAGTTCACCGTAATGAGACTGACCTTTGCCTTTTTGCAGAGTGTTTCATATCTGCCTACGACCTGGTGGATCTGGTTACTGAGATTGTCATCGTGACTGCTGCGTTTCAGGGTCTGGGCTTTCTCATTCAAACTGTCGATGGTGCTCTGTTGGGACTGGATGTTCAGTTGTAACACCTGGACAAAAAAAGTGTCAGTGAGCAAAATGAATTTTTCTCTAAAATGTATTTTTTCGAAAAATACTTACCGATGACATTACTATATGGAATGCGTCTTAGCTAGCACAATTTCAGCCAAAATTGGTTGTGTACCTATATGGCAGGGGAGGCAAACTAGGGGTGCCCTAACCTAGCCAGTACCCCCAGTAGCCTCCCGTCCATACCCATCTGGGCATGCGCCCACCGGATGCCTGTCAGTTTGTTTGCTTAGCTGACTAGCGGCAAGCAGGGCAGGTGGGAGGGTCCTTCGAGTAATGTCATCGGTAAGAATTTTTCGAAAAAATACATTTTAGAGAAAAATTCATTTGTTTCCTCAAAATACATTACCGATGACATTACTATATGGAAGAATAGTGAATAGGGGGTGGGTGCCGCCTAAACCCCAATAACCCTTGCATACTGTCAACGAGACCCACCCTCCCTGGAGCAACCTCCCGACAATTTCAGCTAAGAATGACCTTCGGCACCTGGGGTGCCAGGAGGGAGTGTTGCGCCACTGCGATGTCTCCCACCAGCGACAGGTTCTCGTGCTGGCTGGAGAGGTCCCTCAGGTAGAATCGCCGAAGGTGGACTCTGCTGACGGCGCAGTTGCGGCTGAATGCGAGGCTTGCAGCCATGGCTCTGACCTCGTGCGCCCTGATGTTCATTCGTTTGGCTGCATCAGGGGAGAGGTCATGGTAGGCGGAGCGTATCACCCATCGGGGCCAGGAGGATATCATCTGGGCCAAGATGTCAGTTCGACCTGGGGACAGAGGGAGGAATAGGTGGGTGCGTCCCTTGCTTAGCGGCTTGGACCGGCGCAGGTACACATGTAAGCTCTCACCACGTCCTGCTGTCTGGTCCCCCGGGCAGGGCTTGAATCTCTCAAAGGCTGAATAGTGATCACCTGTGGGGCGGCCAAGGAGACCGGGTCTTGGATAGGAAGCCGGGTCGGTCAGTAGCCGCACAGAGCCATCCGTCCGGAACTGTAAGCAGGAGGGGCGTGCTGACAGAGCGTGCCGATCACTGACCCTGCAGCAGCGGCAAGGGCCAAAAGGAAGCCGGTCTTCCACGTCACATCGGCCAACCGTGCCAAAGGGAGTGGTTCAAAGCGGTCCGAGTTAAGCCACATCAGTACCCAGGGTAGGTCCCATCGTGGGAGCAGCGAGCGAAGGGCAGGACGTTGTAGGCCGAAGTGGGCCATCAGGTTGGTGAGGTCTTTGCGGTACGCGTCAGCGACCACGGCCAAAAAGCCCCTAATGGTGATCGGCGCCAACTCTGGTCGGCGAAGAGCCAGAGGAAGAACTCGGCCAGCTGGGGAACAGTCAGGTCCGTAGCGGAAAGGCGCTTGTCGTCACACTAGGCGCACAGGACTCGCCACTTTCCCTCGTAGACTCACTGGGTCGAGGGTCTGCAGGCTGTCGCAATAGTTCCCACTGCAGTACTTACGAAGCCTCTATCAGTGAGGGATAGCCACACCACCTCCAGGCGCGGAGAGGGAGACGCTCGGGGCCCGGGTGGTACAGCGCCTGGAAAGGTAGCTGGAGCATCGTTCGTGGGGCAGGGTGCCCGTGTGAGGTTCAGGAGGCCAGTGGATCATGACCTGGACCAACAGAACGGAGCCACCAGAACAGGACTGTGTTGCGACCCTTGAGCTTGAGCAGGACCCTGGGGACGAGCACCGCAGGTGGGTAAGCATACGCAACAAGGCCGTCCCAAAAGAGAGCGCGACGACTGCCCAGGCTAGCGGGTCTGGAATGGGGGAGACGCAGAGGGGTAGCTGGCGAATCCACCTCATTGCGAAGAGGTTGATCATGGGGGTCTCCCGGCTGCGCAGATCATCCAAAGATGTCCGGACGGAGCGCCCACTCGGAGTGGCGAAGATGGCCACGTCGCGAGCGAGTCGGCTAGCACATACAGGCGGCCCTGGAAGTGTCTCGATTGGAGAGAGATGCCGCGAACTTCGTCCCACCGGAGAACCTGGTAGAGGAGGACGCAGCGAGGGGGGGGGGGGAGGGGAGCGCGTCCCGCCCCGCTTCTGGGTGTAGGCAACTACAGTGGAGTAGTCTGAGAGGACGCCCATTTCCTGGTGTCGCAGACGTGACTCCCACGCGACAACGCAGAGAGACAGCTGGGGGGGGGGGGGGGGGAGCGGCGAGTAGAGGGGGAACTCCCAAAGCAAGCCAGAAGGGATCCATCCAGCGCCGAAGATGGGGCAGGGCACTGGAAGCCCGGAACCTGGGACAAGGGGTCGCCAGTGGCGAAGCAGGTGCAGCAGAAGCGGGTAGAAGTAGAGACAGCCGAGGGGAAGGAGGCCCGCTGCCAAGCCCAACAGGCCCAGGATCTGTAGCCACACTCTGACGGAGGCCGCTTCCTCCTGCGACACCTGTCACACTAAGTCCGCCAACTTCTGTATCCGTTGCTGCAGGAGCATCACCTCGTTGAGGTCAGTGCGAAATTCCATCCCCAGGTGGACGAAGCGGTGGGACGGCGTGAGGTCGGACTTGCCCACCCTGACCAGGAAGCCGAGCCGGTCGAGTAGATCTAGCAGCTCATCTCGGTCCTTCTCCAAGGAGGCCTCCGACTGGTTCCGCAAGAGAAGACCGTCCCGGTAGGTCGAAGCAGGGCTCAAGACGGCCGTCTGGCCCCGGTGACGCCAACGTCCATGCCGGAGGAGAACACCCAGGGGCTGAGGTTGAGGTCAAGGGTAGCGCACGAAACTGGAAGGCCCCGCCGCCGAAGGTGAAGCGCCAATAACGTCTGGAGGCAGAGTGCAAGGGGACGTGTAGAAAGCCACTGACTAGTCAAGGCTGACGGCTAGGCCAAGGGCCGCATTGCGATGAAGAACTTGATCAGCGGGGAGAGGTCGATGATGGGGCGCCACTAGCCGCCGGGCTTGGGGACCAGGAAGAGGCGGCTGTAGAAGGCCGGGAGTCATGACGCATCATGGTCCCAGTGGCAGCTGTCTGAAGCAAGCGGCAAACTGGCCGCGAAGGGTGTCGGCTCTGAGCTGGAGCGACGGAACGAGGTCCAAAGAGGGCGCAGGGGGGAAGGAGACCGAAGGAGAACGGAAGTCCCTCGGAGACGGAGGTGAACCGAAGAGGAGCGATCCACCAAGCGGTAAATGCCGGAGCTGCTTCCACAACTCGGTCGAGAGGTCGCAGGAGATCAGAAGGCATCCCGACGCATCAGATCCCAGGAAACGGCCGTAGTCATGAAGATGACGGAGGCGTAGATCGCCGAACGGAAGGCGGAGACCGCTAGAGCCAGGATGTCCCTCCACAGCAGCGAGAGCGACGGGTGCCAAGGAACCCCAACGTGTTGAAGAATAGCTGTGTGCTGAGGTCCAGGGCCGTAAGGCGATGTCTGTGTCCGCAGGACACCTGGAGTTGGAGACGAACCCGAGCGGCCTAATGAGCTCCGCAGCAGAAGCGGAGAACGCGTAGCGCAGGTCCCGGAAACCAAAAGGCTGGGGAAGCGACTTGAACTGCTTGGTCCGACGAGGGCAGCCACGAAGGCTGACACTTCCTCTTGGGCGGGGGGGGGGGGGGGGGGGGGGGGAGGCATGTAGTCCTCCGGGTGAAGACGCACCGCGATGAGATGCGACGCCCCGTCCAGGTGGAGAGTCTCTCACCTAAAGGTTATTATGTGCAAAACACCAAAGGAAGAATACATCCCCATAATTCCCTGAGCCACAGGCTTACCGTAAAATCTGGAGACCCAATTATATTGCAAAATTGCACGGTGGTTGCTCAATATCGAGATATATACATAAATATCTATATAAACATATACAGAATATACAATGTGCAAGTAACACATGTGTACCAGGCCCCAGCGCCACATGCTTACAGTATAATCTGGACACCCAGTTACATGTGCAAAATTTGCATGGCGGTGGCTCAAAATTGAGATAAATATACAAAAACACGTCAACAGATATGTACAGGCCGCGTCCGCCCAAGAGGGAGGTCTAGTGTGTCGAGCGTTCAGGCCGTGGTATGCACTCCGCGGGCGAGAAGACCTATATCGTGACGAACAGGGTCGGGCACGGGTGCCCGCTCGGACTTTCCCACCTCAAGCGTCCAGAGGCCGCGTCAAAGTGCGAGGCCAAACAGCCGGCGGGTGGGGAGGGATAAGCAAGCTTGCCGGGCCAGACTCAAGCTCCTTACTGGCTAGCGGGCGCACCCTGGTCCAGCAGTCTCGTCCAGCCGAGGGTAACCGTCACTGACCCTTGGGCGGAAAGCCGTATGTCTGTGCTGGACTTGATCCGAGGGATCGGAGGGTCGTACTCCCGTAGCCGCGACGAGACCCGAACAGGCTAGTTGGGGAGGAGGTGCGAGCAACTCGCTGTGGGCTAGGCTCAGAATGGAAACTCCCATAACTTACCGAGCGGGAGCCCAATCCGGCCAAAGTCCTAGGATAGGAACCGTCCTGTGGGCGCGGCTTGATGTCCTTTCTTTATTTGGCGATCGGCCGCACACTGGTCCAGCAGCCTCGCCCGGCCAGGGCACTTGTCACTGACCTGGGGCGGAACGCTATACACCTGTGCTGGACTTGTTCAAGGGCTGTGGAGGCCTATCCCAAGAGCACGCACGCGGTCAAGGCACAGTTTGGAGGGCTGTACTCCAGAAGCCACGCCGATCCTCAGGCCGGCTCGGGTGGGGAGGTGGGTCGTGTAAGCACTCTGTGGAGCAGACTCAAAACGTTTACTCACATCACTCAGCGAGCTGGCGCGCCATCCGTTCGAAGTCCTAGGATCGGTAACGCCCGTCACAGCTCGTGCCGTCTGTGTCCACCTCCGGAGAAAACGTCTCATCGCATCCGCGGAGGAGGTGAGGTGGGGGGGGGGGGGGGAGGCGGGAGGGGAGGGTGGAGGCGGGGGGAGGGTGAGGGGGGGGCGGGGCGGTAGCAGGTGCCTGATCATGGGCTGGTGTCGGCCGTTCGCGGCGATAGAAGCCCCAAAGTTGCAACGACTGCTCTTCCAGCCAGGGGACGTAGACCACGCACGGATGAGTGGAGGCACAGCCGGAACAGGGTATGCACACGGCCTGCTGGTCACTCGACCATTGGAAGACCCCACAGCACATGCAGGTGCGTACTTGAAAACTGCAAAACATAGACGACAGTGAAAGGCGGGCAAGCGTGGCTCTCCCGAGGCCATGCAACACGCGTACGCAAGCGAAGGCGAAATGAGCACAAAGCCAAGTCCACGGTAGTGCCGTCGCCCGGCGCTCTACTACCCCTCCCAGAGCGCCAGTTGCAGGCAGCAACCGAAGTTTTACCTTGCCATGTCAGAGAGGTCGGCGCCAGGCCAAGGCACCACCGTGTTGTAGAGGCGAAGCCCCTCAGCACCCAGCGGTAGAGGTCCCACCAACGAAGGACGCCCAGCTCGCACCGTGAACACAGTGAAGCCGGAAAGCACCGCACAGAGCTGGCGGAAGTCCTGCAGACTTGAACCAACGACGGCAAACCAAGCTAGCACAGTGAACAGTCTCTCTTCGTAACTCAGGCTAGCACAGAGCACACGGGAGCCAAACAAGGTCACTGACGACCAGTCACACCATACACAGCCCGTGTAGAAAGGTAGGTACACAACCATCCAAGGCTAGCTAAGAAACAAAACTGACGGCATCCGGTGGGCGCATGCCCGGATGGGGATGGACGGGAGGAGGCTACTCAGGGTACTGGCTAGGTTAGGGCACTCCTAGTTTGCCTCCCCTGTGATCATCATCATCATCAGTCCCTTGCCCGAACTGGGCGTTGGGGGGACTGAAAGGCAGCAGCAACAGACAGTGCTCTCCACTGAGTTCTATTTTGGGCGGTGGCAAGCAAGTCTGGCATCTCGAGTTCGGTCCATTCTTTTATGTTTGCGACCCAACTCTTTCTCTGACGACCTCGCCGACGACTTCCTTCGAGAGTGCCTTGGAGGATAGTCTTGGACAAGGTGTTGTGTCGGGTCACGTGGCCAAACCAAGCAAGCTTGCGCCGTTTCACGGTTGCCAGAAGGGGTTCATGTGGGCCCACCAGGGAAGTGACGATGCTCCGTACATATTCGTTGGTCTTGTGCTCGCGGTACGAGATGCGGAGCAACTTCCTCAGGCACTTGTTCTCAAAGGCCTGGATTTTCTTTTCTGAGTCTGCAAGCAGTGTCCAAGTCTCACAGCCGTAGAGTAGAATAGACACTACGAGGGACTTGTAAAGCCTGTACTTGATGGTGAAGCTGATGGAGTTACTTCGCCATATCCTGTCCAGCCTGGCCATTGCGGATGTTGCTGTACCTATCCTGATACGGATCTCTGCTATGCAACTACCGTCTTTGGACAGGGTGGCTCCCAAGTACTTGAAGCTATTGACCTCTTCTAGCTTCTGGCCGTTCATGTGAATGTTGCTGCTGCTGTCGCTTGTGGTGTTGATCATCACTTTGCTTTTATCCGTACTGATCTCCATGCCATAAGACCCTGCGCTACTTGAAAGTTTGTCTGTCAGGTTTTGAAGCTCACTATTGCTGCCTGCCATGAGGTCAATGTCGTCTGCGAATCGAAGATTGCACAGGGATCTGCCACCAATAGAGATTGAAGTATGGTGGTCGTGGAGGGTTTCCTGCATGATCTTCTCCAGGAATATGTTGAAAAGGACAGGAGAGAGCAGGCATCCTTGACGGACACCGATCGTCGTCCTGAAGAACACGCCTGACTGATTGTTAAGTAGAACCGCGCTGCAGGCGTTCTTGTAAAGCGCTTCTATCATTTGGATCAGTCCCTCCTCTATGTTGAACGATCTCATGACTTGCCAGAGTCCGTCGTGCCAGACGCGATCAAATGCTTTCCTGAAATCAATGAAGTTGTGGTAGAGTTCGCGCTGATGCTGCAGATGTTTCTCAATCAGGACGCGGCAGTTGAAAATCTGCTCTACAGTGCTTCTTCCAACTCTGAAGCCAGCCTGTTCTTCTGCCAGCAGTTCCTCGGCGAAAGTTTTGAGGCGGTTGAGAATGATCCTAAGCATTACTTTGCTAGGGTGACTTATCAGACTGATAGTTCTGTAGTTCTGGCACTGTTTCAGGTTTCCTTTCTTGGGGAGCGGGATCACTAGAGACTGTGTCCATTCTACTGGCCATTTCTTTTGCTCCCAGATCTTTTGACAGAGTGTAGTGAGGACCTTCGTTGTTACTTCTCCTCCATGTTTCAACAGTTCAGCAGGTACGTTGTCTACACCTGGAGACTTTCCTCCCTTCAGGCCGCGTACAGCTGTTTCCACCTCTTCAGCTAACACTGGCAGGTCTTCGGCCTTCCTGGCCCCAGCCTGGTTGTTTTGGAGGATGCTGGTGTCTGGCTCAGGCTTGTAGTTATACAATATCCCCTGTGATATAGGTACACAACCAATTTTGGCTGAAATTGTGCTAGCTAAGATGCATTCCATATAGTAATGTTATCGGTAATGTATTTTGAGGAAACAATCACGTGAACACTATGGTCTAATATCACTGACCAGCACAGATTTAGTGCTTATTGATTTCTGACACAAAGATATGGTAGATCCAAAATATCAACCCGCCCCACAGGAAGGTGTGCGTGTGCGTGTGTGTGTTTGTGTGTGTGTGGTGTGGTGGTAGCAGGAGGAAGTTGGGGGGGGGGGGGGGGGAATAAAAATATAAATAAATCTGTTCCTGCTGGAAACATTGAAAGGATGGTCATCATTATGCCTCTAGCTGTCAGTAGCGCTTTTTGTCATGATAATTCCTGCAGGAATCATTGCGACAAAAACCGCTACTGACCGCCAAAGGGTTAACTGAAAGAAAATCTCAACTGCCCTCTTTATAATTCTGTACCCATTTTTCACAGAATGTCAGTTGCTTTACTGTGGCACTAAAATGAGTGCAAGTTAAAGAGTACACCAGCAGCCACTCACCTTGACACGTTCCAGCTGCAGTTTCTTCTCCTGCAAGGTGTTCTGAAGCTGTGACTCAACTGCCACCTGATTCTCCAGGTCCTGTAGCCAGCGTACAAGCTGTCCCACACTGTCGTCATACACCGTCCACTGTGCCAGCTGCCCGTCCAGTGAGGACCGTGCCTCCATCAGTCGCCCTGACAAAGAGTCATAATTCTGCTGCAAGGCCTGCATGTCACGTCGCATACTGTCACGTCCGGCAACTGAAGTGTTGGGCAGAACCATCTGCATGTTGTCCAGAGCGATCTGCAACATATGCATGCCTTCCTCCTTTTCTGCCAGGAGGTTCTGGACTTTGGCGAGCCTGTCCTGGACGGTGGATTTGTCACCGCTGGTGTCTAGGACAGAGGAGACACGGGACTCCATGTTGGATAACCAGCTGCGGCACTGGTCAAAGGACTGGATGTAGGCCTGGTGGTCCAGAACATACTGCTCCCATCGCCGACACAGCTCCTGCAACAACAAACGGAGTTTGAATTAACCCATTTCATCCTGAGGCTGATTTTGTTAAATTTGCTTATTGTCCTACGAAGGCTGCATTACTTCTGGCACCACCCTTGAACTATCAGTAAAATTTATTTCAAGCAATGCGTGTATCAGGATGAAAAGGGTTAATACACCTAGCTCTGGATTTTGAATTAACCCCTTAAATGCTGAGAAAAAGTCAACAGGATCCAACTTCAGAAGATGGACTGACCATGACAGTTTAGGTGTGGTGTCAGAATAGCTTGGTGCCTGGCACTACCCTGCAGTGTTCATAGCCAATACATCTCCTGTAATTAGCATGGGTCACATTGCAAAAATCTGAAATGACTGAAAATGGTCCATGGACCTACTATGCCCTGTAATCTATGGCCAGCAAGAGACGTAAACTCTTATGAGCCGCTGCTGATGCAGAGGCTCAAGAGAAATAATACCTCTTTCAGATGGAACATGCTAGCCGAAATTCTACTTTTTCAGCAAAGTCAATGCTCTAAAACACATGCAAAGTTTGTCAACAAACAAACAAAAAAGTTTTTTCACTAACATTTAGCACTGTACATTTCCACACCCACCTTGCTGTTCATGGTGGCCGTCTGATAGCGAGTGGCCAGTTGTGACGCCTGACTGACTACGCGAGAGTCAGCGCTAACCTGCAACAGGTCTTGAGCTGAGTCGCTCAGAACGTCAAGGTCTCGTTGGTGCTGGGCGATCTCACTCTGCAAAACCTGCAAGGTAAATATCACAATGCATTAGAACTCTGCTTAATTTGATTAATTATAGTGTAACTCTTTGGCTGCTGGTAGCAGTGTTTGTTGTAAAGATTCCTGCAGCCAAAGGGTTAATGCTGTGCACGAATAACCATACTCAAGATGATCACAAGAACACAGTTTGTAGATGAGACCAGATGTGGTTCACAGAGTTTACAATTCTGCTGCAAAGGCAACATAATGCACAACTTTTAACTGTTTGAAAAGCAGAATATTTCTCAAGTGGTATGATATAAATGACTTCCACTGTGCCCCCCGCCCCCCCCTCCATTGTTGTAGTTTTTTAATTCCTTTTTTATATAAAAATTAATTTTTCTCTAAAATGTATTTTTTCGAAAAATACTTACTGATGACATTACTGTCTGGAAGTGTCTACTACTTACCCAATTTCAGCCTAAGAACCTGTTGTGTTCCTACACAACCTGGGAAGCACTCGGGGAACCCTGACTAGGGCCGAGAGTTGCCTCCTGCCCCTGCCCATCCAGTCACGCACCACGTGGCCCAATCAGTCATTCTATTTAGCTTACCAGCAGCAAGCAGGGCAGGTGGGAGGGTCCTCTGAGTAATGTCATCAATAAGTATTTTTCGAAAAAATACATTTTTGAGAAAAATCAATTTGTTTCCTCAAAAACATTACCGATGACATTACTGTCTGGAAGAATTGCGAAAGGAGGAGGGTGCCGTGCCCAACTTACCCCCTGAGAAGGCTTAAGACAGAGTCATCCACATAGTCACAAAACTCCCGACAATTTCAGCTAAGTTCGTACCTACGGCGCCGGGAGGGAGTGTTGCGCTGCGGCTATGTCGCCCACCAGGGCGAGGTTGTCTCGCTGGCCCGACAGATCCCTGAGGTAGAAACGGGCGAAGGTTGATTCTGCCCGCAAGCCCACTGCTGCCACGATGTCTCGAACAGCACAGTTGCGATCGAAGGCGATGCTCGTGGCCATGGCTCGAACCTCATGTGCGCGTATCTTGAGCCTCTTCGCACCATCTGGGTAAAGGTCCTGGTAGGCCGACCGTATGACCCAGCGTAGCCAGGAAGATATCATCTGGGCTGTTATGTCGTTTCTGCCTGGGACCAAAGGCAGAAAGAGGCGTGACCGTCCTCGACAGACGTACTTGGATCTGCGTAGGTAAACGCGGAGGGCACGCACAGGATCTTGCTGCCTGGTCTCCCAGGGAATGCTTGCATCTTTCAGCGGCCGAATGGTTATCACCTGGGGTGCAGTCAAGGGAGACCTGGTCTTGGCGAGGAAGGCCGGGTCTGTGAGCAGTTGCACGGACCCATCTGTCCTGAATTGGAGGCAGGCAGGACTTGCCGACAGCGTGTGTAGCTCGCTTACTCTGGCCGCCCTGGCTAGGGCCAAAAGGAAGCAGGTCTTCCGTGTTACATCCGCGAACCGAGCCAGGGAAAGCGGTTCAAACCTGTCCGAGTTAAGCCACGTCAGTACCCAGGTTAGGTCCCAGCGAGGAATCAGTGAGCGGGGAACCGGACGCTGCAGGCTAAAGTGCTCCATCAGGTCTGCTAGGTCTTTGCATTCGCCAGGGTCTGGGTGGCCTAGGTGACGGTAAGTGTCAGCAATCATGGACAGGTATCCTCAGATCGTGATGGGGGCTAGGCCTAGATCTCCAAAGAGCCAGACGAAGAAGTCCGCGAGCTGTGGAGTAGTCAATTCGGTGGGAGAGAGATGTCGGTCCTCGCACCAGGACTGGAGTACTCGCCACTTTCTCTCATAAACTCGCCTGGTCTACGGGCTGAAGCAATAGCTTTCACTGCAGCACTCGAGAAGCCTCTTGCGGTGAGGGCTTGCCGCACAATCTCAGGCGTGAAGGAGCAGCTGCTCCGGGGACAGGTGGAATAGCGGCTGGCGGGGCTGCTTGAGCATAGTCCTCGAGGTGGGCAGATGAAGAGGGGGACCCGTGGCGAGACTGAGGAGGTCGGTGGTCCAAGACCTGTCCCAGGAGAATGGGGTGACCAGCAACACAACCGCAATACAACCTCTGAGCTTGAGTAGGACTTTGGGAACGAGAACCGTCGGGGGGTAAGCGTACGCGATGAGCCCATCCCACGGAATGGAGAGCGCGTCGACTGCCCAGGCTAGAGGGTCTGGAATCGGGGAGACGAAGAGGGGGAGCTGGCGATTCCACCTCGTGGCAAATAGCTCGATCATGGGTGTCTCCCAGTGAGCGCAGATCATCTGAAAGATGTCCGGGTGTAGCGTCCATTCTGTATGGAGTAGCTGGCCGCGCCGAGAGAGGGAGTCGGCCAACACGTTCAGGTGTCCTGGGATGTGTCAAGCTCGGAGGGAGATGCCGCGGTCCTCACACCAGCGCATCAGTCGGTAGAGGAGAATGCACAGATCAGGAGAGCGAGTACCTCCCTGCTTCTGAATGTAGGAAACGACTGTGGTGTTGTTCGAAAGGACGAGAAGCTCCTGGTGGCGAAGGCGTGTTTCCCACTCGAGGGCTTGCCAAACCGCTTGCAGCTCAAGCCAGTTGATGTGTCTGTCTGCTAGGTCCGGAGTCCAGAGACTGGACGTCGAGAGGAAGCTCGGGAGCAGGTGTGCACCCACCCGGAGAGACTTGCATCCACGCAGAGCAAGAGCTGAGGGGGCGGTGAGGCGAGAAGAACTCCCAAGCGAGCCAGGAGGTGTCTGTCCAGCCCTGCAGATGTGGGCGAAGGATCTGAGACACAGGCACCGGGGCATCTATGTCACCGGAGGACGGACGCCAATGAAGCAGGAGGTGTAGCTGGAGCGGTCAAAAGACGACCGAGGGGCAGTAGATCCGCCGCTGCATTCATCAAACCTAGCAGTTGCAGCCAAACTCTGGCAGGGACTGACTCTGCCTGTGCTACCTGGGCGGCTGGGGAGGCCAACTTCTGGATCCGAGGCTCCGGCAAACTCACCCTGTTGAGGTCGGTCGCAAATTCCATCCCGAGATGAATAAACCGGCGAGATGGCGTGAGGTCCGACTTGCCCGCGTGGACCAGGAACCCCAAACACGACAGCAACAGGAGCAGGGCATCCCTGTCCGTCCTCAGGGCGGATTCTGACTGATTCTTCAGGAGGAGGTCGTCTAAGTAGTTGGAGGTCGGACTGGACGATGACTGCCTGGCCTAGGCGACGACGGCGTCCATGATGCGAGTGAAAACCCACGGGCTGAGGTTGAGACCGAACGGAAGGGTCACAAGCTGGTAGATCAAACCGTCGAAAATGAAGCAGATACCTCCTGGAGGCCGGGTGCATGGAGATACGCATCGGAGAGGTCCAAGCTGACCGCAAATTCAGGTGTCCCGGGATGTGACGCGTTCAGAGACATGCCGCCATCTCTGCACCAGAGCAAGATCTGGTAGAGCAGCATGCAGAGAGTCGGCGAACGAGTGCCCCCTTGCTTCTGAATGTAGGCCACAACCGTCACATTGTCGGACAAGATCAGGATCTCCTGTTCCCGAAGCCGTGCTTCCCAATGGATGAGGGCCAACCACACCGCTTTCAACTCCAACCAGTTGATATGTTGGTCTCGAGGGTCCGTCGTCCACAGGCCTGATACGGAGCTGAAATCCGGTATCAAATGGGTTCCCCAACCTTGGCGACTCGCATCCGAGCAAATGGAGAATGTCGAGG
The DNA here is from genome assembly GCA_036245525.1 of Semisulcospira habei. Classification (NCBI taxonomy): domain Eukaryota; kingdom Metazoa; phylum Mollusca; class Gastropoda; family Semisulcospiridae; genus Semisulcospira; species Semisulcospira habei. The sequence continues at coordinate 106,947,135 of BTPG01000004.1, forward strand.
GAGGGGAAGAGAGAGAGAGACTCCTGTCGCCAACCAGGAACCAGGCCCAGCGGAGAAGATGAGGGCAGAGCAGTAACGAGACCAGGACTGGGGCTGCGAGGTCCCCTGAAGAAGGCCGCCAGTGGAGCAGGAAATGAAGCTGTAGCGGTCGAGCGTAAAGCCTGCCCAGTGGTAGCAAGTCCACCGCTGCGCTGACGAGGCCTAGGAACTGGAGCCAAGTTCAGGCCAGAAGCGTCTCTGCGAAGTAAACTTGTAGCGCCATGGCCGACAGTTTCGGGATGCGAGGTTCTGGCAGACGCACTCTATTGAGGTCGGTTAAGAACTCCATCCCCAAGTGGGTGAAGTGACGCGAAGGGATCAGGTCCGATTTGCCGTCGTTGAGGAGGAAACCGAGACGACGCAGCAGAGCTAGCAGTGCGTCTCTGTCCTTCGCCAGCGCGACCGAATCCTGGTTCTTGAGAAGCAGATCGTCGAGGTAGTTGGACGTCGGGCTGGAGGACTCCCGCCTGGCCTTTGCGACTACCGCATCCATAACCCGGGTAAAAACCCACGGGCTGAGGTTGAGACCGAAGGGGAGAGCCTGAAACTGATAGACGACGCCGGCAAAGGCAAAGCAAAGGTAACGACGAGAAGCAGGATGAATGGGAACATGAAAGTAAGCGTCGGAGAGGGTCGAGACTGACCACAAAATCCAAAGGCTGGACTGACGCCCGCAGGGCTCTTGCAGTTTCCATCCGGAAGGAGGGCGCAAGAATGAATTTGTTCAGAGAGGAGAGGTCTATGATCGGGCGCCACTTGCCGCCGGGCTTCAGGACAACGAAAAACCGGCTGTAGAAGGCTGGAGAGGCGTGGCGAACCACCACGTCCGTGGCCGTCTTCCGAAGAAGAGTTGCGATCTCATCCTGAAGCGCGTGTGCCTTGTCTCGATCGGAAGGGACGTCTGTCCACAGAGGTGAACGTCGCAATGGAGGGGGACTCACAAACGAAATCTGAAAACCCTCCGAGACCGTGGCAAGAATCCAAAGGTCCTCCAGCAAACAGCGAACACCACGCGTCGCCGTGCAACGAAAGCCTCCCGCCGACTGGAGGCCCTGAAGGCCCGGAAGGGGTCGGCGGAGGCGGAGTCAGGGAGAAGTCACTGGGCCCTCCCACGCCCAGGCCTCCGGGGGGCCCGGGGCCAGGCGGAGGCCGCTGCCTGGGACGGACGAACTCTACCGGCGGAAGTCCGTGGACCGGAATGGGAAGAAAACCTGACCGGAAGACGGGAAGAAGATCTGAAATCCCGCAAGGCGCGCTCCCTGTCTCTGCGCTGGTTCGCTGGGGGCCACGAGGGGTCCGATCTAGAAGCGCTGGGCCAAGGTCCTTAGTTGACTCCCGAACCTGCTGCCAAGTAGGGCCGAAGAGGAGGGGTCCTCCAAGGGGGGCACGGTGCAGCTGAGCCATGGCGGTGGCAGGAATGCCCGGACAGCCCTTCAGCACAGCATCCCATCTGATAAGGTCGCAATACGCCGCGGCCGCCAAGGAATTCGTTGCAACGTGGTGAGCCGCGCGATTCGCTGTGATGGCTATGGAGTGAATGTCACGAAGACGAGACTCATCCGGCCGCTCCCAAAATTCCTCTATGCTTCTAACCTGAGTAGCCAAGTCCAAAAACCCCGCACACGCCAAGGAATTACGAGCGAGGGTAGCAGTGTGCTCCAGACCGGGAGGAAGAAACCGACGGGCTGAAACCTTGCCGCCGGCCTGCAACTGAGCATCCGGATCCACAGGCAGGAGGGAACAGGCAAAGGTCTGAGAATGTCCCGCGTACCAAGCCTGCCGAAACTTGATGTCAACGCCGGAGGGCCATCGAGTGTCAGCGAAGAAACCACGATCCCGGAGCTTGCCGAGGGCGAGGTGCTCGTTAGGCATCCATCAGATCTTTAATTCCCGGAGGCTGAGGCAAGGACTTGAAATGTTTCACTTGAAGAGGAACAACAACCGAAGCTGCGGCTTTCCTCTTGAAAGGTGGTGACGGAGGGCAGTTCTCCAAGGGAAGAATCTTAGCAATCAAACGCGCAGCCTCGTCTAGAGCACGCAAAGTATCAGAAGACCCGGACGGTACCCCTGGGGCATCCAAGTCCGAAGCGTCCCGAGAACCGGGGACCGGGGATAAAATGGCGTTATCGTCCGCAAACACAGGAGAGGCAGCCACTCTGTCCCGATGTGGAGAATCAACATCCGATCGTCGGCGCGGCGAGCTAAAGGAAGGCGAAAGGCTAGCCAAACGCCTGCACTGTCGAGAACCGGGCACTACCGTAGCGCTAACCGGGGAACCTGCACGGCCGACGTAGACAGGAGGAAGCTCCGTAGAAAAGGCCCGAGGGGACACATCCAACCGACGCAGCGGGCCTGTCCCTAGGGCTGTGCGAACGGCTAGGACGAAAACAAGACCGAGAGGCGCGAGGGGACCGGATAAGCCACTAAGGTGAAGTACAGAGGAGAAAACAATCCAACGAGAGAGAGCTGAAACCGGTGACCGTCCTGCACGGAGCAAAGGGTACGACTGGGGGTAAGTTACGGCGCATGACCGGATAGAAGGAGGGGAGACTACCCGGTCACTTGGTTACACTCTCTCTCTCTTCTTACGCCCCTTGTTGGGTAGGTATACACAAGGGTGCTTAGGCTGAAATCGGGTAAGTAAAGGGGTATATTCCATACAGTAATGCCATCGGTAATGGATTTTGAGGAAACAAAGGCTGGGGAGTCGGGACGAGACACTATCTCCGTGGCGGCCTTCTGCAGAAGCAAGTCAACCTCTCCGCGCAAAGCGATGGCTTTGAACTCGTCCGACGGAATCTCTGTCCACAAGGGGGAGCATCTCAGCGGCAGGGGCGAGCGAAAGGAAATCGAGAGTCCCTCGGTGATAGTGGAGAGTACCCAGGGGTCGTCCGGCAGCAGCGACCGCCGCACGTTGCTGCAAAGGGCGAGCCTCCCGCCGACAGGAGACCCCGGAGCAGTTGGCAGGGGCTGAAGCGGGAGCAAGTCAGGGGGCCAGCCCGCGCCCAGGACGGCGGGCAGGCCTGGGCCAGGTGGGGGCAGAGGTCCTAACAGATCAAGTGCAGCCAAAGGCGAGAGCCCGCCGGGGCGCTTTAGCAGGAGTTGGAATGGAGGATGAGGAGGGTCTAGAAGTCCGCAGGGCACGACCCACGGCCTTGCGGGCTGCTTGAAAGTGAGAGGAGGCTACTCTGCTGGGCCAGCGGTCCGAATTCCCGTCCTTCACCTTCTGCCAGGTCTTACCGAAGAGAAGGGGGCCACCAAGGGGAGTGCAACGCAGCTGGGTCTTCAGATCGAGGGGCATTCCACGACAAGCTTGTAGGACGGCATCTCAATGCATGAGGTCACAGTTGGAGGCGGCCACCATGGCGTTGACCGATGAGTGATATGCTGCCCAGTTAGACGCGACCGCGAGGGCAAGTAGGTCACCAAGGAGGGGGCATAAGCAAAGTGTGCCAGGCGTCCTTGATGCGACGGATGAAAGCTTGCGAGAGAAGCTCCAGAAAACCTGCGCAGGCCAAGGTGTTCCGCACTAGTGACGCCGTCTTACCCAAACCGCGAGGGTGTGTCTCAGCTGAGTGTTTCCGCCACGCTGCGCTACCGCCGGAGGGTCCAACGAGGGAAGAGGACAGTAGAAAGACTGGGAATGGCCCGCATACCAGGATTGTCGGAAGGTGATGTCGAGGTCAGCCGGCCACTTGCGATCAGCAAAGAAGGAGTACTCCTGGGAATCGGTCTGGAGATGAGCGGAGAAGGAATCTCTCAGATCCTTAAAGCCAGGGGGCTGAGGCGGCGACTTGAACTTTTTCTGCTGACGTCCCGAGTCAACAAAGGCGGAGAACTTCCTCTTGAGCGGGGGGGACGGGGGCACGCGTCCTCAGGCAGTGCGGCCGCGATCAGACGAGCAGCTTCATCAATCACGAGAAGCGTTTCCACGCGCGACATCGAAGGGGTCCTAGGCGACGCAGGATCATCCGTCACAGCAGAGCGAGGCGAGGGGGAGTGGCTACCCACGCTAAGCAGAGCCAAAACCGAATCCTCCGGGAGTAAACTAAGAGTCTCCTCATCCCACACAGGAAGCGACATCCGGTGGTGGGTCCAGGAGGGGGATATCGCGCTGACCACGTCCCGACGGGAAACGGTAGCCGCTGGCGAGCATATGTGTCCTCTGGTTAGGGCGAAGTGGAGGGTGGGGGCAAGGCGCGCCTGGGAGGAGGGGACCTGGAGCGAGCCGTGTGCCTGCCACAGGGGGAGTGACTTCGATGACGGGAGCGGCTGGGATGACGGGAGTGACTGCGACAGCAATCCCTGTCGGCCGAGGTCCTATTACGGGGCTTAAGCGGTGAAGGCGACGGGCAACATAACCTGCGTGATGTGGAGCGCGGGTCCGAAGCTCGCGAAGTAGATGTACGCGATGAGGACGAGGCGTGTCAGGGGCTGTGACGGCTGTCACATAGAGCATCAAGATGCTTCCTCTGTTCGTTGCTGGACGCGCCAAAGCATCTAGAGTTGCTGGCCGAGCGAGAGTTGTCAAGACTATCAGTAGTTCGTGGACGTTCGGACACGGGTCTCTGCTGGCCTGCCTCTGTAAGGCGGGCACTCTGCCGACTTAGCGACTCTCCATAAAAGTATACAGGCTTCCCCTGGCGAGACCTCTCTGGACTGTCTGCGGACAAATGACGGCGCAATGCTCGTCTCTGCAGGCCTGCCTCTGTAAGAGTCAGCGGGCTTTGTCCGGGCAGGAGTCACGGATGATGTAGTCCTGTGGGAAGAGCTGGGCTCAAGTGTCCGACGTGTTGTCTGTTCCCCAAGGTCAGGGCGAGCGCGTCAGGGTACAGTGCCGGGCACGGAGGGGGGCTCCACGAAGGATGAACGGTCACTTGCCGGAGTCGGGCGCTCGCGCCAGTAAAACCCCCACAGCTGCGACCAGCGTTGTTCCAGCCAGGCTTCGCAGACATCACAGGTGTGGTCAGACGTGCAGCCAGCACAGGGAAGGCAGAACTTGTGAATATCGCTCGGCCACTGGAAGTCGCCGCACTGCAGGCAGGTGAGCACTTGGCTAATGCAACATAAATCAGACATGGCAGGCGACCGGGCGCAGGCACTGCGAGGCCCCGCCAACGAGAACGAGAGATTGGCGCGAAGCTGTACGATCGAAAACAAAGCCTCAAACCGAAGCAGGCACCCGGTCCGGGGGCCGGCTGAGGGTTGGGACTGATACCTTACCTCTCCTGAGTTGCGGGGACGGGGGAAGAAACCTCCATGGTACCCACAGCGAGCGTCGGTGGAAGAAGTCCCGGGCGGGTCCGTGACTTGAAGTCCGCACTCGACCACCGAAAACACCACAGAGAGGAGAGCCAGAAACCACAGCCCCCCAGAAGTACAAAGCACCGTAATCCAAAGCACACAAGGGAACACAAAAGCGCACAAAGTCCAAGGAACACAGTAATCCAAAGGCGACCGGCCCTTTAAGAACTGGTGAAAACCGGTCCAGGTGCTGTAGGCTATACACGTCTGAACAGCACGAGCTAAGTAGAACGACTGATTGGGCCACATGGTGCATGACCAGATGGGCAGGGGTGGGAGGCAACTCTCGGCCCTAGTCAGGGTTCCCCCGAGTGCCTCCCGGGTTGTGTAGAAACACAACAGGTTCTTAGGCTGAAATTGAGTAAGTAGTAGACACTTCCAGACAGTAATGTCATCGGTAATGTTTTTGAGGAAACAAAAAAAGTCACAATAAATAAGCTAAATAGAGGCCAAAAGGTTCATGCTGACTAAACAAAACCTCTAGAGAATACAAAAAAAGGAGTCTGACAGCCTCTGAAAGCTTTAGTGCTTTGAAGACCTACCCTGAGTCTGTCTAGCATGGCCTGTTTGTCAGCAAGTGAGGCACGAAGGTCGACTTCACGCAGTTTTCCCTCAACCTCCTTCAGCCAACCCCCACATCGCTCCTGCCACGTCTCAAACTCACGCCACTGGTCCATGCATGACTCCAGGTCACTCTTAGTCTGAAATGAAAATTGGACGTGTTGAGGTTATGGTCACACAGAACAAAACACATATCTATATGCCATTCTAGCAGTCTCAATTTCTTTTCTACGTCATGAGCAAAAATGACAAATTTCACCACAAACAGCCAACAAGAAACGTTGATGGGCGACAGCTGTCAATGTGGAAAACATGCGCCTGAATGCTGTCAGTTTAGGAGGACTGAAATCTTTTTTTTCTTTCCCATTTTTCACCAGTTTTTACATGTAAATTTTATTTTGGACATAAGTGTTAAAAAAGGTTCAAATCTGAAAATAATGTCCACATGAAACTTGACTTAGGGACATCCATCTGTCCGTCTGCCTATTTTCCCCCATGAACATACCACAGAGAAACTTGTGACAAAGCACAACAAGGACACAAGGGAATTTGTGTGGAACATACGGAGAAGAATAGTCTCAAATAATCGTGATTAACTCATAAAGCCCTGACATGCTATGTCAGGATGTGGATCAACCATGATAGTTTAAGGGTGGTGTCAGGATAGTTTGTCATTTGAAG